>PVKU01002559.1:0-124057 GCA_004027475.1 Anoura caudifer
GAAATTCATAGAATTTCTTACTTAAAGAAGCAGGAAATATCCCAAATAAACAATGTAACTTTACACCTAAAGAAATTATTAAAAGAATAACAAGCAGAATCCAAGAAAGAAGAAAAGAAATACTAAAAGTCAAAGTTAAATAAAGAAAGTAGAAACTAAAAATATACAGAGAAAAAATGAAATAATAAAAAAATCAATGAAACCAAGAGGTGGTTCTTTGAAAATAAATAAATTTGGCAAACTAAAGTGAGAGTTATTGAGAAAAAATAGACTCAAAATAAATAAAATCATAAATGAAACAGGAAAGACTACAACTAGTATCACAGAAATACAAAGAATTATTGAAGAATTCTATTATATAAAAGCAAATTAGAAAATCTTGAGAAAATGGATGAATTCCTAGAAACTTAGAACCTTCCAAGACTACATCATGAAGAAATAGGAATCTGAACAGACCAACAACTAGCAACAAAACTGAGAGTATTAAATAAATAAACAATAAACTAACAGATTTTGGCCAAGCTGGAGGTGTAGTTAGATACACTGTGTCTCCTTGGACAACCAAAAGGAAGACAACAATAAATTTAAAAACAAACAAACAAAAAAAAAAGAACTGATAGAAAATTGAACTGTAGGTAAGTCCAACAACCCAGGAGTTAAAGATGAAATTCATCACAACTGATAGGAAAGGCGGAGACAGGAAGCTGGGTAGAGAGGACTCACAGCAAGGCACAGGCTGGACAACTGGGCCAGGCATGGCAGTGGCTTCCAGAGTGGGCAGTCCCACATTTACATGCAGATAAACCAGTAGAAACAACTGAGATGTGAGACAGACCACACAACCCAGGTTTCCAGTGCAAGGAAATAAAGCCTCAAAACCTCTTACTGAAAAAACCTGTGAGGGTTGATGTGGTAGACAAACTCCCAGCCTCACAGGAGTGCTCGTTGAAGAGACCCACAGGGTCCTTGAACCTACATGAGCCCACCCACCCAGGAATCAGCACCAGAAGGGTCCACTTTGCTTATGAGTAGCAGAGGAAGTAACTGAAAGCTGGTAAAGACCTGAACGAGTGGAATTGTTCCCTCTCGAACCCCTGCCCCAAATATAGTGCCATGACACAGCAATGTGAGTTACCCTGCTCTGGAAAATACCTAAGGATTTGCCCTTTACTACATAACAGGCATGCTGAGACAAAAAAGAAATGGCCCAAATGAAAGAACAGATCCAAAACTCCAGAAAAAAAATACAATTAAGCAACGAAGAGATGGCCAATGTATCAGATGCACAGTTCAAAACACTAGTAATCAGGATGCTCACAGAATTGATTGAGTATGGTCACAAAATAGAGGAAAAAGTGGAGGCTATACAAAGTGAAATAAAGGAAAGTACATAAGGAACCAACAGTGATGGGAAGGAAACCATGTCTCAAATGAAGGATTTGAAGGAGAAGGAAGAACTAAACATTCAACCAGAATACAATGAAGAAACAAGAATTCAAAAAAATGAGGAGAAGCTTAGGAACCTCTGAGACAACTTTAAACATTCCAACTCTGAAACGTAGGGGTGCCAGAAGGAAAAGAGGAAGAGTAAGAAATTGAAAACTTATTTGAAAAAAAATAATGAAGGAGAAGTTCTCCAACCTGTCAAAGGAAATAGACTTCCAGAAAGTCCTGAAAGCTCAGAGAGTCCCAGGGAAGTTGGACCCAAGGAAGCACACACCAAGGCACATCATAATTACATTACCCAAGGTCAAAGATAAGGAAAGAATCTTAAAAGCAGCAAGAGAAAAGGAGACAGTTACCTCTAAAGGAATTTCCATAAGACTACCAGCTGATTTCTCAAAAGAAATCTTGCAGGCAAGAAGGGGCTGGAAAGAAGTATTCAAAGTCATAAAAGGACCTACATCCAAGATTATTTTACTGAGCAAAGTATTATTTAGAATGGAAGAGCAGATAAAGTGCTTCCCAGATAAGATCAAGTTAAAGGAGTTCATCATCACCAAGCCCTTATATTATATGAAATGTTAAAGGTACTTATCTAAGAAAATGAAGAACATCAATATATGAACAGTAAAATGACAACAAACTCACAACTGTCAACAACTGAAACTTGAAAAAAATGAAAAGAAACTAAGCAAACAACTAGAACAGGAACAGAATCACAGAAATGGAGGTCATATGAATGGTTATCAGTGGGAAATGAGTGGGGAATGGGTGAAAGGTATAGGAATAAGCAGCATAAATGGTAGGTAGAAAATAAACAGTGGGAGGTTAAGAATAGTATAGGAAATGTAGAAGCCAAAGAATCTATATGTACAACCCATGGACATGAAGTAAGGGGGGTGGGGAATGTTTGTGGGAGAGGGTATGCAGAGCAGAGGGGAATAAGGGGGAGAGATGGGACAACTCTAATAGCATAATTGATAAAATATATTTTAAAATGTGAAGGGATTAAGAAGTATAAATTGCTTGTTACAGAATAATCATGGAAAGGTAAAGCACAGCCTAGTGAATATAGTCAATCATATTCTAATACTATGTATGGTGTCAGGTGGGTATGAGATTTATCATGATGATCACTTTGCAAGTTACATAGTATATAATCACTGAGGTGTTCACCTGGAAGTAATATGTTAATGTATGTCATCTGTAATTGAAAAATAAAAATTATTTTTAAAAGTAAATAATAAACTAATAAATAATAAACAAATAAACAAACAAATAAATAAATTTTAAAAGCATCCCAACAAACAAAAACTCAGGACCAGACATCTTCACAGTTGAATTCTATAAAACACTTAGAAAAGAATTAATACATTTTATTTTCAAACTATTTCAAAATTATAGAGTAAGAGATGATTTCAAAATTATTCCACAAGGTCAGGATTACCCTGATGCTAAAACTAGACAAAGTCACTACCAAAAGATAGATAGATAGATAGATAGAGAATTGCAAGTCAATATCCCTGGTGTATATAGGTGCAAAATCTCTCAGCAAAATACTAGCAATTCAAATTCAATTATACAATAAAAGATTATATACCATGATTACGTGAGATTTATATGAGGATGGGAGTAGGATTTAATATTTGCAAAACAATAAATGTGATACATTAAATCAACAAAAAAACAAGGGAACAAGTCGCATTAATACCTCAATAGGTGCAAAAAATTTTGACAAATTCAACATCAAGTTATGGTAAAAACCCTCAACAAAGTAAATATATAAGAAACTTACCTTGATGGTAAAGGCTATATATGCCAATCCTACATATAACATCGTACTCCATGCTGTAAAGCTGAAAGCTATTTCTCTAAGATCAGGAACAAGAAATGAATGCCCACTCTCACCACTATTATCCAATTTGGAAAGGAGGAAGTGAAATTTTCACTATTTGCAAACAGGATGACATTTTATATAGAAAATCCTAGAAAATTCATCAAGAACACTGATAGAATTAATAAGCAAATTCATTAATGTAGCAGGATACAAAATTAACATACAGAAATCCATTTCACCTCTATAATAATACAAAAGAGAAATTAAGAAAAAGATCCCACTTACAATTTCATCAAAAGAATAAAATACCTAGGAATAAATTCATCCAAGGAGGTAAAAGACCTGTAGTCTAAAATCAATAAGACACTAAAGAAATAAATTGAAGAGAACACAAATAAGTGGGAGGATGTATCATTCTCATGGATTGGAAGGATTAATGTTGTTAAACTGACCATACTATCCAAAGCAATCTACAGATTCAATGCAATCCCTATTAAAATACCAATGTCATTCTTCTCAAAACCAGAAAAAAATAATTCTAAAATTTATATGAAACCACAAAGGACCACAAAAAGCCAAAGCAATCTTGAGAAAGAAGAGCAAAGGTGGAGGCATTATGTTCCCTGATATCAAACTATTCTACAGAGCTATATAACCAAAACAGCATGGTACTGGCACAAAAACAAACACATACATCAATGGAACAGAATAGAGAGCCCAGAATAAATTTTCCCTTATATGGTCAGTTAGTTTATGAAGACAATGATACACAATGGAGAAATAACAATTCTTCAACAAGTGATTTGGGAAAATGGAAAAAATAAATGCAAAAAAATGAAAATGTACTACCACTTGCATCATATACAAAAATAAACTCAAAATAAATTAAAGATTTAAATGTAAGACTTAAAACTATAAAACTTCTAGAAGAAAGCATAGGTAGCAAACTATTTAACATCAGTCTTAGTAATATTTTTTGGATCTGTCTCTTTAAGTAAGAGAAACAAAAGCAAAAATAAAAAATGGCACTTCATATAACTATATAGCTTCTATACAGTGAAAAGAATTATCAACAAAATTAAAGGAAACCTAATTAATGACAGACTATATTCACAAATGATATTATGATAAGGAGTTGATATCCAAAACATATAGGGAACTCATATATGTTAGTAACAAAAAATGAACAATCAAAAAATGGGCAGAGCACATTGAGATGTTTCTCCAAAAAAAACAGATGGACAAGAGGACTAATCATCAGGGAAATTCAAATTAAAACCACAGTGGCATACTGCCACACACCACTCAGCATGGTTATTATCAAAAATTCAACAAACAAATGTTGACAAGGGTATGGAGAAAGGGGAAAAGGGACTATAATTCTATTCAGCCATTGTTGAAAACAATGAGATTCTTTAAAACAGATCTATCATATGACTCACTAATTCTAATTCTGTGTATTTCTTTAAAGAAAATAAAAATACTAATGTGAAGAAGATATATGCACCCTTATGTTCATTGCAGCATTATTTACCATAGCCAGATATGGACAAAACCTAAAATTCTATTTATAGATAAATGGATAAAGAAGAAGTGGTACAAAGGAATATTACTCAGCCACAAAAAAGAATGAAATCTTGCCAATTGCCACAACATGGATGGACCTAGAGGGTATTATCCTAAGTTAAATGAGTCAGACAAAGACAAATACTGCATGTTTTCATTAATATGTAGAATATTTTAAAATCAAAATGAACAAAACAAAAACAGACTCACAAACCAAGAGGAAATGGATGGTTGACAGAGGTGAAGGGAATAGAAGGATGAGTGAAAATGTACAGGAGAAAATAGTCATTTTGCATAGTGACAAGATGATTATTAGACTTCATGTAGTAGTCACATAGTAAAATAAATACATTTTCAATTACTATGTTGTATACCTAAAACTAATATTGCATACCCACTATAATTTAAAAACAAACTTAACAAACTTATGGTAAAAGGAGGATGACCATATCTTTCTGTGTTCACTTACATGCTTTTTTAAAAGTGTTTCCTTACCTCACACCTTATGTCATGTGTCCAAATATGCATTTTTTCCTTCAAAACAGTTGCCTTTGAATCTTTGCACTTATTCCTATGATACTCATGTGACATGCAGTTATAACCTGCAGGGCATCCTTTTGCACCTCTCAGCATTTACTATATTCCCTTCAAGAGGGAATTAGACTTTAACAAGAAGACACCAGTTGTTCAGAATCAAAGCTAAAAAAACAACATGGCTGATCAGATATGAGATTTGTTGTTTTTTTTAAGAAACTGGATTTTCCAATACAGTGTGTAAATTAAATTTACAACTTGCAAAATTTAGATGAAAAATCATAATTAGAATATAATTGTAGCCTCCTACATCTAGATTTCCCTCTAATTTGAAATAGTTTATCATTTTTTTGCTTATTACTTAAAATTCATATAGATGTAAAGAGCAAGTTTAATCCCACTGCCAAGAGGTACCTATAATTTATTATTTATATGTTTTTGTATATCACTCGTAATTTTCTTTACTCATATTAAATTAGAAATGAAGAATTTTTTGTAAATGGAATTATTAGAAAAATTTATCTTTCAATTTACATACAATGATTATTATTCTAGCAAAATGTTGAACTACACATAATTTTTCTAAATGTATATGTTTAGTTTTCACTTACCATCATTTTATAATATCCTCATGACTTTGCATATACTTCTAAAACATCATTCTAATGCCTGCATAGTATTTCATCATATCATTAATATGGTAGTTTAATCTACCATAATTTTTTAAACAAATACTTTCCATATTGAACACTTACACTATTTGTATTTTTATATAATAGATAACTTTTCAATGAAATATGTATCTAGATAACTCTGCAATGAACTATGTATCTATATTACTACAAATTTGCAGAAATTTAATTACTCCTTTATGATATATTCCTTAAAGTATTATTCTTCTTGGTTAAAGGAGTAAAAACATGGTACAGTTTTTATTTATTTTTTAAATATATTTTATTTTTCAATTGCAGTTGGCATATAACATTAGTTTCATGTGTCCAACCCAGTGATTAGACATTTGTATAATTTACAAAGAGATCATGCCCATAAATCTGTTATCCATCTGATAACACACATAGTTAATTATAATATTATTGACTATATTCCCTATGTTGTAGTTTACATCCCCATCACTACTTTACAAGTACCAATTTGTAGTTCTTAATCCCTTTCTCCTTTTGGCCCATCTCCTCTACCCCGCTCCCATCTGGCAACTGTCATAATATACTCTATGAGTTTGTTTCCATTTTATTCAGTTTATTTATTTGCTTTTTAGACTCCACATATATGTGAAATTATATGATATTTGTCTTCTGTCTGACTTATTTTCCTTAGCCTAATGCCCTCTAGGTCCATTCATGTTATTGCAGTGGCAAGACTTCATTTTTTAAAAAAATTTATTTATTTATTTTTAGAGAGGGGAAGAGAGTGAGAAAGAGAGAGAGAAATATTAATGTGTGCTTGCCTCTAGCACACCCCCTATCAGGGACCTGGGCCGCAACCCAGACACGTTCCCTGACTGGGAATTGAACCAGTGACCCTTTGGTTTGCAGGCCCTCACTCAATCCACGGAGCTCCACCAGTGAGGGTGGCAAGATTTCATTTTTTATGGCTAAATAATATTTCATTGCCTGTGTGTACCACTTCTTCTTTATCCATTTATCTATTGATGGACATTTAGGGTGCTTTCATATCTTGGCTATTATAGATAAATGCTGCAATGAGCATATGAACACATGTATGTTTTTGAATTACTGTTTTTGGTTTCTTCAGATAAATATCCAGAAGAGGAACTGTTGAATCTTTCTTTGACTTTTGTTATAGGCTGTGTTTTAAAGTCTATTTTGTCTGTATAGGTATTGCTACCCAGAATTTTGTCTATTTGTTTGTTTCCATTTGTATGAAATATCTTTTTCCATTTCTTTACTTACAGTCTGTGTGTGTCTTTTGGGCTGAAGTGGGATTCTTGTACACATCATATTTATGTATCTTTTCTTATCCATTCAGCTGCCCTATGACTTTTTATTAGAGCATCTAATCAATTTACACTTAAAGTGATTATTGATAGATACATATTTATTGCCATTTTATTATTCATATTTATGTTCTTTTTCCTTCTAAAAAAGTCCCTTTAGCATTTCTTGTTATAGTGGTGTGGTGGTGATAAACTGCTTTAGCTTTTTCTTGTCTGGGAAGCTATTTATCTGTCCTTCAATTCTAAATTATAGCTTTGCTGGATAGAATAGTCTTGGTTGTAGCTTTTTGCTTTTCATCCCTTTGAATATTTCCCGTCAATCCTGTCTTTTGAGAAATGAACTGACAGTTTTATGGGAACTTCCTTGTAGTTAATTAACTGCTTTTCTCTTGCTGCTCTTAAGATTCTCTCTTTGTCTTTAACCATTGCCAATTTCATTATGATGCATCTCGGTGTGAACCACTTTGGGTTCATCTTCTCTGGGACTGTTGGGGCTTCTTGGTCTTTTATGTTTATTTTCCTCTCCAAGTTAAGGAAGATTTTCATCATTATTTCTTCAAATATATTTTCAATTCCTTGCTGTCTCTCTTTTCCTTCCAGTACCCTTATGATGTGAATGTTGGTACACATGATGTTGTTGAAGAGGCCCCTTAAAGTACCCTCATTTGGGGGGAATTTTTTCTTTTTACTGTTCTAATTAGGTACCTCATGCTGATTTATCTTCCAAATCACTGATTCAGTCCTCTGCTTCATCTAATCTACTCTTTTTGTATTCTTTATTTCTGACTAGTTCTTTTTTGTTTTCTATGTTTTTGTTGAATTTCTCACTGAAGTCATTGAGCATCGTTACAACCAGTGTTTTGAATCCTGCGTTTTGTCTGTCTGTTTTCTGGAGTTTTGTTGTTGTTTTTTATTTGGGATATGCTTTTTTTTTTTTTTTTTTTTTTTTTTTTTTTTTTTTTTGTCTCCTCATTTTGGCTGAGTCCCTGTGTTTGCTTCTATGTATTAGGTAAAGCTTCTATGTCTCCCAATCCTGGTTGAGTGATCTAATGCAGTAGGTGTCCTGTGGGGCACAGTGGCACAGTCTCCCTCATCACCTGAGCTGGGTGCTCCAGGTGTGTCCCTTGTGTGGGCTGTGTGTGCCTCCATGTTGTAGTTGAGCCTTGATTGCTGTTGGCACCTCAATGGGAAGGACTGACCCTCAGGCTAATTGGATGTGAGTACTGGGTGTGACTACAATGGAGGAGTCATTGTGCAGCATCTGACCCTAAGAAGCAAGATGTTCTTTAGCAGGGCTCTGGTGCCTGCTAAGTGTGTTGTTTGTGGAGATGGTTAGTTGGTTCTCTGGTTTGGCTAAAGCTGGCCATGGGTTGTGTGGGTTCTAGGTCTTTTGGGGGGCTGTGGTGCAGGCCAAAGTCAGTATCTGTGCCCTGCCCAGGGACACTTGATATGGGATACAAAGTAATATGCAGATAGGTGACAATAGGGGTGGGCTTAGAGGTGCCTGGGACAGGCTAAAGTGCAAATTGATGCTGGATGCCACTAGTGCCAGGTTTGGTACTGTGCAAGAGGTACAAGACATGCTAAGCCAGATGCTGCCCCTTTGGCATTTGTTAAACTTTGAGAGATTTTAAGAAAATCTGCATGAGCCAAGACAAGTCTTTTGTATGTAAAAGCCACTAGAAGAACTTGGGTGAGCACAAATGTTGAATGGAGTAGGATCTCAGGGAATCACCAGATTGGTGATTCCAACCTGGAATCAGTGCAAACAGTGTTAGCCAAGTTGATGGAGACTCAGATACGGCACCTGCTTCCTTCAGGCGGTGGGGAGGGAGGCTCAGCAAAAGAGCAAAGCCCTCTACCAGCCCTCTCATCTGGGAGAAAGCTTCCCTTCCAGCCCTCACCTCGAACCCAGACAATTCAGTTTCTCTCCATATGTTCTGGGTGCCTTTCAAGCTGCTACCCTCACACTGGAGTTCAGAGTGAGTGAGTGAGTGTAAATTTTTGCATAGGCCCTTTTACAGGAATGCTTGGGACATCAGAAGTGTTCTGTCTCACTCAGCCACAATGCCTGCTAGTTTTCACAATCAGAAGTTACGGGGACTTTTCTTGTAACTAACCCTAGTTTGTGGGGCCTGGTGTAAGGTTAGGACCCCTTGCTTCTCATGGGGGACTGCCTCAGCCAACATATCCCTCCTGATTTTTAACCACCACACATGCATATGGGACCAACCTCTTCCACATCTCCACCCTTCTTACCAATTTCAACCTGGCTTCTTTTGTATATCTTTGTTATAGGAGAACTTCTGTTCAGCTAGACTTTGGGTGGTTCTCAGTGATGGTTATTCTGTAGTATGGTTGTAATTTTCATGTGGTAGTAGGAGAAGGAAAGCCCAATGTTTACCTACTCTGCCATCTTGACCAGAAGGCCCATGACATCTTTTTAGTGGTTTTGCAATAGCGTCTTGCAAGAGGTTTTGCAATTTATTTAACTAGGAATGGAATTTTGATAGCATACTGATGGAATTTTTTTGCTATTATAAATAACACTAGGAAGAATATTGCTGTCATTCACAATTATGTTATTTACAAACAGGCTTGATCCTGTTCTTCCTACTCTCTAATCCTCCCTAGGGCTTTCTTCTTGTAGGCACATGTTTTTGAACAATGGCCATAGAATGGGGGTTCCATAGTCATCATTTATTAAAACTTAAAGTTTAAATAAAACAATGGTACTTTATGACCAGCCTTGGTGTGGACACTGGCGATTCTAATTTCAATGCTGTTCTATTGGTCAGGAGAGGACAAATTTAATTATCACATGTTGGCTTGAGTCACAGCTCTATCCAGCTGTCCCCATGTGAGCCCAGAAGACACATTTGTGCTCTCAGTTGTATGTCACCATGCAATGCCATGCTTCTCTGGGCTCACATAATACAGTGGCACAGTTAGTCTGAGAAGGAATAGTGAGAATTGCTTATACATTATCTGATTATCTTCTGCATCCAATAAACAAGATGATGAAGTTCCAGGAAGGTGAGGCCATGATGTACAACAGCACACTATTGAAATGAAGATCCAGAAACACACTTTGAGTGGACTACCTGGGACCTTTATTAGCCACATTCAGTGAGCATATTAGTCAAACTCTAAGCCTCAGTTTTGGAAAATGGAGTAATAACATCTACTGCATAGGATTATTTAAAGTCCATGGAATCTAATGAGTTCTCAATATAGGTTTTATATTTTCAGCAGTAGTGGGAGAATAGTAGAAATACAGTAGATTTGTTACTGTCCTTGTAGGTGTTACTATTTCATCTATACTTATTGGGTCTGCATAGTAAAACAGATGTAGAGCAGAAATTTGTAGTGCTAAGGGTAGTCCTTGTGGTAGAGATGGGTGTTGTTCTGTACCTGTGGCAATTGTTGATATTGCAGTTGCTGCTGCTGTTGCTACATTAGGAACTGCTGTGGTGGTAGAATTGGCACAGAACTCAAGCTAGATTTTTCTATCAAGCATTTCTTTCATTTTAACTATCTTACCAAAGTAATAAAGTCCCCAACTCATTATTTTGAACACCAAGTAAAAGGCAGAATTCTGCTTTAGAGACATATATCCCTGAGTGCCTCCATGAGGATACTAATCTTCATCTTTTCCTATGAAGAAAGTACAAAGTTACACTTACTTGTATTTTACATCACACCCTTGGTTGTCAGTTGCCCCTGACCCGAGGGAATGTCTAATGTTAGGTATAAGCTATAGGAGTGGCTACATGTTTAAAGAATGAAGTGAAAATACAGTTTATTACACTAGTACTTTCATTTCTTTTTTTTTTTTTTTTTTTTGGTTTCTTGACAAAGTGATTTCCTTTTGCAAAATGTGTATGGCTTTAAATTTTTAAAGAAGAGGGAGGAGAAGAAAATGAGTGCACATATAGGCAATCAATTATAATTCTCATGAATATAACAAGTGGATCAAATCTGATTACATTTTCAAGATTTATATATGTATTTATTCACTGACTCCCCACTGACTTAATAAGAATCACACTGACAAATTATGACACATTTTTTTATTTCAATTGTTATTCTTGTACAGTTTTCTGTCTTTTACTCCCATCCCAGCCCACTGCCCCAGCCCTCCCCACATACCTCCCATTTCCACACCCCCCCTAGTTTTTGTCCATGTGTCCTTTATATTTGTTGCTCTAAACCCATTCCCTTTTCCCCTGAAATTCCCTCCCCTCCTGCCTCTGGTGACTGTCAGCCTGTTCTCAATTTCAGTGTCTTTGGTTATATTATCCTTGTTTGTTTGTTTTGTTGATTAGTTTCCTGCTAAAGGTGGCATCATATGGTATTTGTCTTTCTCTACCTGGCTTATTTCACTTAGCATGATGCTATCCAGTTCCATCCATGCAGTCACAAAGGGTAAGAGCTCCTTCTTTCTTTCCGCTGCATAGAATTCCATTGTGTAAATGTACCATAGTTTTTTGATCGATTCATTTACTAATGGGCACCTTGGTTGTTTCCAACATTTGGCTATTGTAAATTGTGCTGCTATGAACATTGGGGTGCATAGGTTCTTTTGGATTGGTGTTTCAGGGTTCTTAGGATATAATCCTAGCAGTGGGACTGTTGAGTCAAAAGGTAGATCCATTTTTAGTTTTCTGAGGAAATTCCATACTGTTTTCCACCGTGACTGCACCAGTCTGCATTCCCACCATAGTGCACTAGGGTCCCCTTTTCTGCACAACCTCCCCAGCACTTGTTTGTTGATTTGGTTATGATGGCCATTCTGACCAGTGTGAAGTAGTATCTCATTGTGGTTTTAATTTGCATCTCTCTGATAGCTGGCAATATTGAGCATCTTTTCATGTGTCTCTGGACCCTCTGTATGCCCTCCTTGGAGAAGTATCTGTTCAAGTCCTTTGCCCATTTTTTAATTGGGTTGCTTGTCTTCTTAGAGTAGAGTCATGTAAGTTTTTTATATATTTTGGAGATTAAAGCCTTCTCTGAGGAATCATTAGCAAATATGTTTTCCCTTACACTTGGTTCTCTTTTTATTTTAAAACTGTTTTCTTTACCCATGCAGCAGCTTTTTATTTTGATAAGATCCCATTTGTTTATTCTTTCCTTTATGTCCTTGCTTGAGGGGACATATCAGTAAAAATGTTGCTGCATGAAATATCTGAGATTTTCCTGCCTATGTTCTTCTCTAGGACTTTAATGGTGTCATGGCTTATATTTAAATTTATATCCACCTTGAATTTATTTCTGTGTATGGTGTACGTTGGTGCTCGAGTTTCATTTTTTTGGATGTAGCTTCCAGTTCTCCCAACACCACTTGTTGAAGAGGCTATTTTTACTCCATTTTATGTTGCTGCCCCCTTTGTCAAATATTAATTGACCCTAGAGACTTGCGTTTATTCCTGGGCTCTCTGTCCTGTTCCACTGGTCCATGTGCATGTTTTTATGCCAGTACTAGGCTGTTTTGATTACAGTGGCCTGGAAATATAGTCTGGTATCAGGTATTGTGATCCCTCCTACTTTGCTCTTCTTTCTCAAAATTGCTGCAGCTCTTTGGGGTCATTTATGGTTCCATATAAATTTTTGAAGTGTTTGTTCTATGTCTGTGAAATATGCCATTGGTACTTTAACAGATACTGCATTTAATCTGTAAATTGCTTTAGGTAGTATGGACATTTTCATAATGTTAATTCTTCTGATCCATGAACAAAATATATGCTTCCATTTCTTTGTGTCTTCCTTGATTTCTTTCTTCAGTGTTGTGTAGTTTTCTGCATACAGGTCTTTTACCTCCTTGGTTAGGTTTAGTCCTAAGTATTTTATTTTTCTTTTTGCTGTATTGAATGGGATTTTTTCTTTATTTCTGCTTCTGCTGTTTCATTGTTGGTATACAAAAATGCCCTTGATTTCTGGATATTGACTTTGTATCCAGCTGTTTGGCCAAATTCATTTATTAGGTCAAGCAGTTTTTTGGCGGCATCTATAGGATTTTCTATGTACACTATCATGTAATCTGCAAACAATGATAGTTTTGTTTCCTTCTTTCTAATTTGGATGCCTTTTATTTCCTTTTCCTCTCTAATCACTGTGGCTAAGACTTCCGATACTATATTGAATAGAAATGGTGAAAGTGGACAACCTTGTCTTATTCATGATCTTAGTGGAAGAGATTTTAGTTTTTGCCTGTTGAGTATGATCTTGGCTGTTGGTCTCTCATATACGGCCTTTAATATGTTGAGGAATGCTCCCTCTCTTCCCACTTTGCTGAATGTTTTATCATGAATGAGTGCTGTACTATATCAAATGATTGATACAATCATGTGATTTTTGTCTTTGCTTTTGTTTATATGATGTATTACCTTTACTGATTTGCAAATATTGAACCATCCATGCATCCCTATGCTCATCAGCGATATTGGCTTGTAGTTTTCTTTCTTTGTTGTGTCTTTATCTGGTTTTGGGATTAGGATGATGGCGGCCTCATAAGAAGAGTTTGGGAGTCTTCCATGATTTTGGATTTTTTCGAATAGTCTGTGAAGGATAGGGATTAGCTCTTCCTTAAATGTTTTGGAGAATTCTCCTGTGAAACGATCTGGTCCAGGACTTTTGTGTGTTGGGACTTTTTGGATTAGTGCTTCAATTTCATCTGCTGTTATTGGTCTGTTCAAGGTTTCTGCTTCTTCTTCATTGAGTTTTAGAAGATTATATTTTTCTAGAAACTTGTCCAATTCACCTAGGTGTTCAAATTTCTTGGCATATAGTTCTCCATAGTAGTTTCTTACAATCCTTTGTATTTCCCTGGTATCAGTTGTAATCTCTCCTCTTTCATTTCTGATTGTGTTTATTTGAGTCCTCTCTCTTTTTTTCTTGATGAGCCTGTGTTGGTTTATCTTTTCAAATAATCACCTCCTGGATTCATCGATCCTTAGAATTGTGATTTTAGTCTCTATGTCATTTAATTCTGCTCTGATCTTGGTTATTTCCTTCCTTCTACTTGCTCTGGGCTGTCTTTGTTGTTATTACTCAAGTTCTTGTATGTGAAGGGTTAAGTTGTTTGCTTGAAATGTTTCTATATTCTTTAGGTAGGCCTGTATTTCTATGAACTTCCCTTTCAGGACTGCCTTCACTGTGTCCCATAAGTTTTGGGTTGTTGTGAGTTCATTTTCATTTGTTTCCAGAAACTTTTTGATTTCTTCCCTAATTTCATTCTTGACCCATTCATTGTTTAATAGCATGCTATTCCATCTCCATGATTTTGAGGGTTTTGGGTTTTTCCCCTTGGGGTTGATTTCTAGTTTCAATCCCTTGCAGTCAGAGAAAATGCTTGGTATGATTTCAATTTTCATGAATTTGTTGAGGCTTGTTTTGTGTCCTATCATGTGGTCTAGCTTTGAAAATTTTCCATGTGCATTTGAAAAGAATGTGTCTTTAGCTTTTGGGGGGATGAAAGGCTCTATATATATCAGTTAAGTCCATTTCATCTAGAGTGTTGTTCAATGCCACAATATCTTTGTTGATATTTTGTTTGGACGATGTGTCCCTTTTTGACAGTGGGATGTTAAAATCCCCTACTATAATTGTGTTGGTGTCAATATCTTTCTCAAAGTCCTCTAAGATCTTCTTTATGTATTTGGGTGCTCTTATGTTGGTTGCATATATATTTATGATGTGTATGTTTTCTTCATGTATTCTTCCCTTGAGTATTGTGAAGTGACCTTCTGGGTATCTCTTTATGGCCCTTCTTTTGAAGTCTATTTTGTCTGATATGAGTATTGCTACCCTAGCATTTTTTTCCTGTCCATTTGCTTGGAAAATTTGTTTCCAGCCCTTCACTTTGAGTCTGTGTAGGTCTTTTGTTCTGAAGTCAGTCTCTTGTAGGCAGCATATGTGTGGGTCATGCTTTCTTACCCATTTAGCTATTCTACACCTTTTGATTGGAGCATTTAATCCATTTATGTTTAAGTTTATTATTGATAGGTACTTATTCATTGCCATTCTCTGTGTCTGTCTCTCTCTCTCTCTCTCTCTCTCTCTCTCTCTCCCTTACTTTCCCTAAAGCAGTCCCTTTAGCATCTCTTGCAGAACTGGTTTGGTGGAGGTGTATTCTTTTAGACTTCTTTTGTCTGGAAAGCTCCTATTTGGCCTTCTATCTTGATTGAAAGCCTTGCTGGGTAAAGTAGTCTTGGTTGCAGGTCTTTGGTTCTCATTACTTGGAATATTTCTTGCCATTCTCTTCTGGCTTGGAGTGTTTCCATTGAGAATTTGGATGCTAACCTTATTGTGACTCCCTTGTATGTTACTTCCTTTTTCTCCCTTGCTGCCTTTAAGATTCTCTTTGTCTTGGAATTTCGCCATTTAATTATGATGTGTCTTGAAGTGGGCCTCTTTGGGTTCCTCTTGATTGGGACTCTCTGTGTTTCCTGGATTTGTGTGACTTTTTCCCTCATCAAATTAGGGAAGTTTTCCATCATTACTTTTTCAAATAGGTTTTCTATCCCTTGCTCTTCTTCTCCTTCTGGAATCCCTATTTTACGAATATTACATTTCATATTGTCTTGCATTTCTCTTAATCCCTCGTCATTCTTTCTAAGCCTCTTTTCCTTTTCTTGCTCTTTCTGGGTGTTTTTTTCTACTTTGTCCTCCAGCTCACTGATCCAATCTTCTGCTTCACTGATTCATTTTTGATTCCTTCTACTGTGTTCTTCAGTTCAGAAATTGTATTCTTCATTTCCTCTTGGCCCTTTTTGATAGTTCTATTTCCTTTTTCATGTTGATATAGTTTGCAGTGAGTTCATCATAGCTTCCCTACAGTTTCTGGTAGTTCATTGAGCTCATTGAGCTTCCTGACAACCACTGCTTTGTACTCAATATCTGATAGTTGACTTGCCTCTGTTTCATTTACCATTCTTTTCAGTGCTTCCTCCTTTCCTTTCATTTGGGGATTGTTTCTTTGTCTTCCCATTGTTTGTGAGACTCTTCTTGTTAGCCTTAGCTTCTTAAATTGATCTGTTCTGGCTCCCTGGTTTATGGTTTGAACCTCTGTGCTAGAATACCTGTGAGATTCAGTGGTGCAGTCTCCTTTGGGTATCCTGGTGTTCACAGCTTCCACTGTCTCAGTTGTTGGGATGCCCCCTTTTGAGTCCAACTCTGATTTTTCACAGTTCCAGGTTGTTGTTGTTTTTTGTTTGTTTGTTTGTTTATTTGTCTCACTGGTGGGTATTTAAAAAGAGAAAAGAAAAAATGAAAAAAGAAAAAAAGAGGAATGAAGAAGAGATAAAATTGTAAAGAAAGGACAAAGGAATAAAACAAGAACAAAGTAATGAGAAGCAAAAGGAATTGAGGGATAAAAAAGATAAAAAATAATTTTAAAATATAATTTAAAAAAAAGACAAACTCTTGCTGGTTTGAAAATTTCCAAGACAGTTTTTCTGGTCTTGCTGGCTCCAGTGGGCTGAGGGGTGATGGTATCGCTTTACTCCCTCCTCAGCACTCAGTCAGCTTTGGGCTACTGTCCCCAGGGCTAGCCACCCACTCTCCCCAGAGCTAGCCTGGCACCTCTCTGGGCAGAGCCTCAGGGCATGGGCTCTGGGCCTGCTGTAGAGAGCGGACTCTCCCAAGTTTATGGGTGTGAGCTTGGGTCTCCCACAGATCAAGCACTCTCTGGGGTTTAGGGGTGTGAGCTCCAGATCTCCTATGGGGTGCACGCGCTGTCCCTGGTTTACGGGTACAAGTTCCAGGTTTCCTAAAGAGCATGTGTGCTACTGGAGTTTAGGAGTGTGGGCTCCATGGTTTTCCTGCATTTTGCGCACTCACCCTGGGTTCACAGAGGTGAGCTACAGGTTTCCCACAGATTGTGTGCACTCCCCAGGTTTACGGGTGTGAGCTCCAGTTCTGCTACACAGCGCATGCACTGTCCATGTTTGTGGGTGTGAGTTCTGGGTTCCCTGCGGTGCATGCAATCACCCTAAGTTCACGGATGTGAGCTCTGGGTTTCCCACGGATTGTGTGGACTCCCTGGGTTCACATGTGTGGACTCTTGTTCTCCCACGGATTACTCACACTCCCTGGGTTCCCAGCGTGGGCTACAGGTCTTCCACAAAGCCTCATCTTCTGGTTGCTGGTGCCTCTGGTTGCAGGGGCTCCAGTGTGCACTCCACCCAGGGCTATGTTGGTTGCTCACAGCCCCAGTGTGTTTGCCACTCAGACCTTAACTTCTCTGAGACTTCAAGCAACCAGGTCTCTCCCATTGCTGCTCAACCCTTGTTTGGCCAGGAGCAAGCAGTTGACCTGGCTCCCTCCCTAGAGTCCTGTGGTAGACCCGGCAAGCGCTGGGCCTGAGGCTTCAGCTGCCCTGGTCTCTGCACTGATCCCTGGACTCTTATTGTCCTGATGAACTCTCCTTACCATCTGATTTTTCAATGTACACTACAGTTTTTGATCTCCTATTTTCATATATGTTGTGGTACTATTGGCTGTTTGTTCTGTTCCTCTGTAGGTCAGCTAGGTTTTTCTCCCATGTGTAGGGGGAAGTGGAATCTGCCCCCTCCTACCATGATGCCATCTTCCAGGGGCACATAAGTTTTTTAATTAAGGGCCAGATATCCACTAGGGATGTTCAAAATAAAATTAATATTTTTATGACCATGCTTAAGTAACCATTCTGAAGGAGAAACATAATTATCTAAGCTTACAAGGAGGGTTGCAGAATTACCATACAACCTTTTTCTTTCAAAAGTTTAAATCTGAGTTTCCCCTAATTTATCTGCAGTGATTCAACATCCAAAATAGTTTTGATAGCACCAGTGTTCAATGCTTAAGTGCCACATATTGTGCTAGGGTTTTTTTTCTTATGCTGTTGCATCAATCTAGGATAGTTGTTTTTTTGTTTCTATTGTTGTTCAAGTATGGTTGTCTCCAAATTTACCCCACCATGCCCCCCTGCCCTACCTATCCCCACCTCTCACCATCAAGCCTACCCCCTTTGTCTTTATCAATGTGTCCTTTATATACCATATTTTTCAGACTATAAGACACACTTTTCCTCAAAAAGTTGGGAGGAAAAGGGGGGTGCATCTTCTAGTCCAAATGTAGCTTACCTGGCTTGCTGTGGGGGAGGGGGTGGCAGCCTATGTTATCTATGTTATAAAATATTTGACCACATTTTTTGCTCCAAATTTTTTTTGCTTATTTTCTTCCTCTAAGACCTAGGTGCATCCTATGGTCTGAAAAATTCAGTATGCTCCTTGATGGCCTTTCCCTATTATCCCTCTCCACCACCCTTTCTGGTAACTGTCAGTATGTTCTTTATTTCAATGTCTCTGGATGTATTTTCCTTGCTTCTTTGTTCTGTTGATTAGGTTCCAATTATAGATGACATCATATGGTATTTCTCTTTTGCTGCCTGGCTTATTTCACTTAGCATAATGCTCTCCAGTTCTATTCATGCCATCCCAAAAGGTAGGAGCTACTTCTTTCTTTCTACTGCATAATATTCAATTGTAGAAATGTAACACAGTTTTTTGATCCCCTCATTTACCGATGGGCATTTAGGTTGCTTCCAGTGTTTGGCTATTCTAAGTTGTGCTACTAGGAACATTGGTGTGCATAGGTTCTTTTGGATTGGTGTTTCAGGGTTCTCAGGATATAATCCTAGCAGTGGGACTGTTGAGTCAAAAGGTAGATCCATTTTTAGTTTTCTTAGAAAATCCCATACTGTTTTCCATAGTGGTTGTACCAGTCTGCCATCCCACCAAGAGTGCACTAGGGTTACCTATTCTCCACAACCTCTCCAACACTTGTTAGTTGATTTGTTTATGATGGCCATTCTGGCCAATGTGAAGTGGTATCTCATTGTGGTTTTAATTTGCATCTCTCTGATGGCTAGTGATGCTAAGCATCTTTTCATATGTCTCTGGGCCCTTTGTATGTCCTCCTTGGAGAAGTGTCTATTCAAGTCCTGTGCCCATTTTTTTAATTGAGCTATTTGTCTTCCTGGAGTGGAGTTGCGTTAGTTATTTATGTATGTTGGAGATCAAACCCTTGTCCAAGGTATCATTGGCCAATATGTTTTCCCATACAGTTGGTTCTCTTTTAATTTTAATAGTTTTCTTTAGCTGTGCAGAATCTTTTTATTTTGCTGAGATCCCATTTGTTTATTCTTTTATTTCTGTAACTAGTTGTAGGGCAGAGGTGTCAAATTCTTTCACCAGGGGCCACATCAGCCTCACAATTGCCTTAAAAGGGCCAAATATAATTTTAGGACTGTATAAATGTAACTACTCCTTAACTAGGGGCAAGGAGCTTGGCACTGCCACCAGATAAAACAAGATAGAACACTGGATTTGCTGGTTGGCCTTGTGTTTTCTACCTGTGTTCTAGGGGGCATATCAGTGAAAACATTGCTGCATGGAATATCTGAGATTTTCCTGCCAATGTTCTCCTCTAGGACTTTTATGGTATCATGACTTATATTTATGTCTTTTATCCACCTTGAAATTATTTTTGTGTATGGTGTAAGTTGGGGATTGAGTTTCATTTTTTGCATTTATCTGTTCATATCTCCCAACACCATTAGTTGAAGATGTTATTAATACATAACACAAACAAAAGGAAAGACAAAAATCACATGATCATATCAATAGATGCAGAAAAAGCATTTAATAAGGTACATCACCCATTTATGATGAAAACACTCAGCACAGTAGGAATAGAGGAAGCAGTCCTCAACATGCTAAAGGCCATGTATGAGAAACCTACAGCCAACATCATACTCAACAGGCAAAAACTAAAAGCTTTTACTAAGATCAGGAACAAGACAGGGATGTCCACTTTCACCACTTCTACACAATATAGTATTAGAAGTCCTAGCCACAGTGACCAGACAAGAAAGAGAAATAAAAGGCATCAAAATTGGAAATGGGAAGTGAAACTGTCACTCTTTTCAGATGATATGACAGTGTACATGGAAAACCCTGTAGACTCCACCAAAAAACTACTTAACCTAATAAGAGAATTTGGCAAAACATCAGGGTTCGGAGTCAATACTCAAAACCAAAGGCATTTTCATACACCAACAATGAAAGACCAGAATCAGAAATCAGGAAAAATTCACATTTGCTATAGTAACAAGAAAAATAAAGTACCTAGGAATAAACCTTACCAAGAAGGTAAAAGACCTGTACTCTGAAAACTACACAACAATGAAGAAAGAAGTTAAGGAAGACACAAATAAATGGAAGCATATACCCTGTTCATGGACTGGAAGAATTAACATAATCAAAATGTCCATATTACCCAAAGCAATTTATAGATTCAACCCAATCCCTATTAAAATACCAATGACTTATTTCACAGATATAGAATAAACATTTCTAAAATTTATTTGTAATGATAAACAACCCTGAATAGCCCCAGCAATTCTGAGAAAGAAGAACAAGGTAGGCGGGATCACAACACCTGGTATAAAACTTTACTACAAGGCCACTATAATCAAAACAATATGGTACAGATGCATATTACATTTATTGATTTACAAATGTTGTACCATCTTTGCATGCCTGGGATGAATCCCACTTGATCATGGTGTATGATCTTTTTAATGTATTTTGGATGCAGTCTACCAAAATCTGTTGAAGATTTTAGCATCTATGCTTGTCAGCGATATTGGCCTGTGGTTTTCTTTCTTTGTTGTATCTTTGTCTGGTTTTTGGATTTAGATGATGAAAAAAAAAAAAAGAAAGAAAAGAACAGACACATAGAACAATGGAACAAAATAGAAAGCTCAGAAATAAACCCAAGTCTCTGTGGTCAATTAATATTCTATGAAGGGGGCAGAAGCATAAAGTAAGATAGTTGTTTTAACCTGGGAATGATTCTCCTCCCAGAAGGTATGGGGTAGCATCTGGTGACATTTTTGGTTGTCACAACTGGAGGGAGGGCTACTGACATCTAATGGTGTAATTCAGGAATGCTTCTAACAGCCTAGTATGCTCAAGACAGCCTTCACTACAAGAATTATGTGACCCAAAATGTCAGTTCTATGGAGGTTGAGAGCTCTGCTTTGGATTAGTATTCCTTTTCACTCAACTGTTCATTCCTTCAATCATTCATCATATATATAAAGAACTATTATGTGGCATGCTCTGTGCTAGCCACTGAGGATATCCAGAAGAGTAAGGGACTGTCTTTGCAGTAAGAAATTTTGAATATATGAGCTGTTTTCATCAGGTAGATCAGGCATCATCAATGTTGTAAATCTGAAGCATTTCCAAAGTGCAGGTTCCTGAGGGTACATTCTGCAGCTCCTGAACTGTTAGAATCTCTCAGGATAAGGCACAAGAAATTACATTCACTTTTTTCCCATTTTAAAATTTAAAGAAATATCTTTTGAAAATGCTGCATATGTATTGCATGCCATGCAAACATTTTAATGATCTAATGAAATATAAAGAATGATATAAAATATTTGAAAATTTAAAAATAAATGAATATACAAAACCCAATTGACTTTCATTCCACTAAGCTTCCTAGATGTTAAATCATTTAACATCTATAGCAACCCTTTTGAGTAAATGTTACTCATATTAATACAGATAAGCAGTACTGACATTCAGTAATAAGGAACTGACATCCAGAAAAGCTGAGGACCTAGCACAAGGTCAAATGGCTAGGATGTGGCAGAGTTAGGACTCAAATCCCACAGAGACTGCAATATTCACACTTTCCACCATAAATCTGTCCCATAAAATTCACCTGGTCCTACCCCTTCTCTCCCTGATCCATCTGTACAATTATTAGAGATTCCCACCAAAGCCCTATGCTAGCTATCCTAGATGAACTAGGGTTGGGATCTTTACTTGCATAATAAATTTTTAATTAACTTAGCATAAGTTAAGCTAAATTAAATTTCTGAGGATAAATTACTACTATTTACAATTCCCAAATATCTTATTAATAGGATATAGCCCAAAGAAAGGATCAAACCTGGTTCTGAATCTGATAAGGCACATAAATAACTGAGAGTACCCCAAACTCTACTTACAGTATATTCCCTCGATGATTCTAGTACTCACAAATTTTAAGGCTTACTTTTATAGGAGGAGGGATTAACATATTAACCCGGTAAACTAAGGTATAACCAGTGAAATTTGAAAATAGGTAGATAAATAAAATGTTTACCTAAATTTATTTAGCTTTCAAAGCTCAATTCCTTGCACTCCATGAAATATTTTTGGTTGCCCTAGAATGCAATGATCTAAAATATTCATAAAACATACCATTTCTCTAACTGTTTCTAAGATTTTTTCCTTTTCCATCCAGACGAAATCCTTTTCAGGATCATGGTTTGGTATCCTTAGAGTGACTAGGCTCGTCTCCTGAAGGCTCAGCCAGCCAATAATTATAGGCCAATTTCAACAATTAAAATCAATACTAATTTTTTCAAAAAAATTTATTTTAATTGTTGTTCTTGTACAGTTTTCTGTCTTCTACTCCCATCCCAGCCCACCACCCCAGCCCTCCCCAGATCCCTCCCATTTCCACCCCCCCAGCTTTTGTCCATGTGCCTTTTATACTCGTTGCTCTAAACCCTTCCCCTTTTCCCCTGAAATTCCATCCCTTCTCCTCTCTGATGACTGTCAGCCTGTTCTCAATTTCAGTGTCTTTGGTTGTATTATGCTTGTTTGTTTGTTCTGTTGATTAGGTTCCTGTTAAAGGTGAGATCATATGGTATTTGTCTTTCACCTCCTGGCTTATTTCGCTTAGCATAATGCTCTCCAGTTCCATCCATGCTGTCGCAAATTTTAACTATTGAGTAAAATAAGGTATCTTTAAATATATCTCCCCATATAGTAGGTTCTCCTTTTATTTTAATGCTGTTTTCTTTAGCCATGCAGAAGCTTTTTCATTTGATGAGGTTCCATTTGTTTATTCTTTCCTTTATGTCCCTTTGCCCATGTTTTAATTGGGTTATTTGTTTTTTTGGCACTGAGTTTTGTAAATACTTTGTAAATTTTGGATTTTAACCCCTTATCAGATGTATCGGCAAATATATTTTCCCGTTCCACAGGTAGTCTTTTTAATTTGTTGATGATTTCCCTTGCTGTGCAAAAAGTTTTTAGTTTGATGAAGTCCTATTCTTTTCTTTTTGTTTCCTTTGCCTGGGGAGATACATCCAATTTAAAAAACAAAAAACAAAAAACCCTTCTACAAGTGATGTCTGATATTTTTCTGCTTATGTTTCCTTCTAGGATTTTTATGGTTATGTGTCTAATACTTAAGTCTTTGATCCATTTTGAATTTATTCTTGTGTATGGTGGAAAGAAGGTGGTGTGGTGTCATTTGCCTTCACATATATCTGTCTAATTTTCCCAACACTATTTATTGAATAAACTATATTTAGCCCATTATATGTGCTTGTATCCTCTGCCAGATATTAATTGACTATAAAGGTGTGGGTTATTTCTGTGCTTCCTATTCTGTTCCATTAATCTGCCTGTTTTTATACCAGTACCAGGCTGTTTTGATTGCCATGGCATTGTAGTATAGTTTGACATTAGGTAGTATGATTCCTCCAACTTTGTTCTTCTTTCTCAGGATCATTGTTGCTATATGGGGCCTTTTATGGTTCCATATAAATTTTTGAAATATTTGTTCTGGTTCAGTAAAAACTTATGTCATTGGAAAGTTGATAGGAATTGTGTTGAATCTATAGATTGCTTTGGGTAGTATGGACATTTTAATTATGTTAATTTTTTCTCTCCATGAACATGATAGATGCTGCCACTCATTTGTATCTTCTTTAATTTCTTCCTTCAATGCCTTACAATTTTCTGAGTACAGGTCTCTTACATCTTTGGCTAGGTCTATTCCTAGGTATTTTACTCTTTTTGAAACAATTGTGAATGGGATTATTTTCTTGATTTCCCTCTCTGTTAGTTCGTTATTGGCATATAAAAATGCCACTGATTTCTGGATATTAATTTTGTATCCTGCCACTTTACTGAATCCATTAATCAGTTCTAGTAATTTCTTGGTGGAATCTTTGGGTTTCTCTATGTACAGTATCATGTCATCTGCAAATAAAGACAGTTTGACTTCTTCCTTTCCAATTTGGATGCCTTTTCTTCCTTCTTCTTGTCTGATTGCTGTGGCTAGGACTTCCAGTTTTATATTGAATAAAAGAGGTGAAAGCAGATATTCCTGTCTTGTTCCCAATCTTAAGGGGAACTCTTGTAGTATTTACCTGTTGAGTATGATGCTGGCAGTGAGTTTGTCATATATGGCCTTCATTATGTTTAGGTATGTTCCACCTATTTTCATTTTGCTGAGTGTTTTTATCATAAATGGGTGCTGGATTTTATAAAAATGCTTTTTCTCCATCTATTGATATGATCATGTGGTTCTTATCCTTCATTTTGTTCATGTGTGGAATCATATTGATTTATGAATGTTGTACTATCCTTGTATTCTCAGAATAAATCACACTTGATCATGGTGCATGATCTTTTTGATGCATTGTCATATTCAGTTTGCTAATATTTTGTTGAGGACTTTAGCATCTGTGTTCATCAGTGATATTGGCCTACAATTTTCTTTCTTTGTAGTGTCTTTATCTGGTGTTGGAATTAGGGTAATGCTGGCCTCATAAAATGAGTTGGGGAGCCTTCCCCACTCTTGAATTTTATAAAATAGTTTCAAAAGGAGAGGCATTAGTTCTCGGAATGTTTGGTAAAATTTACCTGTGAAGCCATCCAGACTAGGGCTTTTGTTTGTTGAGAATTTTTTTATAACTTTATTTCATTTTTTAAAATTTTTTATTATTGTTCAGTTACAGTTTTCCACCTTTTTCCCCATTGCTGTCTCCTGTCCACAACCACCACTGCTCCCACAGTCAATCTCCACACCATTGTCAGTGCCCATGAGTCCTCTTTTCATATTCCTTTACTTGACCCTTCCACATCTTTCGTCTGTTATCCCCCTCCCCCCTCTCTGATCACTTTAGTTTGTCCTTTGTTTCCATTTCTCTGGTTCTATTTTGCTCAATTGTTTGTTTAGTTGAATAGTTTTTTGATTACTGCTTCAAGTCCATTAAGTATAATCTGTCTATTCTGATTCTCTGATTCTTCCTGATTTATTTTTGGAACATTGTATGTTTCTAGGAATTTATCCATTTTATCCAGGTTGTCCAGTTTGTTGGTGGTAATCGTTCATACTATTTTCTTACAATCCTTTGTATTTCTTTGGTGCCAGTTGTTCTTTCTCCTCTTTCCTTTCTGATTAATTTATTTTGGTCCTTTCTCTTTTTCTTGATGAATCTGGTTAAATGTTTGTCAATTGTTTTTATGTTTTGTAATCAATTTTTTTTAGATAGGCCTGTAAAATGCTTTGAATTCCCTCTTAGGATTGCTTTCCAAGTGTCCTAGATTTTGGATTATTGTGTCCTCATTTTCATTTGTTTCAAGGTGCCTTTTGATATTTTCCTTGGTTTCATTGTAGACCCATTCATTGTTTACTAACATGTTATTTAGCTTCCATGTCTTTGTGCATTTTTCAGCGTTCTTTTTGTGATTGGTTTCTAGCTTCATAGCATTGCAATATGATGCTTGATACAATTGCAATCTTCTTAAATTTATTGAGACCTGTTTTGTGTCCTAGAATGTGGTATATACTAGAAAACATTCCATGTGCACTTGAAAAGTATGTGTATTCTGCTGTTTTGGGGTGAAATGCTCCGAAGATATCAATTAAATCCACTTCATCTTGTGCATCATTTAAAGTCACTGTCTCCTGTTGATATCTCTCTGGAAGATCTATCCATTAAAGCCAATGGGGTGTTAAAATACCCAACTATGACTGTATCTCTGTTGATCTCTCCTTTTATGTCCATGAAGATTTGCTTTACATATTTAGATGCTCCTATGTTGGGTGTGTAAATATTTACAGGGTATGCCCTCTTGTTGTATTGTTTCCTCTATCAATATGTAGCACCCTCCTTTGTCTCTTATTGTAGCTTTGGTTTTAAAATCTATTTCATCAGATATAAGTACTACTACCCCAGCTGTTTTTCTTTTCCATTTGCATGAATAATCTTTTCCCAATGCTTTACTTTTAGTCTATGTGTATCTTTCGACTTGAGATGGGTCTCTTGAAGGCAACATCTATATCAGTTTTGTATTCTTATCCAATAAAGTACCTTCTGCATTTTGGTTGGAGCACTTAAGCCATTTACATTTAAGGCAATTATTGATAGATATGTATGTAGTGCTATTTTATTGTTAGATTGTTTTCCTCTGTTTTTTCTTCTCCTCTTCCTTCTCCTTCTCCTTTCCTTCTCCTTCTCTTTCTCCTTCTCCTTTTGTTTCAGGACTGGTTTGGTGTTAACAAACTCCTTTAGCTTTTTCTTGTCTGAGAAGCTCCTTATTTCTCCTTCAGGTTTAAATGATAGCCTTGCTGGGCAAAGTAGACTTGTTTGTAGGTCTTTGCTTTTCATCACCTTGGGCATTTCATGCCACTCCCTTCTAGCCTTAAATGTTTCTGATGAGTAAACAGAGGACAGTCTAATCAGTTCTCCCTTCTAGTTAATTATCTGCTTTTCTCTTGCAGCTTTTAGGATTCTCTCCTTATCTTTAAGCCTTGCCATTTTAATTATGATGTGTCTTGGTATAGGCTTCTTTGGGCCCACTTGTTTGAAGTTCTCTGAGCTTCCTGGACTTGTGTGGCTTTTTCCTTCATCAGATTAGGGAAGTTTTTGGTTATTATGTCTTCAAATAGGTTCTTGGTCCCTTGTGCACTCTCTTCTCCTCCTGGTATTCCCATGATGTGGATGTTGTTACCCTTCATGTCGTCCAAGATGTTTCTTAAGCTCTTCTCATTTTTTAAAAATCTTTTTTTCTTTTTGTTCCTCTGCCTAATTATTTTTTCTATCTTGTCTTCTAAAACACTGGTTTGAGCCTCTGCTTCATCTAACCTACTGTTTATATCTTCCAGTGTATTAGTTATCTCAGAGATTGCATTCTTTATTTCTGACTGATCCTTTTTTAAGGTTTCTATGTCTTTTTTCATGCTGTTGAACATTCTTATAATCATTATGCTAAACTCTTTATCCGATAAACTGCTTACCTCCGTTTCATCTAGTTCTTCTGGAAAACTGTCTTGTTCTTTTATTGGGGGTCTGTTTGTTTGTCTTCCCATTTTGGTTGTTTCTCTGTATTTTGTGCCTTAGTTTTTAAACTAATCAGCCATCAAAACCATTAGCTGCTAATCTAATCAATCTGTAATCAGCAGTCAGGCTTAAGCACCACTGTGCGGAGCAGAGTAATTCTTGTGGGTAGGGCTATTGCTTCTCTTCTGGCTAATGCTATTCAGAGAGGAGTTCTCTCCCTTGGAGAGATGGCTCCTTCAGTATAGGGAATCACTCAGCACATGGAAACTGGTGGCTGTTCCCTGAATGCTTGAGAAGAGCTACCAACTTCAGACTCTCCTCCAGTGTCTGTTCCACATTGCCCTCCCTTTGCTGGCACCCAGGGCTTCAAATGAAACTTTGTACTTTGGCCCTTTAATAGGCTCTCCATGTCTTCAGCCATCTCTCCCTGGCTGACCCCTGAAGCACTGCTGCTTTTCACAGCTGGATGTTATCTGGGTTCCTTTCCAGCTCTGGTGCTATAGGCTGGGGAGCCCGTTTTGGAGTTTAGACCCCACACTTCTCAGGGGGAACCCCCCAGCTGCTGCAATAAGCCTCCAGCACTTCAGCTGCCACTAGTGGGAGCCCCGCCTGCCCTCTTTCATCTCCTCTGCACTCTCTACCAGTCATGTTGTGGTGAAGCTGTTTCTTCTGTCTGTCCATGGTTATGAGGCTTCTCTTCAGCTGGTGTCCAGTTGGTTATTCAAGGCGATTTTTCTACAATTTAGTTGTAATTTCATTTGGTCCTGGGAGGAGGTTAGTGTAGCTTCTACTTACTCCTTCACCATCTTCGATCTTCAGTTACATAATTCTAATCTTGTTCCTCAGCCAGCAGTTTCTCTTACTATTCTGCTTATATTAATGTGGCCCCAGATTTCTGCTATCATCTCTTCTCCAAACACTTTCCTTCACTGTAATTTCAACAGTGTTACAGCTGGACCTAAAATATCTTTCTCACTATCAAAATCCCATCTACCAATTACTCCATTCTCTTCAAAACAGTTATTTCTTAGAGTCTAAAAGCCAAGGATGAAAAATAGAGTTCAACTCTGATACCGACTCCCACGGAGTGGTAACAAACAGCCTCTTACATTTCTGTGTGGAAGAGATTTCTGAATTCATGTCTGAATAGAGTAGCATGTTACATCTGCTTTAAGCATGGGAGTGGGGGGTGGAGGTAAGATTGCCATGCACTGCTGTCTCTCTCGTCATCTTTATCATCCATATCACTACTTTAACTGGTTATGAATTCTATCTTTCCTTGAGTTTACTCTTGTGTAAAATCTTTTCAACCATCCCTAAAATTTTTTTGAAGAATTCAGAGAACAAGAGTTTTTACCCCTCTCTTCTATTAACTGTCCCACATGAATGCTTTGCATGTTGTAAATACGTGGTAATTATATGTTGAGTGATTGACATCCAAAAGCAGAAATTAAGATGTTAGAGTTACTACAGGAAGCCACAGGACATTGCTTTCTTTCCTCTAGAATTTTTTTCCTCTAAACATCCAGAATGTAAAATCTCACCAGCTCCCTTGTTACTTTTCAAAGGGAGATACTTACATATACCCTACATGTGGAAAGGAAGCTGCATCTACAACAGTCTGCAGAATTAGTCTCTAGAACACAGAATTACTGAATCAGTATAATTCAGTATTATTTTCTCTTGAAAGCTACTGGGAACAGAGGCAGGAACAACGTAGACATGTTGAAAGGAATGCACATCTGCTCTTTTATACAGGAGCCACACTGAAAAGCTGTTGAAAGCCAGGGAACACAAGAGTTTAAGCTAGGTGAGAATCACAGCTAACTTGGAAAGCAATTGACTACTCACAATGGTGCCATTTAACTTTTCCTATTCCCCATTGTTTCTCTCTTTGGGTTCATTAAAAAGGCACAATGAACCAACATGGCAGGGTCAAGTCAGAGTAACTATGGCAGCTTTTGGGCTGTATAGATGTATGTATGTGGGCAGAGAGAGAGAGAGGGAAAGACTCTATGTTGGGGTTTACAAAGTAAGTGAGTAAGAGTATGTGCATGTGTGTGTATATGTCTACAGTGAAGGTGCAGATAGGATCAGCTCAGTCCCCTCAATTTCTCAGGACCAAGCCCCAAGCCAAAGAGGGATGCATTCATCAAATAAGTAGCTGCACTGTCACCTGGGTACCTCTGATAAGGGCTATTAGCTAGAGAAATATGGATGTTTACATTTAAAGGATATGAAAGACATTTACATTCTTCAGACTAGATGAAAGTTTCTCATACTTGGTACAATTAACAGTTTGGGCCAGATAATTCTTTGTTATAATGCTGCTGTCTTCTATATTGTAGAGTGTTGAGCCGCATTCCAGGCCTCTATCCACTAGATACTGGTGGTGCCCACCCCTTAGTTGTGATAAACAAACTGTCTTCAGATATTGCTGAAATGTCCTTTACCTGGGGGAAAATCACCAGCTGTTGAGAACCATTGACCTTTCTCTCTTATCTGGCAGTGAGAGAGACATCAAATCAACACAGGACCACTTGGTGACATAGTTTGACAAATTATATGCATGCATCTTCTATGTTATCACTCAGCATTGCCTTAGGGTCTGTTTCAAGCAAAAATTGTATTAAGAATGTCTTTAGTGTTTTAAATACTTGAAAATAACAGGGTTTTTATTTTGAAACATATCAACCTACATTAATCAGAGCATTTTCATGCAGATAGAAATATATATTCACACAAAGAAGTTGTAACTATAAATCATGGCAAAGCTGGTAGCATAAATTGGAAATGAGCCAACAAAATACATGAAAACACAAAAAATTATAAAATAAGTATGTACCTTACATTTTTTCTTTGATTAAAATAAATCAGAAAGAAAATATAAATGCATACATTTGGAGTTGGATATAAAAATACATTCCACCTGTCAAAATATGCTAACACAAATAAATTTATGAGCAGATGTAGCTATCTGCTTTAATCATTAGTCTGCATTTGTAAATATCTTTCCAATGGAAGACTTTCTAATGAAAGATGAATAAAAATAAATGAAATCCTTACCATTATTAATTGAATGACAAAACAATGTTAAACATACAACATATCACAAGCTTTCAAATCAAAATCTTTATACTTTTCATTACAGGCACTTCAATTTTTTTTCAGAGTTGGCTACTATTGTACTAATTAACATGTTAGATAGGCATGATATGGAAAAAGGACAAAGATGGACAAATGACTTTATGGAAGCTTTCCAATTCAGTGATGTATTTTCTCCAGTACAAAAGACAAGCTCTTAGTCAAATTGGTTTTGCCAAGTAAACTGACTTTGAATTTGTCAGATCCATGGCTTAAATAAATGTTGTTTTAACTATAGTTCTTATCAATAGAAAAGCAGAGTTAGAAACACACACAGTCACCTAAACATTACACTTAGATTAAATAATTTAACTTAGTAAACAGTAATTTTATCCAATTCAATCATTATATTTATCTTTCACATCACAAAGCAAGGACATTTTCTTTCCAAGTTAAATGTATTCTCAAACTCAGTAGTTGGTCTTTAGTTCTTTTATATTGTAAGGGAAATCATTTTATTTCAGTTGATAAAATTGTGAACTGTTTTATTAATGCATTTTGTTATTTTGATTGATAATCAGGCATATGCAATAGAAGAAAATGATTCTGCACTAAACTGGCATTCTGTTCACACTTCTATTGTGAAAGTTAATCCCTTGTTTGCTGATGTATCTCCCATGCCTCTATTCCAAGTGTCAGTAGATGAAAATACTGATGTGATTTGCTGTCTTAAAAAAATGCAGTTAGCTAGTCTCAATCAACTGCTAACAAACTTGAAAATATGGAAGGCATTTTACTTTGCTGACTAATGATAATATCTTCCATGAATCTTACACATTATCAAATGACTGGAGTTAAAAACAAGTCACCTTTCTAAGCTCAACTAAAAGAATATGGCCTGTATAAACCACCAGGACAGTGAGTCGAAATCTCCCTGTGTGCTATAGCATTTGGAGCATAACTTCTTTTAGTATTTAACAAATGGCATTAGGATTATTTGTTTTCATGTGTTTCTCCACTAACTATGGTGAACTACTTGAGGGTATTGAGCATATCTTACTAATTGGTTTATCTCTCAGAGATTGCCCTTTCATAGCACTTAGCACAATTATAGTAACTTGTCTAGTGTCTGTCTTTCCTGCTAGACTGTTACTAGATGGCAGACATTGACAATAATAACATACATACAAGTACTTAAAATGTGCTTGGCATTATTCAAAATAGTTCCTAACATTAATTACATCTGATTTAATCCTCACAACAATATGTGAGATAAGTACAACCATAATTTTTATGTTATAATTGAGAAATCTGATGCCAGTGATGTTAAGTAACTTGCTTAAAGTTACCCAGCAACCAAATGACAGGGCTAGGATTTGAACCCATTCAGTCCAGCTCCAGAGGCAATTACTGTTAATCATACATTATAATTCCTATTAGGGCCCTCAACAATGTTTGGTAAATGAATACAAGAAGGAAAATGAAGAAAAAAGTGAAGGAATGAAGAAATGAGCAAATGAACAAGGAGGTGGTAGGCTGTCATTAAATGTTTGCTAACTGGATGATAGAATCCAAATGCCACAGCAAAAGAAACTATTGTGAAAATGTAAAAAAAAGGTTTTTTAAAAATATAAAGTATAGTGTCCAAATAATAAAATAAATTGCTGTTAAAATAATAATCTTAATTATTAATGGGATTCAAAATTGCCTATGCTTTAATGTTAAGGAAAAAAAGAATATGAAACAGTATATATCAGCTCTGTCCAATAGAATTATTTTAGGACACAGATCTGAGTCACATAAATAATTTTAAATGTGCTAGAAGCCATGTTAAATTATTTTTAGAGAACGGATTAATTTTAATAATTTAATTTACTTAATGCAACATATTATTTTAAACATATAATCAATGTGAAAATTATAAATGAGATATTTTATATTTTTTTTCATAAAAAGTCTTCTAAATCTGGAGCACATTTTAAATTATAGCCTCTTTCAAAAAAAGACTGTCCTCATCTCAAATACTTTATAACTTCATGTGGCTAGTGTCTCCCACATTGAACAGAGTAATGGTATGATTCCTATTAAACTTAGTCAGTTGGTTAGTCAATCCATATACCTATTTAAGAAAATAGTTGACATGAAATGCATTAATATATTCATTGCAGCTATCTTTAGGCTGAAGAGATATGAGCACTTTTTCTTCATTCTTTAAAAAATATTCAAGAGTAATTACATTTAGCATCAAGAAAATAGTTACAGTCTTCAGTTATAGTCTGTCAGGAAATACAAATATTATGAAAAGGACTAAAATGAACATATCAGACACAAAAAAGTGAATTCAACAGGTCTTCTTAAACTAGCATAATAATCAAAATTCTGATAGACTATGAGAAAAAGGAAATAAAATGGCCAGATGTCAGTGAAACAATGCCCTTCCTGAATGGAAAAATTACTAGTGACTCCAATTTCTGGTAATAGAAAACCTCACAGCTTTACCTCTAAGATCAGGAATGAAACAAGGATGTCTGATTTTTCCCATTTCTTTTGAGCATGGTATAAGAAGTTCCGGGCAGAATAATTAGGCACAAAAAAGAAAAGCCATCCAAATAGAAAAGAAAAAAATAAAATTACAATATCCCTGCTCTCAGGTGACATAATTTTATATATAGGAAACCCCAAAGATACACACATACAAACCTCTGTTACACCCAATAAATACATTCTGCAAATTTGCAGCATACAAAGTCAACCCAGAAAATCAGTTGTATTTCCCTACACTAGCAATAAACAACCAATGTAGGATATTAACAATTATTTTATGATAGCATCAAGGAGAATAAAATACTTAGGAATAAATTTGAGACCAAAAGGATGAAAACTTTGTACACTAAAACTATAAAACATTACTGAAGGAAATTAAGACATTAATAAATGAAAAAGGCATCATGGTTCAGAAGACTTAATATTGCTAAGATGATTCTACCCAAATTAATTTACCAGTTTGATGCAATCCCTATAAAAATCACAATGAAGGTATATTGTTTTAACTTTGAAAAGAAAAAAACCCATCCTAAAATTCTTATGGGATCTAAAGAGAATCCAAACAGCCAAAATAATCTTGAAAAAGAAGAGTCAGAGGACTCACATTTCCTGATTTCAAAACTTACTGCAAAACTATGGTCATCAAAACAGCATGGTGCTGGCTTAACAACAGACAAGACCAATGGAAAAGAAAAAAGAAGCCATAAATATATCCTCACATTCATGGTCAATTCATTTTTGACAAGAATATCAATGCAATTCAATGGAGAAAAAAAATCTTTCCACAAGCAGTGCTAGAAAAAAGATATCCTCACACACACAAAAAAATGAAGTTGGACCTTTACCTTCTATTGTATACAAAACTAACTCAAAATATATCAAAGAACTAAACATAATAACTAAAGCCATGAAACTCTTAGAAGAAAATACGGGAAAATCTTCATGACATTGGATTTGTCATAGATTGATTTTTTGGATAAAGAAGCAAAAGTACAAATAGATAAACAAATAGCGATAAAAGAACAAATAGATAAATTGGACTTCATCAAAATGAAACACTGTGGATCAAAGACACTATTCAAGAGAGTGAAAAGCCAATCAAAAAATGGAAGAAAATGCTTATAAATCATATCTGATAATTATTAATATTCAGAATATACAAGCTACTCCTATAGCTCAGCAATGAAGCTGAGCTACATTATAGCTCGACAAACCACCCAGTTCATAAATGGCAAAGAATTTTATTAGATATGTCTCCAAAGAAGATAGGCTAATGGCTCATATGCACATAAAATATGCCCAACATCATTAATAATTAAGGGATTTAAACCAAAACTACAATGAGATACAGCTTCATACATATTAGGATAGCTATTAATCAAAAATCAGAAAATAAGTGTTAGTGAACATGTGAAGAAATTTGAACCCTTTGCATTGCTGGTAGGAATGTAAAATTGTGCAGCTACTATAGAAAATAGTCTGGTGGTTCAGCACAAATAAAATATTCTATTCTATTACCATAGAATTATCAAATGATCTAGCAATCCTACTCCTATACACCCCAAAGAATTGAAAACAGAGACTTGAATAGGTATTTATACATCAATGTTCATAGTTTTTCTCTCAATAGCCAAGAGATATTGACAACCCAAATGTCCAAAAGTGGGTGGATGGATAAACACAATGTGGAATATACATACAATAGAATATTTCAGGCATAAACAGGAATGAAATTCTTATATACAGAGGAACCTTGAAAACATTATGCTAGGTGAAATAAACTAAACACAAAGGGACAAATACCGGATGATTTCACTTATGTCAGTTACTTAAGATAGGCAAATTCAAGGAGACAGAAAGTAGAATAGTGCATACTAGGGTATGCATGGAGGAGGAAATGGAGAATTATTTGATGGGTACAAAGTTTGTTTGGGATGATGAAAAGTCCTGCATTTAGAAAATAGTGATGATTATACAAAATTGTGAAATATTTAATGCTTCCGAATTATACACATTGTTAAAATGATACATTTTCATACATAAAGTTAGTATATATAAAATATTAGAAATATAAATATCATTCCCACCCCCACTAAATCATCTTATCTGGAGGTGAGAGACTCAATGCTCTCCTCCTAAATTTGAAAACAAAAAACAATATCTCCTCACACCATTCTGTATTAAACGATGCAGTGGAGGTCCTAACCAGTACAATAAATCTGGAAAGTAGGATAAAGGTAATAGATATTGGAAAAAAGGAAAAAGTAAAATATATATTAGCAAATTACATGATTGAGTATGCAGAAAATACTAAGGAATCTAAATAAATAAAGACTACCGGAACTACCAAGTAAATTTAACAAGGTCACAAGATCCAAAGTCGATGTACAAAAATTAATTGTATTATAATACCATAACTAGAAATAATTGAAAATAAAATTTAAAATACCATGTACTGTAGCATCAGATGGCCATGAAATACATAGAGATATGTTTATCAAATTTGCACTAGATTGGTATACAAGATATGAAAACAATAAACTTTCCTGAGAGAAGTTAAAGAATACCAACATAATCAGAAAGATATACCAGGTTTCTGAATTAGAAGTCTCAGAGCTTTAAGATGTTCTCATTAAATAGATTAATAGATTCAGTCAGTCTCAATAGAATGCACTCTTTTACTCTAGATTCCTTTATTCAGTACAATGTAAGAGTCCTACACAGGAAAGCCATGTGTTGACACCTAGTACCTTTTTGCTACTGAGTAATACTCCACTCTGTATTTATGTCTGTTTGTATGTATATCCATGCATTTATCTCACAATTTTGAACCCATTGTTCTGCTGTTACACATTTGGCTTAATTTGAAGTTTTGGGGTAATAGTGAAAAAAGCTACTGTAAGTATTAATGTAAAAGTGTTTGTGTGACCATGTTTTCATTTTTCTTGGGCAAAAACCTAGAAATTGAATTGCTGTATTATAGAAGTTGTGGGGCATACGTAGGTTTATGGTTGTGAGTATGCAAAAACAGTTTATTCTTGTATTATTATTGATTAGTTATTGTATTATTTTCCATACAAATAATTGTAAACCTACTTTCCCCACCGTGTAGTATGTGTATAATTATGTTTAGGTATACACTGCTAATCGTTCCCAAGTGGTTTTACTATTTCATCTTCAATCATGAATAATTCAGAATTCTAATTGCTCTATATTTTTGCTAACACTTGATATTACATAAAATTTATTTGTGTGAAATTCTTGAGAAGATAAATATAATGATGACAAAAAGCTAATAAATATTTGCTTGCAGTGGTGGAGATTGACTGCAAAAGGACACAGAGGAACATTTTGAGGTAAAAAGAGATAGTTTGATCTAGATTGTGGTGGTTAAATGGGATTATATTTGCAGTTGACAAATATAATCAAAGTACACATTAAAATACATGTATTATATGTAAATTTACTTTCAAGCAGTTGTTTAAAAACATCATAATCAATGAGCAAAAACCAAAAGCCTCCCCCCAGAGATCAGGAATAAGATAAGGGCAACTCTTTCACCAGTCCTATTTGATATAGTATTGGAAGTCCTAGCCACAGTGATCAGATAAAGAAAAAGACAAAAGGGCCTCCAAATTCGAAAGGAGGAAGCAAAACTGTTATTATTTGCAGATAACATCATAGTGTACATAGAAAACCCCATAGAATCAACCAAAAAACCACTCAACCTAATAAGTGAATTTGGCAAATGGTCAGATACAAAGTCAATATTCAGAAATCAAAGGCATTTTTGTATACCAACAATGAAAGATCAGAATCAGAAATCAGGGAAAAAGTCACATTTGCTATAGCAACAAGAAAAAAAAGTAACTAGGAATAAACCTCACCAAGGAGATAAAAGACCTGTACTCAGAAAATTACACAACACTGAAGAAAGAAATTAAGGAAGACACAAATAAATGGAAGCATATATCCTGTTCATGGACTGGAAGAATTTACATAATCAAAATGTCCATACCACCCAAAGCAATTTATAGATTCAGTGCAATCCTTATTAAAGTACCAATGACATACTTCATAGATATAAAACAAACATTTCAAAAATTTATATAGAACTGTAAATGACCCCGAATAGCTGCAGTAATTTTCAGAAAAAAAAAAAGAACAAAGCAGGAGGAATAACAATACCTGATATCAAACTATATTACAAAGTCGCTGTAATCAAAACTGTCTGGTACTGGCATAAAAACAGACATATAGGTCAATGAAACAGAACAGAGAGCCCAGAAATAAGCCCATGACTCTATGGTTAATTAATATTTGACAAATGGAGCATGAGCACAAAATGGAAAAAAATAGCCTATTCAACAAATGGTGTTGGGAGAGCTGGACAAGTACATGCAAAAAAATGAAACTCAACTACCAACTTACACCATACACAAAAATAAACTCAAGATGGATAAAAGACTTAAATATAAGTCATGACACCATAAAAGTCCTAGAGAACAACATAGGCAGGAAAATCTCATATATTCCACACAGCAATATTTTCACCTATATGTTCCCTAGAGCAAAGAATATAAAGGAAAGAATAAACAAATAGGACTCCTTCAAGTTGAAAAGCTTCTGCACAGCTAAAGAAAACATCAGCAAAATGAAAGTGAACCAACTGCATAGGAAAATATATTTGCAAATGATAACTCAAACAAGGGTTTGATCTCCAAAATACATAAATAATTCGTATGACTCAACACTAGGAAGACAAATAATCCAATTAAAAAATGGTCAAAGGACCTGAACAGACACTTCTCCATGGAGGACATACAGAGGGCCCATAATCATATGAAAGGAGGCTCATCATTAATATCTATCAAGAGATTCAAATTAAAACCATAATGAGACATCACTTCACACTGGTCAGAATGGCCATCATAAACAAGTCAGTAAACAAGTGCTGGTGAAGATGTGCACAAAAGGGAACCCTAGTGCACTCTTGGGGGGAATGCAGACTGGTACAACCACTGTGGAAAACACTGTGGAATTTCCTCAGAATAACTCAGAATGGAGCTTCCTTTTGACCCAGTGATTCCACTGCTGGGATTACACCCAAAGAATCCTAAAACAACAATTCAAAAGAACTTATGCACCCCAATGTCCATAGCAGCCCTATTTATAATAGCCAAGTGCTGGAAACAGCCTCATTACTGATCAGTAGATAAGTGGATCAAAAGACTGTGGTACATTAACACAATAGAATACTACACAGCAGAAAGAAAGAAGGAATTCCTACTTTTTGTGACAGCATGGATGGAACTGGAGAATATTATGCTAAGTGAAATAAGCCAGGCAGTGAAAGACAACATGTGATCTCACCTGTAAGTGGAACCTAATCAACAAAACAAAAAGAAGAGCAAAAAAGAACCTGAGACCTGTAAATAAAGAATAAACTGACAGTGACCAGAGAGGGGGGAGGGGATAACAGGGGAAAGAAGGGGAAGGGTGAAGTCAAGGAACATGTATGAAAAGGACCCATGAACAAGGACAACAGGGGGGAAGATTAAATGTGCGTAAGGGGGACTGGGCAGGGCCTCGGAGGCCATGGGAGAGACATGGGGACAACTGTAATTGAATAACGATTAAAATTTTTTTAAAAAAGACAAAGAACTATTAAGTTGAGTTCATGTAGTGGGGAGCATCACTTAGAAAAGCATGGCTTATACTTTAATGAGTAAGGATCATTCCTGTTTTATGAATGACAATGAAATGCAGGAGTAAACTTTAATAATTGAGACAAGGCACTTATTTTGAGGCATGTGGACCTCAAAAGTTCTGCAAAGTTGTAAGCTTCACCTGGCCTGGGAGACTTGAGACTCCCATAGGCAAGAATCAAAAGCCTGGTCTCGATTTTGGTGTTGTCACTGGGTGGCTCTGTGAAAGTTAAATAGCCTCTTGGGGCCCTGGTTTCCTCAATTACTGCCACTACCCAGTTTCTAGAGACCCCAGAAAGAGCCTTTGAACACATACATCAGTGCCTAGCCCTGGGTAAGAGCCTGGGGTTGACTTCCAGCAACATTAGTTCAAATGCCTACTTGGCACAGAGTAGCTGTGAGACCATGGGCAGTCATATAAGCAATCTCTTTGCTTTTCCTTGTTGTCATCAGCAAAGCAGATGACCCCTATAGGTACATATAGACCCTTCTAGGTACATATAGAATAAATAGATAATGTTACACACTACAAAGTCTGAAAGTTAGGTGGTCACTCATTTAGTCTCCCTCTCCTTCCTTGTCAGGAGGAAAATATTCTTGAAGTAGGGAACAATACTAACAAACACTTGCTCATTTGTATGCCAGGTGCTTCGTTTTTACCCATTACAACCCAATGAGAGAAGTTTTATTATTTCAAATTTATTGATCAGAAGAAAGGCTGGAGGGGATAAGAAACTTCCTCAAATAGTAAATGCAAGCACAGAGCTCCTATTATTTCCCATGTTTAAATTATTCCAGAGACCAGCTTTTAGCCACTACCATTTAATGCCTTGCTAATCATTGACATATGTAAGACATTTTGCATATATTATACATTTAACCTAAAAATGGCACCATTAAAATGAAGTCTCAATTTCCTTTTCTTGATCTTAAACTGAGGTAACTAGTTCAGTGGCAGGTAAAGCTGGGTCTGTTAGAACAAATATAAGCCTCTAAAGAATCAGTAAATGGTAAAGTGTGTCAAAAAATGAAACATTAGAAAGACTGTTGTTATTAATTTTTAAATAATTGCCAGATCCTAGTTTCATCAGTAAGAAGCTACATATATATTCTGCCTAATTTGATGGCACTGAACTTCAAAAACAGATTAAGTCTTTTTCATTTTTCATCTCAAACAAAGATAACCAGCTTGAAATACAGGAGAAGAGAATAAATCACAAATACTGTTATTTCAAAGACATTTCCTTTCACTTGATCCTGATTTAGTTGACATCTTGATACATAAAAAGTAATGTTTCATCTGTATGCAAGTTTCATACATTTTATTCAGAAATACCATTCTTATAGTTTAGCCCTGGTTGATAATTTTCAAGGTTTTATCTTTTCTCATGTGACAGTTATTCAGTGCTTACTTGGAACCTCATGAGTATAAACAGCAAATAAGGAAATGTGGTAAAACTGAGAAATATCAGGAGGTCAAAGATGAAGTGAGGGAATTTTCCTATAAGGGTGAGAGAAATGGTTACTTCAATTCTCCTTGCTGCTTTCAAAGACCAGGAGACAATGTTAAGCCCTTCTCCTGTGGCTTAGTTACATCAGCTTGAGCTCTCACCTGCTCAGAAGGAATCTCAAGAAGATATGTGTATCTGTCTGACAGTTTCAAGCAAGGTTTTTACCCAATAAAGCAACACACATATCTGAGCAATTCTTGGAAAATTGACATAAACATTTGTCAACAAAGCCCAGAGTTTGCCTTAAAGGACAACATTTTCTCTTAGTACTATCACATTTCTAGCAAAACCTCTCCTGTGGGAAGCTCCAAACAAGGTTCAAGTCCATGTCTCTCTTGTGGCTTTGCGTGACATGTCATTCATGTCTTCTAAATTTTTCACCCAAGTTAGCAATTATTTTAGCTATCTAAAGAATCATTCTGAACACCACTCACTAGCAATGACAAAATACCAAATGGAGTAATTTTCTGTTGGTCATTCCCATTGTACTGACCAGCCATATATTGAGAAAAATGTTGGTGTCTGGGTGCTATGGTGGACAAGGAAGGGAAATAGTGGCATATGATATTTGCTTTGGAAAGTTATCTACCTTTTTTCCAAATTATGGGCTCTGTCTGTACATCTTTTAAAAAAAACATTTCCAAGCCTGACCAAACTTCTGGAAAGAAATTTGCAATAAAAGCCATTTGTATTGCTTCCTATTTTTTATGAGTAATACCTTGGACGAGGGTTTGATCTAAAACATACATAAAGAACCTACATGACTCCACTCCAGGAGGACAAACAACCCAATTAAAAAATGGGCAAAAGACTTAAACAGACACTTCTCTAAGGAGGATATACAGAAGGCCCAGAGACATATGAAAAGATGCTCAGTATCTCTAGCCATCAGAGAGATGCAAATTAAAACCACAATGAGATACCACTTCACAACAGTCAGAATGGTCATCATAAACAAAGCAACAAACAAGTGTTGGGGAGGATGTGGAGAAAAGGAAACCCTAGTGCATTCTTGGTGGGAATGCAGACTGGTATAGCCACTGTGGAAAACCATATGGAATTTCCTCAGAAAACTAAAAATGGAACTGCCTTTTGTCATGGCAATGCCACTGCTGGGATTATATCCTAAGAACCCTGAAACACCAATCCAAAAGAACCTATGCACGCCAACATTCAGAGCAGCACAATTTACAATAGCCAAGTGCTGGAAGCAACCTAAGTGCCTGTCAGTGAATGCATGGATCAAAATACTATGGTACATTTGCACAATGGAATACTATGTAGCAGAGACAAAGAAGGAGCTCCTTCCCTTTGGGACAGCATAGATAGAACTGGAAAGCATTATGTTAAGTGAAATAAGCCAGGCAGTGAGGGACAAATACTGTATGATGTCACCTTTAATTGGAACCTAATGAACAAAAGAAAAAAGCAAACAAAATAAAACCAGAGACACTGAAATTAAGAACGATCTAACAAAAACCAGAGGGGGGGAGGGAAAAGTGTGGGGAAGGGGTTTTAAGGAACTACTATAAAGGACACATGGACAGAACCAAAGGGGGAGGTGGAAGCAAGGGAAGGAGGTTGGTTTGGCTGGGATGGAGGGGAGTGGTGGGGAAAAACACAGACAGCTGTAATTAAACAATAATAAAATAATTTTAAAAAATCATGGGCTGCTGGGAACCACCCTGCCTGGTTTCAGGAGTTGTAAATCACCCCCACCCCCACCACCATGGCTAAGGCTGAGTGAGCAACCTTGGGACTTTGAGCCACTAAGGAGACAAAGCTTATCTCCCTGGCAGGAGTGCAGCTTCTGCTTCATCCATAACTGGCCCCAATGCTTGGTCAGTTAGCCAATGTTGGGTAAGATTCCCTCAAGGGAGGGGTCGCCTAAGACAGATATGATCATGTGAAAGGCCCTCAAGGAAGGACTCGGGGGGCTACAGCAAAAATGGGGTGATAATCCCTTGTCCCCTGGCCATCCTGACATAGCCTGAGTCCTCATTCCATCTGGGAGAAGTTTCCTTATATCTTGGCTGCTTTCTTGGCTCTGCTCTACTTGAGCCTGAAACATTGACAGAGGGTGGTGAAGCTTTGTGCTAGATAGGGTGGGCTCCCTGGGTGATCGGGCATAAGAAAGAATTCATAAAGTCCTGTGAAATCTACTTTGCTAAGAATGCTCTCCTTTAAATGATAAGGGTGAGAGCAGGAAATGAGTTTGTCTCCCAAAGTTTTACAGCCCCTTAGCTAACAGACTGTGACTCAGAATAAGCCCTCATAGTTCTTTGAAATGTTATCTCTTGTTTGATCCTTGCTGCCTAACAATGATCGATGAGCTTTACCTGTATTCCTGCATAAAATGGACCTAATAAAAGCCATTGAGGAAGGGGTTCTTGGTTCTTCTCCTTTGAGAGATTGGCCACCTCTCCTCCCCAAGCAGATCATGTCTTGGTAGTCTTATTCTCATCCGTAGCGGACAGGGGGACTCAGCACGCAAACTTCCCTCACAGTGGGCAAAGGACCTGAATAAACACTTCTCCAAAGAGAACATACGAATGGCCAATAGACATATGAAAAGATGCTCACTCAATGTCACTAATCATCAGATAAATGTAAATAAAAACCACAATGAGATACCATCTCACACTTGTTGGAATGTTTATCATCAACAAATTAACATGCAACAAGTGCTGGTGAGGATGTGGAGAAAGGGGAACCCTTTTGCACTGCTGGTAGGAATGCAGACTGGTGAGACACCGTTGAAGGCCATATAAAGATACGTCAAAAAATTAAAAATGGATCTGCCTTTTGACCATTCCCAGTGATTCCATTTCTGGGAATATATCCAAAGGAACTCAAAACACTAATTTGAAAGAACATAAGCTCCCCTATGTTCACCGCAGCATTATTTACAATCACCAAGATATGGAATCAGCCCAAGTGTCTATCAATAGATGAGTGAATAAAGTAACTATGGGATATTTACACAATAGAATTCTACTCACCCTAAAAAGGAAGAAAATTTTACCCTTTGCAACAGTATGGATGTACCTGGAAAACATTATGCCAAGTGAAATAAGCCAGTCAGAGAAAGGCAAATACCATATGGTTTCACTCATATGTGAAACCTAGTGAAACAACTGAACTAACAAGCAAAACAGAGAAAGACTCATAGATGGAGAACAGATGACAGCTGGTGTGGGGGGTTTCAGGTTTGGGGGTGGAAGGATTCAGCAAAAGGAAAAAGCATTCACAGACATGAACAACTGTGTAGTGATTGTTGGGGGTAGGGGGTTTAAGGGGACTAAATGGTAATGGAAAATATATAATAAAGATTAAAAAGTAGAATTATGTACCCCTTTCTTTCTCCTTCCCTACACTCTGGAATTCTCCTCCATTTCATCTTATCATTGTTTCATTTTTTTTTCACCTTTCCTCCCTTTGTCTTACCCTCTCTTTCTGATATCACCAACCCCTAACACTGGCTATTAAAAAAAGGAGTATAATATGAATAAAGAGGACTCTCCTTGTCTTCTTGAAAGAGTTTGTAATTTATTACCAATTTCTGCTTCTGCAAATGTAATTTCTTATTAGCTTGATAATTTCAGATCTCAGTTTATTGATAATTATAATAATGGTAAATAATCAAAGCTAACATTTAGTGGAAGCATTCTATATACCAGTTATACATGCATAACTTCATTTCACCTTCAGAAACACTCTTTGAGAAGAGATAATATTGACATCACCCTTTTGCAAAAGGTATTTTGTTATGTGACTTTCCCAATATCACCTAGCCAGGAAACCACGATGCTTCCTGGCTCTGAAGTCCATGCTATTACTAATAATGTTGTTTGCACTAGTAGAGAAAAGTAACTAAAAGAATGATTTATTGGGATAAGAAATACAGATGTTTATAATACAGATGTATTATGAACACTTCTCCAAAGAGGACATACAAATGGCCAATAAACATATGAAAAAATGCTCAATGTCACTAATCATCAGATAAATGTAAATAAAAACCACAATGAGATGGCATCTCACACTTGTTAGAATGTTTATCATCAACAAATTAGCACACAACAAGTGCTGGTGAGGATGTGGAGAAAGAGGAACCCTTTTGCACTGCTGGTAAGGAACAATGAGAAAGTGAAGTCTGCTATGTTTGTATATGTAGACATATGAAATATGAGTGAGAGTGTGTGTTCTATTCAAGTCCTCACGGTTCTAAAGGAAAAAAGAAAGTTGTAAGTCTACTGGATGAAGGAAATACTCAAGTCTTTCCATATGGATCAGTGTGGGAAAGACGTGATTGACAATTAGGAAGTGAACAAACATGTGAGAGAAGTAGGCTTATTTAGCTGCACAATCATCTGTTTGGGTACCTTATTATTTCTGAAAAATTCTGTTCCAGATGTCATCCACTTGGCCTGGCTGCCCATCCTTTCACCTCCAAAGGATTTAGAAAATATATTCATCTGTTTTTTTGTCATAGTTTTTGGTCATTAAATACCTCTTACAGGAGACAGATATACCTTCCTTTCTTTCCCTCTGTGCAAGAATGAACATGATAAGGTACAGTTGACCCTGAAAACAAGTTTGAACTGCACAGGCCCACTAATATGCAGATTTTTTCAATAAATATGTGTAGTACTATAAACATAATTATCCTCATGATTTCCTTAATAATTTTTCTCTAGCTTATTTTGTTATAAGAATATAGTATATAATACATATAACACACAAATCAACTGTTAACTGTTCATGTCATTGGTACGTCTTTCAGTAAACAGTAGGCTATGAGTAAAGTTTTGGGGGAGTCAAAAGTTATATGTGGATTTATAACTGCACAGGGATTGGCACTCCTAAACCCATCACTCCCCCACCCCTATTGTGCAAGGGTAAACTATCAAGTTTTTCAGCACTTTCTCCAGCAATCATGGAGTTGTTCAATGTTGCCTACTGAGCTTTTCTTAATCAATGCTATGCACATACCATCACATTTGGAATTACTCTGAGCATTCCTGAGATTTGCAAGTAGACCATCCTAATTTTTTTACTTTGACAACAGGACAGTTTACAAAGTCTAATGACACTCATAAAAAATTGAAAAAGTCTTCATATCAAGCTGAAAATAGAAGTCAAAGAATAACACAAACTAGAGGCTTTTAATTAACTACTGTCAGCTATTATTTGCTGTCAGCTTAAAATTTAATTCAAGTACTCTCATTGTGAGGACACTAGGTCAAGAATCCTTCCTCTGGAGTCCTGGGGAATACAATCGTTCTTGTCCAGTGCCAGTCAGCTTTTGTTTGGAGGCCATTCCATTTGCTGTAATTAGGGAGGGGGATTTAATGTTGTAAATTTATAGACAGTCACTCTTAATTTTTGTATAATCCATCACACTCTGATCCTGTGTGTGGCAGCTTTTTTTAATAAAGGATTTTGCAGAGCACTTGCTGTGGCTAAAACATTTTATCATCTTTACTAGCTCCAAAAGATCTAGCAGTATGTCATGTTTGATTCCAAAAAAAAATATTATCATAAGCTCTGGAATTAGAAACACAACAATGTAACTGGCTGATTTCAATTGTCCATGAAGCTATTATATTTTGAGGAATAAAACTTGGTAGGTTTAATCAAAAACTATAACAGGACGAGAGATGCTTGTCTGAAATGAATAATTTCCACAATGTGGATACTATTGAATAATGGCATTCTCATCATGAATTAATTATAAAACTAGAAATACGCTAAGAATATCAAATTGGGTCCCCCATACTTCCTTTTAATGATAACTTTGTTTCATCAACTCCAAGTTTAAAGGATGGAAGTGAAGAGCATTCAAGAGCCAGCAGCTGCCACACCTGGGAAGGTCATCGGGGCTTGCTATGTCCCAGTATCATCCTGGTATAACTGGCTCATTCAAGAGTCTCAAATTATAGGGATGACTTTTAGGGGAAAACTTTTTCCTAATAATACTTTAAGAAGTATACAATGAAGTCTGTCCAGAAAGAGTCCAACACTTGTTAATATAATGAGAATGGTCACATATGTGAACAATGATGACTGTGTTGTACTAGTCAGTAGAGGTGGTAGATGCTGTTGAGTGAGCATGTGCACTGTGTGTCTGTCACATTCAAAATGACTGAGCAAGAAGAGCAACAAATCTGCATCAAATTTTACATTAAGCTTGAACATTCCTCTGCAAAAACTATTTGGATGATTCAGAAGGCTTTTGGGGATGATGCAGCCCAAATAAAAGTGTGGCACAAAAGCGTCAAAGATGGTTGAGAATATGTTAAAAGGGACCCACATTCTGGAAAGCCTGCAAAAAGCAGAACACCTGAAAATGTTGAATATGTATGGGCTGCAATCAACAAAGACCAGCAACTGACAGTGCAAGAACTAGAAGCTGATCTGGGAATTCCAAAAACTACTGTGTCCAGGATTTTGACACAGGATCTTGGCATGAAATGTGTCATGGCAAAATTCATTCTGTGGTGTCTGCTGCCAGACCAGAAAGAACATCGTACTGCAGCTGGTAATGCCTTTATTCAAACTGCTACCAATGAACTGGGTCTCCTCAAAAAGGTCATAACTGGGACTGAAGATGGAAATGAGGTAGGATGGAGCAGATTCCACTTCCTCCTACACGTGAGAGAAAAATCTAGCCGATCTGCAGAGGAACAGAGCAAACAGCCAACAGTACCCCAACATATGTAAAGATAGGAGACCAAAAATTATAGAAGACACGGAAAAAACAGATGGTAAGGCGAGTTCCTCAGGACAATAAGGTTTCTGGGACCAGCATGAGGACCAGGGCAGCTGCAGCCTCAGGCCTGGCGCCCACCAGGTCTGCCACAGGAATCTTGGGAGACAGCTGGGCCAACGGCTCCCTGCCCTGCCAAACAAAGATTGAGCAGCACCTGGAGAGGCCTGGTTGCTTGAAGTCATGGAGAGGGGAACAAGGAGTAAGTGGCAAACACACAGGGGCTGTGAGCACCCACTGAGTCTGTGGATGCTGGCTGGGGAGAGTTGAGAGTTGGGCCATGATGGGCCTTTACCCGCACACTCCCCAGTCTGGTTGGAGAATTAGGTTGTGCGAGAGGCCAGGCCTCTTTATGGAGAGGCAGGCTTGAGCAGGAGGAATTTCTCAAAAAGAAAAAGTGAAAAAAGAGAAACTCAATGGCTATTTGGGGAATTCTCCTGCAGCAGCCACTCCAGACTCCTCCCCACCCAGCCACATGGTACTCCCAAGGTGGTGCGGAAGGCCCTGCACACACTCCGGTAGCCCTGGGAAGAATGCATGCCTGAGCCTGAGGGACCAGAGGCTGCCTGGCCAAGCACACACGCCCACAACTGAGGGAGAGTCACTCTGAGGAAGGCCTGGCACCCACACCCAAAGCCCCACAGAAAAGCAGCCAGCGCTCACACTCATAACCCCAGGAAGAGTGTGTGCCAGAACCTGTGGAACCTGAGGGACCAGAGGCTGTTGGGAAACTGGGCTGGAGACTGATCAAGGGCAGATTGGGAAGGGAGAAAAGCTAAACCAATTGCCCCTCAGCCTGCTGCAGCCAGGAAGACTAGCAAAACTAGTTTGGCCAGTTTAAAACCAGCAAGAGGCTTTTTTTTTTACGTATTTATTTTTTATTTTTATTATTTTTTTATCTTTCAACTCCTTTTTCCTCTCTTTCCTTCTTTCTCATTTTATTCCTTTTTCCTTTCCCATTTTATCTCTTCTTGCTTCCTTCCTTCTTTCTCTAAATTCCCACAAGTCAGACAAAAAAACCTGGAACTGTGAAAAGACCAGAGTTGGACACAAAGAGGGGTCATCCAGACAACTGAGACAGTGAGACAAATTTCACTTTGCTATTACAGAGAACCTATAAGTTATTGCATATTTGTATTATTATTATTTTTCATTGTTCTTGCATCTTTTATTTTATTACTATTTTTGTATTCCTCTTGTTTCTGATTAGTCTTCTTTGCTTGGCTGGTTACATTTTACTGTCTGACTGGTTTCCCTTGTTCTCTGTTTCATGGTGTATTGTTAATTTACTGTCCTTCACTTCACTTGTGTTCTATTAGCACACTACTCAGCCTCCTATACTTCCTATTCTTATTATCCAGATCATATAGATTCTGTCATATGATTGTTGCTCTAATATTATTGTAAATAATAGTCATCCCATACAATTGTAAATACTGAACAGCACCACTCCCAGATCTTAGCCCACTTCACAGTTTCCTGAACAGTATTACTATTGTGGTTAACTCTATTCTCTCACATACCACATCTATTTTCTATCCTTTACTCTCACCTTACCTCACAATCTGAGCTCCCAAAAGCTCACTGCTTTCTAGATCCAACTAACAACACTTCCCTCCCCAACAAGAGTCTTATGTTCTCTCCAATCTTTCTAAAAAGTGAATAGTTGGGTGTAATATCACAGTTAACACTATACATAGCCAAAGGATCTCCTATCTCTTCTCTATGGTCTGCTACTGTAAATATCATGGAATACACTCTTGCTGTCTTAAACAATTTTGCCTTCCCACTCCAACTGATCACAAAAAAAAAGAGTAGGTGGAAGCTCTAAACACCAGGATACCAGCTAGAAGAAGAAATCCATCAACAAAGGAAACACCAACAGATAACAATAGAAGAAGGTGAAGGAGGGAGTAGAAGTCACACTAACACAACCCAAGACCTATCTGGAAAAACAACTAAATAATGGAGAAATTACTCAGAACAAAGAACTGAACAAAAGCAAGAGAAAATCCTCAAAATCTGGTACACATGGAAGATCCAGCTTCAACACAACCTGCCCACACCAGCACAACAAAATACAAGAGGTGGTGGACAGAGTACCACTCAGTTAACTAGCTAATGGGAAGGACACAACAAAGAAAGACCCAACAACAATCAGAACCCAAAGACAAACACATAGGCAACATAAACAACAGGGCAAAACCAGTGAGCTCAGGAAATCAAGGAGATGGCACCACTGAATCTCACAGGTATTCTACCATAGGAGTTCACACCAGAAACCCAGGGAGTCAGAACAGATACATTTAAGAAACAGAGGGTAACAAGAAGAGTCTCACAAACAACGGGAACACAAAGAAACAATCCCCAAATGAAGGGAAAGGAGGAAGCCTCAGAAAGAATACTAAATGAAATAGATGCAACTCAACTATCAGATACTGAGTTCAGAACAATGGTTATCAGGAAGCGCAATGAGCTCACAGAGAATTATCAGAAACTACAGGGAAACCACAATGAACTCACCTCACATTATATTAACATGAAAAAGGAAATAGAACTATCAACAAGGGCCAACAGGAAATGAATACAAGTTCTGAACTGAAGAACATATTGGAAGGAATGAAAAGCAGGCCAAATGAAGCCAAATATCAGATCAGTGAGCTGGAGGACAACGTAGAAAAAAAAACATCCAGCAAGAGCAAGAAAAGGAAAAAGGCTCAGAAAGAATGAAGAAGGATTAAGGAAAATGCAGGACAACATGAAACATAATATCCATATAATATGGATACCAGAAGGAGAAGAAGAAGAGCAAGGGATAGAAAACCTGTTTGAAAAAGTAATGATGGAAAACTTCCCTAACTTGATGAGAGAAAGAGTCACACAACTCCAGAAAACACAGAGAATGCCAATCAAGAGGAACACAAAGAGGCCCACTTCAAGACATGGCATAACTAAAATGGCAAAATTCCAAGACAAAGAGAGAATCATAAAGGCAGCAAGGGAGAAACAGGAAGTAACACACAAGGGAGCCATAATAAACATAGCAGGTCAATTCCCAATGCAAATGCTCCAAACCAGAAGAGAAAGGCAGAAAATATTCCAACTAATGAGAACCAGAGGCCTACAACCAAGACTACTTTACCCACTGAGGCTCTCAATCAAGATAGAAGGCCAAATAAGGAGCTTTCCAGACAAAAGAAGTCTAAAACAATATACCTGCACCAAACAAGCTCTGTAAGAAATGCTAAAGAGGCGGCTTTAAGGAAAAGAAGGAAAAAGAGAGAGAGAGAGGAAAACAGGTATGAAAATGGCAATGAATACATACCTATCAATAACAACCTTAAATGTAAATGGATTAAATGCTCCAGTTAAAAGACATAGAATACATGAATAGATAAGAAGCCATGACCCACACATATGCTGCCTACAAGAGACCCACCTAAGAACAAGGGACATACAAAGACTGAAAGTGAAGGGCTAGAAACAAATTTTCCAAACAAACAGAAAAAAAAAAAGCCAGCATAGCAATACTCATATCAGACAAAACAGACTTCAAAAAAGGGAGGTCACTTCATAATACTCAAGGGAAGAATCCACCAAGAAGATATAAACATTGTAAATATATATGCACCCAACATGGGAGCACCCAAATACATACAAGAAATCATGAAGGACTTCAAGAAAGATATTGACAGCAACACAATTATAGTAGGGGATTTTAACACCCCACTGTCAAAAATGAATACATCTTCCAAACAAAATATCAACAAAGATATTGTGGTATTGAACAATGCCCTAGATCAAATGGACTTAACTGATATATATAGAGCCTTTCATCCTCCAAAAAGCTAAATACACATTCTTTTCAAATGCACATGGAACATTTCCCAAGATAGGCCACATGATAGGGTATAGAACAAGCCTCAACAAATTCAAGAAAAATGAAATCATTTCAAAAATTTTCTCTGACCACAAGGGACTGAAACTAGAAATTAACCCCAAGGGAAAAAGCCCAAAACACTCAAAATCACGAAGATTAAATAACATGCTAATAAACAATGAAAGGGTCAAGAATGAAATTGGGGAAGAAATAAAAAAGTTTCTGGAAACAAATGAAAATGAACTCACAGCAACCCAAAACTTATGTGACACAGCGTAGGCAGTCCTGAGCAGGAAGTTCCTAGTGATACAGGCCAACCTAAAAAAGATAGAAACATTTCAAACAAACAACCTAACCCTACATCTACAAGAACTAGAGGAACCAAAACAAACAAAGTCTAGAGCAAGTAGAAGGAAGGAAATACCAAGATCAGAGCAGAATTAAATGACATAGAGATTAAAAGCACAATTCTAAGGATGAACGAATCCAGGGCTCGTTCTTTGAAAAGATAAACAAAATCAACAAGCCTTTAAGCAGGCTCATAAAATAAAAAAGTGACAGGACCAAATAAAAACAATCAGAAATGAGAGATATTACATTGATACCACAGAAATACGAAGGGTTGTAACAAATTACTATAAAGAAGATTATGCCAAGAAATAAAAGAACATAATTGGAGAAATCGACAAGTTTCTAAAAAAAAAAACATAATCTTCCAAAATTTAATGAAGAAGAAGCAGAAAGCCTGAACAGACCAATAACAGCTGATGAAATTGAAACAGTAATCAAAATACTTCTCACACACAAAAACCCTCAACCAGACAGTTTCACAGGAGAATTCTACACAGTATTTAAGGAACAGCTAACCCCTAACCTACACAGATCATTAAAAAAAAATCCTAAATGATGGAAGACTCCCAAACTACCTTTATGAAGCCAGCATCATCCTAATCCCAAAACCAGATAAAGACACAACAAAGAAAGAAAACTTCAGGCCAACATCACTGATGAACATGGAGCTAAAATCCTCAACAAAATATTGAAAAGCCACATCCAACAATACATTAAAAATATCATACACCATGATCAAGTGGGATTCATACCAGGGATGCAAGGGTGGTACAATATTCACAAATCAATAAATGCAATACATCACATAAACAAAAGCAAAGACAAAAGTCACATGAGCATATCAATAGTTGTTGAAAAGCATCTGATGAGGTACAGTACCCATTTATGATTAAATCACTCAGCAAAATGGGAATACAGGGAGCATTCCTCACATATTAAAGGCCATGAGAGACCTACAGCCAACATCATACAGAATGGACAAAAACTTAGCACTTTCCCAGTAAGATCAGGAACAAGACAAGGTTGTCCACTTTCACCACTTCTATTCAACATAGTACTAGAACTTTCAACCACAGTGATCAGACAAGAAAAGGAAATAAAAGGCATCCAAATTGGAAAGGAGGAAACAAAACTGTCATTGTTTGCAGATGGCATGATATTGTACATAGAAAATCCTATAAATGCCACCAAAAAACTTCTCAACCTAATGAGTGAATTTGGCAAAACAGCCAGATACAAAGTCAATATCCAGAAATCAAAGGCATTTTTGTATACCAACAATGAAACAGCAGAAGCAGAAATCAGAAAAAAAATCCCATTTGATACAGCAGCAAGAAAAATAAAATACCTAGGAATAACCTAGCCAAGGAGGTAAAAGACCTGTACTCAGAAAACCACACAACACTGAAAAAAGAAATTAAGAAAGACACAACAAATGGAAACATATACCATGTTTATGGATCAGAAGAATGTCCATCATCAAAATGCCTATACTACCCAAAGCAATTTACAGATTCAATGCAATACCTACTAAACTACCAATGGCATAATTCACAGACATAGAAAAAACACTTCATAAATTTATAAGGAACCATAAATGACCCAGAGTAGCTGCTGCAATGTTGAGAAAACAGAGAAAAGTAGGAGGGATCACAATACCTGATACCAAACTGTATTACAAGGCCATTGTAATCAAAACAGCCTGGTACTGGCACATAGACCAATGAAACAGAACAGAGAGCCCAGAAATAAACCCAAGTCTGTATGGTCAATTAATATTTGACAAAGGGGGAAGAAGCATAAAATGGAGTAAAAATACCCTCATCAACAAATGGTGTTGGGAGAGCTGAACAGCTACATGCAAAAAAAAAAAAAAAATGAAACTTGATCACCAACTTATATGATACACAAAAATAAATTCAAGGTGGATAAAAGACTTAAATATAAGTCATGACATCATAAAAGTCCTAAAGAAAAACCTTGGCAGGAAAATCTCAGACATTCCACAGAGCAACATCTTCACTGATATGTCCCCTAAAGCAAGGGACATAAAGGAAAGAATAAACAAATGAGACCTCATGAAATTAAAAAGGGTCTGCATGGCTAAAGAAAAAAGCACTAAAAATGAAAAGAGAAAAAACTATATTGGAAAACGTATTTGCCAATGATACCTCAGACAGGGTTTGATCTACAAAATATATAAAGAACTCACACAACTCCAATCCAAGAGGACAAACAACCCAATTAAAAAATGGGCAAAAGACTTGAACAGACACCTCTCCAAGGAGGACATACAAAGGGCCCAGAGACATATGAAAAGATGCTCAGTATCTCTAGCCATCAGAGAGATGCAAATTAAAACCACAATGAGATACCACTTCACACCAGTCAGAATGGCCATCATAAACAAAGCAACAAACAAGTGTTGGAGAGGATGTGGAGAAAAGGAAACCCTAGTGCACCCTTGGTGGGAATTCAGACTGGTGCATCTGCTGTGGAAAACCATATGGAATTTCCTCAGAAAACTAAAAATGGAACTGCCTTTTGTCATGGCAATGCCACTGCTGGGATTATATCCTAAGAGCCCTGAAACACGAATCCAAAGAACCTATGCACGCCAATGTTCATAGCAGTACAATTTACAATAGCCAACTACTGGAAGCAACCTAAGTGCCCATCAGTAAATTAATGGATCAAAATACTATGGTACTTTTGCACAATGGAATACTGTGCAGCAGAGAAAAAGAAGGAGTTCCTTCCCTTTGGGACAGCATGGATGGAACTGGAAAGCATTATGTTAAGTGAAATAGGCCAAGCAGTGAGGAACAAATACCGTATGGTGTCACCTTTAACTGGAACCTAATCAACAAAAGAAAAAAAGCAAACAAAATATAACCAAAGACATGAAATTAAGAACAATCTAACAAAAACCAGAGGGCAGGGAGAGAGAGGAGGGGACAATGGGGGAAGGGCTTTTAAGGAACTACTACAAAGGACACATGGACAAAACCAAGGAGAATTGTGGAAGCAAGGAAGGCAGGTGGGTTTGGCTAGGGTGGGGAGAGTGGGGCGGTGTGGGGGGGGGAAGTGCAGACAATTTTAATTGAACAACAATAAAATAATTTTTTAAAAAAGAAGAGTTTTTGAAAATAAGAGTGAGAATGTTCATTATGGCCAAGTTCATTAACTTCTAGAAGCCTCAATTTATTCATCTTTAAAACAGAGATAATTCAATCACTATATAACATCATTTGTGAAGAATAAATGAGATAACATATGTCAAACTTTTAGCACAGGACCTGGCACCAGACAAGCTTACAGCATGCCTGGATAGTTGAAACTTCCTGCAAAAGCTATCATTACATGACTTTATAACTAGGGTACGGTTATTTATTCACTTGGACTATGCTATAGACTGCTACACACAACTGAACAGCAAGTAATTAATTACACTTACACCTTAAGATACTAAAAAAAAAAGAGCAAACTAAGACCAACACAGACAAAAGAAGGAACTAATAAAGATTAGAGACAAAATAAATGAAATAAAAAGTAGGAAAAATATAGAGGAAATTTTAAAAAATTGATTATTTGAAAAAAATCAACAAAATTCATAAATCTTTAGTTAGACTGACCAAAGGAAATCAATCAAATTATTAAGTCACAGATAAAAGTGGAAGCCTTGCCTTGGCTGGTGTAGCTCAGTGGATTGAGCACTGGCCTGTGAACCAAAGGTCCACTGGTTCGTTTCCCAGGCAGGGCACATGCCTGGGTTGTGAGTCAGGTCCCCAATAGGGGGCATGCGAGAGGCATCCACACATTGAGGATTCTCTCCCTCTCTTTTTCCTTCCCTTCCCCTCTCTCTAAAAATAAATAAATAAAATATTTTTAAAGGCAAATAAAATAGCCTGGCTGGTGTTGCTCAGTGGACTGAGTCCGGCCTGTGAACCAAAAGGTCGCAGGTTCAATTCCCAGCCATGGCACATGCATGGGTTGCTGGCCAGATCCCCAGTAGCGGGTGCATGAGAGGCAACCACACATTAATATTTCTCTCCCTCTTTCTCTCTCTGTTACCCTCTGTTTAAAAATAAATAAATAAAATTTTTATTAAAAAGAAAAACAAACTGACAGTAACCAGAAGAGAGGTAAGAGGGGGATTATGCAGGAAGAATGGGAAAGGGTCATCAAGGAATACATGGATAAAGACAAAGGGACATAGGATTGAGGGTGGGAGGTGGGGATGGATGGAGCAGGGGGGAATGGTAGGGAGAAAATGGAGACAACTGTAACTGAACAACAATTTAAAAAAATAAATTACAAAAAATCTACCCTACATTAAAAAAACAATTTTTACACTGAGATACAAAAATTTATTGAAATAAATTTTAAAGGGTCTAAATAACTAGAAACTCATGTTCATGAATTCAAAGACTTAATTTTTTAACTTCCCAATTGCTATTTATTTATTTCATTTTACAAGGCCAGCTTTATTCTTATCTCAAAACTGGACAATGACACTGCAAAGAAAGAAAATTATGGGCCAATATCCCTCATGAATACAGATGCAGAAAACCTCAACAAAGTATTAGCCAACCACTTCAACAATATATTAAAACAATCATACACCATGATCAAGTGGTATTATTCCTGGCATACAAACTTAGTATAATATCTGCAAATCAATTAATGTGATACATCACATTAACAAAATGAAGAATAAAAATTATATAATCATATCAATGGATGAAAAAAGCAGTTGACAAAAATGAACACCCATTTATAATAAAAACCCAGCAAAATGGAAACACTGGAAATGTATCTTAATATAATGAAGCCCATATATGACAAACCAACAGCTAACATCATACTGCATTGGAAAAAACATGAAAGTGATTTACTTAACATCATGAGCAAAACAAAAATGTCTAATTTCCCCAGTATTATTCAACATAATATTGGAAGTTCTAGCCACAGCACAGCAAGCAGACAATAAGAAGAAATTAAACCACCCAAATTGGAAAAGGAAAAGAATTGTTATTAATTGCAGAAGACATAATACTACATATTGAGAGCCATAAAAATTCAGCCAAAATTAGTAAAACTGATAAGTAAATTCAGTAAGTAGCTGGATAAAAAGTAAATATTCAAATATCAATTGCATTTTTACACTAAAATGAGTTTTAGAAAGGAAAACTAAGAAATCAAACCAATTTACACTTGCATCAAATAAAATAAATAAGAACAAATTTAAGCAAGACGGTAAAATTTTTTTTTGTCATTGACAATTGCTATTCTTTTTATTCTCAGTATTTCTTTTTTTAATGTTTTGTTTTATTTTTTTACTTTCTCCTTTTTTAAATTTATTTTCATTATTATTCTTGTACAGTTTTCTCTCTTTTACTCCCAAACCAGCCCACCACCCCAGCCCACCACCCCAGCCCTCCCCACCTCCCTCCCATTCCCTCTCCCTCTAGTTTTTATACATTTGTCTTTATACTCAATCCTGTAAACCCTTCCCCTTTTCCCCTGAAATTCCCTCCCCTCACTCCCCTCTGGTGACTGTCAGTCTGTTCTCAATTTCAGTGTCTTTGCTTGTATTTTACTACTTGTTTGTTTGTTTTGTTGATTAGGTTCCTGTTAAAGGTGAGATCATATGGTATTTGTCTTTCAATTCCTGGCTTATTTCACTTAGCATGATACTCTCCAGTTCCATCCATGCTGTCGCAAAGGGTAGAGCTCATTCTTTCTTTCTGCTGCATAGAATTCCATTGTGTAAATGTACCATAGTTTTTTGATCCATTCATTTACTGAAGGGCACCTAGGTTGCTTCCAACACTTGGCTATTGTAAATTGTGCTGCTATGAACATAGGGGTGCATAGGTTCTTTTGGATTGGTGTTTCAGGGTTCTTAGGGTATAATCCTAGCAGTGGAATGGCTGGGTAAAAAGGTAGATCCATTTTTAGTTTTCTTAGAAAATTCCATACTGCTTTCAACAGTGGTTGTACCAGTCTGCAATCCCACCAACAGTGCACTAGGGTACACTTTTCTCCACAACGTCTCCAACACTTGTTTGTTGCTTTGTTTATGATGGCCACTCTGACCAGTGTGAAGTGGTATCTCATTGTGGTTTTAATTTGCATCTCTCTGAGAGCTAGTGATACTGAGCATCTTTTCATGCATCTCTGTATCCTCTGTATGTCCTTCTTGGAGAAGTGTCTATTCAAGTCCTTTGCCCATTTTTTCATTGGGTTCCTTGTCTTCTTAGAGTGGAGTTGTGTAAGTTCTTTATATATTTTGGAGATTAAACCCTTGTCTGAGGAATCATTGGCTAATATGTTTTCCCATACAGTTGGTTATCTTTTTATTTTAAAACTGTTTTCTTTAACCATGCAGAAGCTTTTTATTTTGATGAGATCCCATTTGTTTATTCTTTCCTTTATGTCCCTTGCTTTAGGAAACATATCAGTAAAAATGTTGCTGCATGAAATATCTGAGATTTTCCTGCCTATGTTCTCCTCTAGGACTTAAATGGTGTCATGACTGACATTTAAATTTTACCCACCTTGAATTTATTTTTGCGTATGGTGTAAGTTGGTGCTCAAGTTTCATTTTTTTGCATGTACCTGTCTAGTTCTCCCAACACCACTTGTTAAAGAGGCTATTTTTACTCCATTTTATGTTGCCGCCTCCTTTGTCAAGTATTAATTGACTGTAGAGACTTGGGTTTATTTCTGGGCTCTCTGTTCTATTCCACTGGTTCATGTGCCTGGTTTTATGCCAGTACCAGGATGTTTTAATTACAGTAGCTTTGTAATACAGTTTGGTGACAGGTATTGTGATCCCTCCTACTTTGTTGTTCTTTCTCAAAATTGCTGCAGCTATTTGAGGTTGTTTATGGTTCCATATAAGTTTTTGAAGTGTTTGTTCTATGTCTGTGAAATATGACATTGGTCCTTTAATAGGGTTTTTTCTGCTTGGTCCTCCAGCTCACTGATCCAATCTTCTGCTTCACTGATTCGTTTTTGATTCCTTCTACTGTGTTCTTCATTTCAGAAATTGTATTCTTCACTTCCTGTTGGCCCTTGTTGATAGTTTCTATTTTCTTTTTCATGTTGATATAGTTTGCAGTGAGTTCATTGTAGCTTCCCTGTACTTTCTGGTAGCTCTTTCAGAGCTCATGGAGCTTCCCGACAACCATTGCTTTGAACTCAAAATCTGATAGTTGAGTTGACTCTGTTTCATTTAGCATTTTTTCTGGTGCTTCCTCCTTTCCTTTCATTTGGGGATTGTTTCTTTGTCTTCCCATTGTTTGTGAGACTCTTCTTGATAGCCTCAGCTTCTTAAATTGATCTGTTCTGGCGCCCTGGGTTTATGGTGTGAACCTCTGTGCTAGAATACCTGTGAGATTCAGTGGTGCAGTCTCCTTCATGTATCCTGGTGTTCACAGCTTCCACTGTCTCAGCTGTTGGGATGCCCCCTCTTTGGGTCCAACTCTGGTTTTTTCACAGTTCCAAGTTGTTGTTTTGGGGGGATTTTGTTTGTCTCACTCATGGGTATTTAAAAAGAGAAAAGAAAAAATAAAAAAAGAAAAAAAGAGGAAGGAAGAAGAGATAAAATTGGAAAGAAAGGATGAAGGAATAAAACAAGATCAAAGTAAAGAGAAGCAAAAGAAATTGAGGGATAAAAAAGATAAAAATAATTAAAAATAATTAAAAAATATAATTAAGGGGAAAAAAAAAAAAACCTCTTGCTGGTTTCAAACTTGCCAAGCCAGTTTTTCTGGTCTTGCTGGTTGCAATTGGCTGAGGGGTGATACATCGCTTTACTCCCTCTTCAGCACTCTGTCAGCTTTGGGCTACTGTACCCAGAGCTAGCCTGGCACCTCTCTAGGGAGGGTGTGAGCTCTGGGCCTGCTGTGGAGCGGCCGCTTTCCTTGAGTTTATGGGTGTGAGCTTGGGTCTCCACAGATCGAGCACTCCCTGGGGTTTAGGGGTGTGAGCTCCAGGTCTCCTATGGGGTACACACACTGTCCCTGGTTTACAGTATGAGTTCCGGGTTTCCTATAGAGTGTGCATGCTGCCGGAGTTTACATGTGTGAACTCCTTGGGTTTCCCATGTTTTGCTTACTCCCCAGCTTTACGGGTGTGAGCTCCAGTTCTCCTACACCACGCATGCACTGCCTGAGTTTATGGGTGCGGGTTCCAGGTTTCCTGTGGTGCACACACTCACCCTAAGTACATGGGCACGAGCTCCGGGTTTCCCATGGATCGTGCCTACTCCCTGGGTCCACATGCATGGGCTCTTGTTCTCCCATGGATCACTCACACTCTCTGGGTTCCCAGCATTGGCTGGGAACCCATTTGTCTTCCACAAAGCCCCCTCTTCTGATTGTGCATGCCTCTGGTCGCAGGGCCGCCTCGGGTCCCAGAGCTACCTCCAGTCACAGGGCCATCCCCAGTCACAGGGTCACCTCCCTATTTTCTCTTTTTTGAATAATTATTTTTCAAGTGCAACTGTCTCCAATAATCCTACCACTCTCCCTCACTCCAGCCATCCCCACCTCCCACCCTAGATCTGATCCCCCTTTGGCTCTGTCCATGTGTCTTTTATACATGTTCCTTAATGACCCTTCCCTCTTTTCCTCTCATTATCTCCTCCCACCTCCCCTCTGGTTACTGTCAGTTTGTTCTTAATTTCAACATCTCTGGTTATATTTCGCTTGCTTGTTTATTATGTTGATTAGGTTCCACTTATAGGTGAGATAATATATTATTTGTCTTTTACCACCTGGCTTATTTCACTTAGCATAATGCTCTCCAGTTCCATCCAAGCTGTCACAAAGGGTAGGAGCTTTTCTTCCTTTCTGCTGCATAGTATTTCATCATGTAAATGAGTAGTTTAAAGAACTTAATATTGTTAAGATGGTAATGCTCATCAAATTTATATACAGAGGCAGTGCCATCTCTATCAAAATCCCAGCTGTTTTACAAAAATTTTCAAGATGCCCCCTAAATTAATAAGGAAATACCAGACACCTAGAATAATCAAAACAATCTCAAAAAAGAAGAACAAAATCTCACTTGAAAATTTTAAAATTTACTACAAAGTACTGTAATCTGGACACTGTGGTACTGGCATAAGGATAGACATCAAGATCAATAAAATAGAATTTAGGGAAAAGAACAAAAACATATTTATGGTCAACTGATTTTCAAAAGAATGACAATTCAATGAGGGAATAAGAGCCACTTCAGAAAATAGTACTGAGATAACTAGATATCTACATGTAAAAACAGTAAAGTTGTACCCCTGCTGTGGTAGGTTGAATAATGTCCTCAAAGATATCTGGTACTACTTGTAAATGTTACTTCATTTGGAAAAGGAGTCTTTGCAGATGTGATTAAGGATTTTAAGATGTGGAAATTATTTTGAATTATCAAGGTGGCACATAAGTTTCTTTATAAGAGGGAGGCACTGGGAGTCTAGACACAGTCAGTAGAGTATAAGTTATGTGACCACTAAGGTAGAATTTGGAGTGATGCAATCATAAGCCAAAGAATGCCAGCAGCAGTCCAGTAGAGGGAAGAGGAAAAAAAAATGGATTCTCCCTTTGTACCTCCAGAGGGAACACAACCTGCTCACACCTGGATTCTGGCCCAGTAAAACCAATTGCAGATATCTAGCCTCAAGAACATGGGAGAATAAGTTTCCCTTAGTTTAAGACACCAAGTGTGACAATTTGCTACAGAAACTATAACAAACTAATATGGCTACCTGACTTCATATAAAAAAATTAACTCAAAATAAATAAAAAATTAATATGCAAGAGTACAAATTATATAACACAAAAGAAAACATAGGGGTACATTTTGGTAACCTAAGTCATCTAAAGCAAAAGCAACAAAAGAAAAAGTAAGCTGAATTTCATCAAAATTAAAATTTTTGTGCATTAAAGGACACTATTAAGAGCATTCAAAGATAGCCTACAAAATGAAAGAAAATATATATCATATATCTGCTGAGGATCTAATATCCAGAATATATAAAGAACTACTACATCTCAATAATAAAAATGCAACCAAATTTAAAAACAGCACAGCATTTGAACAGGCATATCTCAGAAGAAAGCATACAAGAGAGCAGTAAGCATATAAAATGATAATCACATCATTAGTCATTATGGAGATAAAAATAAAACCACGAAATAATACCACTTCACACTCATTAGAATATCTATAATATTTTTAAAAATAAGAATGTGGAGAGCATCATGCTAAGTGAAATAAGCCAGGAGGTGAAAGATGAATACCATGTGATTTCAACTATAAGTGGAACCTAATCAACAAAACAAAGCAAGCAATATATAACCAGAGACATTGAAATTAAGAACAAACTGACAGTAACCAGAGGGGAGGTGGGAGGGGATAATGGGGGAAAGTAGGGGATGGTCCTTCAAGGAATATGTATAAAGGACACATAGACAAAGCCAAAGGGGGTAGGTTCGAGGGTGGGAGGCAGGGATGGGTAGGCTGGGGGCCTAAAAATGGAAACAACTGTACTTGAACAACAACAACAAAAAAAGAGAATGTGGAGAGACTGAAACCCTCATCCATTGCTGGAACATAAAATGATGCAACCACTTTGCAAAACACTTTGGCAATTTATCAAAAAATTAATGATAGTGTTACTATATAACCCAGTAGTTCTGCTATTAGGTCTATACTCAAGAGAAGTGAAAACATATGTCCACACACAAACTTGCACAAAAATGTCTGTAGCAGCAATATTCTTTTTTTAGGCTTTTTTATATTATTCAAGTACAGTTGTCTCCATTGTCCCACCACCACTCCCTCCCACCCAAGTCATCCCCAATTCCCACCCTTAATCCTACCTCCCTTTGGCTTTCTCCATATGTCCTTTATGGATGTTCCTGAAAACCCTTCCCTCTTTAACCCCCCCCCCCGTTATCCCCTCCCACCTCCCCTCTGGTTACTGTCAGTTTGTTCCTAATTTCAATGTCTCTGGTTATATTTTGCTTGCTTGTTTGTTTTGTTGATCAGGTTCCACTTATAGGTGAGATTATATGGTATTTGCCTTTTACCTCCTGGCTTGTTTCACTTAGCATAATGCTCTCCAGGTCTACCCATGCTGTCACAAAGGGTAGTAGCTGCTTCTTTCTGCTGTGTAGTATTTTATCATGTAAATGTACCATAGTTTTTTGATCCACTCATTTACTGATGAGCACTTAGGTTGCTTCCAGCACTTGGCTATTGTAAATTGTGCGTGGCATTATTCTTAATAGTTAAAAAGTAAAAACAATCCAAATGTCTACCAACTGATAAATGAATAAACAGAAGCTGTTATATCCATACAGTACAATATTATTTAGTCATAAAAGAATGAAGTGTTAATAGATGTTACAAATAGATGAACCTAAAAATTATGTTAACTGAACAAATCCAGATACAAAGTAACACAATTGTATGATTCCATTTTATTTATTTATGTGCAGAATAGACAAATCAATAGAGACAGCTGATAGACTGGTGAGAAAATGAGAGACAGAAATGTAGAGTGACTATTAATAGGTTTGTATTTCACACAAATGAAAATGTTCTGGAATTAGATAGTGATGGTGCTTATAGAACTTTTTGAATATAAAAGATGAATTTTATGGTGCAATTACATCTCAATAGAAAAGAAAACAAAACAAAGAGGTAGAGTAAGCTGTTCATTGCCATACACAAAGTCTCACTATCTGTTTATGTTTAAGACAGAAGAGTTTTCTAAAATTTGCTATCTTGTCCCCTTTCTCCTAAACACTTTTCTTCTTGGCTACTCACCAGGTTAAATTCATTTAGGACACTTCCATTTCTGGTAAGATGGAATAGAAGTACTTTCCTTATTTCTCTCAGTAAATACAAATGATAACTCTGGACAAACATGACTAAAGTTATGGTAGATGGAAGAAGACAGATTTGCTAGGGAGTTTGGGATCCAGAGAACAACATGGTATTAAATTCCATAGGTTTACTCTCTGTCTTATCTATACCTCAGACCCAGTGCTGGAGAAACCGTTACCTGGAAACACCACTGGGTTTTCACAAGGAAATCTCCAGGCCCACATGTTTTCACAGAGAAGTCTACCAAATGCTTAAAGAAGAATTAACACCAACTCTAAATAATCTCCCCTCAGAAACATAAGATGAAGAAACACTTTCCTATGCATTTTATGAAGTTAGTGTTGTTCTGATACCAAGCCAGACAAAGGCAATACAAAAAAGAGAACCTACACACCAACATCCTTCATTAATATAAACACAAAAGTCCTTTAAAGATATTTATGAATAGAATTCAGTAAAATGTGAAAAGAAATATTCACCATTACCAAGTGGAGCTTATTCCAGAAAAGCAAGGTTGTTATAATATTCAGATATCAATCAATAAAATTTACCCTTGTGTGTGTTAAAGAAGAAACAGGACAAGATTATATCAATCACTACAGGGAAAAGCATTTGACAACATTCAATACCTAATGGTGATCTTAAAAAAAGAGTCAGAAAAAGTAGAGGTGAACTCTCTTAATTTGATAAAGAGAACCTACAAACACCTGCAGCTATCATTATACTATATGGTAAAAGACTAAATGCTGGTCCCCTAACATTAGAACAAAGCAAAGATGACTGCTCTCACCAGACTTATTCAACATGGTACAGAAATTTAGGCAGCACAATAAGGAAAGAAAGTGCACAGGTATTAGAGACGAAGAAATGAAATTGCTTCTTTTTGCAGATGGCATGTTCTACATAGAAAATCCCAAAGAATATTAAAAAAAAAAAAAAACCTCTTAGAACAAAGAACTTCTAAGTGAGTTCAGTAAGCTCTCAGGTTACACTATCAACATCATACAAAAACAATTGTATTTCTATTTACTAGCAATGGACACATGGAAAGGAAAGTTAACATACAATACCACCTACAATTATTCCAAAAACATGAAATACTTAGGTGTGAATCTATCAAAACCTGTATAAAACTTGTATGATAAAAATTACACAATGCTGACAAAGGAAATCAAGAAGACCTAAATTAATTGAGAGATATTCCATGTTCATGAATTGGATGACACCAATTAGTAAAAGTCACCTTATCTAAAATTAATATATAGGCTTAACACAATATGTTTTTGTAGATAAGCAAGACTACTCTAAAATTTATATGGAAAGACAATGAAACTAGAATAGTTCAAAATAATTCTGAAAAATAAAAATAAGAATAAAATAGAAGGAATCACACTATCAGTTTTAAGATTTACTATATGTTGCCATGACTGTATGTTTGTTGGAGGGATAGACACATAGATAAATGGAGCACAATAGAGAATCCAAAAAGAGGATCTCACATATATGACCAACTGATCTTTGACAATGGTGCAAAAGCAAATGGGGGAAGGTTACTCTTTTCAAAACATAGTTTGTACTGCAGGCAAAAAAAAATGAACTTTTTTACTTAAAAAAAAGTAAACCTCACACATTATAGAAAAAAAATAACTCAAAATGGATCATAGATTTAAATGTAAAGTGAGAAATTATAAAACTTACAGAAGATAACATGGGACAAATGGAAGAGTTTAATAATGAAAAGTTGTGAGACATGAAATAGAAAATATGAACTATTCAAGAAAAAATTGATAAATTGGACCTCCTCAAAATTTAAAACGTTTACTCCCTGAAAGAACCAGATAAAAAAAGACTAGATAAAACCTGAGAGAAAATATTTATAAACCACATATCTGACAAAGGATTCATATTTAGAATATACAAAAAACTCTCAAAACTCAACAATAAAAACCACCACTAGCAAAATATCTGTGAGGATGTTGACACTAAATCCCACATGTATTACCAATGGAATGTAAAATGGTACAGCCACTCTTGAAAAATAATTTGTCATTTTTATTTACATTTTTGATTTTTTCTTTTTCTTTTTTTTATTGTTCAAGTACGGTTGTCTCCCTTTTCCGCCCACCACTCCCCCCAACCCAAGCCATACCCAACTCCCACCCTCGATCTTACCCCACTTTGGCTTTGTCCATGTGTCCTTTATACATGTTCCGTGACAACCCTATCCCCTTTACCCCCTTATCCCCTTCCCCTCCCCTCTGGTAACTGTCCATTTGATCTTAATTTCAATGACTCTGATTATATTTTGATTGCCAGTTTATTTTGTTGGTTAGGTTCCACTTACAAGTAAGATAATATGGTATTTGTCTTTTACCCCCAGCTTATTTCATGTAGTGTAATGCTCTCTAGATCCATCCCATGTGTCACAAAAGGTAAGAGCTCTTTTTTTCTTTCTGCTCCATAGTATTCTATTGTGCAAATGTACCAATTTTTTTTATCCACTCATTTGCTGATGGCCACTTAAGTTACTTCTAGCACTTGGTTATTGTAAATTTTGCAGCTATGAACATTGGGGTGCATAGGTTTTTTTGAATTGGTGTTTCAGGATTCTTAGGGTATAGTCCTAGCAATGAAATTGCCAGGTAAAAAGGCAGTTCCATTTTTAGTTTTCTGAGGAAATTCCATATGGTTTTCCACAGTGGCTGCACCAGTCTGCACTCCCACCAAGAGTGCACTAGGGTTCCCTTTTCTCCACAACCCCACCAGTACTTATTATTTATTGCTTTGTTTATGATGGCCATTCTGTCTGGTGTGAAGTGGTATCTCATTGTGGTTTTAATTTGCATCTTTCTGAGGGCTGGAGATGCTGAGCATCTTTTCATATGTCTCTGGGCCCTTTGTATGTCCTCCTTGGAGAGGTGTCTGTTCAAGTCTTTTGCCCATTTTTTAATTGGGTTGTTTGTCTTCCTGGAGTGGAGTTATGTGAGTTCTTTATATATTTTGGAGATCAAACCCTTGTCTGAGGTGTCATTTGCAAACATATTTTTCTGTATGTTTGGTTTCCTTTTCATTTTGCTGATGTTTCATCACCTGTGCAGAAGCTTTTTATTTTGATGAACTACCATTTGTTTATTCTACCCTTTATGTCCCTTGCTGTAGGGGACATATCAGTAAAAATATTGCTGCATACAATATCTGAGATTTTCCTGCCTATGTTTTCCTCCAGCACTTTTATGGTGTCATGACTCATATTTAAGTCTTTTACCCATCTTGAGTTTATTTTTGTATATGGTGTAAGTTGGTGGTTGAGTTTCACTTTTTTGCATGTACTGTCCAGATGTCCCAACACCATTTGATGAAGAGGCTATTTCACTCCATTTTATGCTTCTGTCCCCTTTGTCAAATATTAATTAACCATAGAAATTAGGTTTATTTCTGAGCTCTTTATTCGCTTCCATTTATTTATATGTCTGTTTTTATGCCAAATACTAGACTCTTTTGATTACCTAGGCCTTGTAATATATAGTTTGATATCAAATATTGTGATCCCCCCTACCTTGGTCTGCTTTCTCAGATTTGCTGTGGCCATTCAGGATCATTTACAGTTCCATATAAATTTTTGAAATATTTGTTCTATATCTCTGAAACAGGTCATTGTATTTTAATAGGATTGCACTGAATCTATACATTGCTTTGGGTAGTGTGGACATTTTAATGATGTTAATTCTTCAAATCCATGAACACTTTACATGCTTCCATTTGTTTGTGTCTTCCTCAATTTCTTTCTTCCATGTTGTGTAGTTTTCAGAGCACAGGTCTTTTACCTCCTTGGTTAGGTTTATTCCTAGGTACTTCATTTTTCTTGTTGCCATATCAAATGGGATTTTTTTCCTGATTTCTAATTCTGATATTTCATTGTTGGTATACACAACTGCCTTCAATATCTGAATATTGACTTTGTATCCTGCTGTTTTGCCAAATTAACTTATTAGGTCCAGTAGGTTTTGGGGAGGTCTACACAATTTTCTATGGACACTATCATGTCATCTGCAGACAATGACAATTTTGCTTCCTCTTTTCCAATTTGGATACCTCTTATTTCTCTTTTTTTGTCTTATTGCTGTGGCTAGAACTTCCAATATTGCATTGAACAGAAGTGGTGAAAGCAGACATTCTTGTCTTGTTCCTGATCTTAGCAGGAAAGCTCTAAGTTTTTGCCCATTGAGTATGATGTTGGCTGTAGGTTACTCATATATGGCCTTTATTATGTTGAGGTGTGCTCCCTCTACTCCCACTTAGCTGAGTGTTTTTATCATAAATGTGTGCTAACTTTTATCAACTGCTTATTCCACATCTATTGATAGCATTACGAGATTTTTATCTTTAATTTTGTTTATGTGGTACATTACGTTTATTGATTTGAGAATATTGCACCATCTTCGCATTACTGAGATGAATCCCACTTGATCATGGTGTATGATCTTTTAAATGTATTGCTGGATGCAGTTTGCCAATATTTGTTCATGATTTTAGCATCTACGTTCATCGGTGATATTAGCCTGTAGTTTTCTTTGTTGTATCTGTCTGGTTTGGAGATCAGAATGATGCTGGCTTTATAAAAAGAGTTTGGAAGTCTTCCCTCTTCTCGATTTTTTTTTTTAATAATCTATGAAGGATAAGAATTAGCTCTTCCTTAAATGATTTTTAAAATTCTCCTGTGAAACCATCCAGTCAAGGGCTTTTGTGTTTAGGGAACTTTTGATCACTGCTTCAAATTCATCAGGTGTTATTGGTCTGTTCATGCTTTGTGCTTATTCTGGGAAATTATATTCAGTTCTGGGAAATTATGTTTTCTCTAGAAATTAGTCCATTTCAAGCAGGTTTTCACATTTCTTGGCTTATAATTATTCGTAGTAATTTCTTACAATCCTTTGTATCTCTGTGGTATCAGTTGTTATCGCTCCTCTTTCATTTCTGATTCTGTTTAAAGGGTATTCTCTCTTTTTCTCTTGATGAGTCTGCTTAAAGGCTTGTCAATTTTGTTAACCTTTTCAAAGAACCAGGTCCTGGATTTATTGATCATCAAAGTTGTTCTTTTAGTCTCTATGTTATTTAATTCTGCTCTGATCTTGGTTATTTCCTTCCTTCTACTTGCCCTAGACTTTGTTGTTGCTCTTCCAGTTCTTGAAGATGTAGGGTCAGGTTTTTTATTTGAAATGTTTCTCTTTTTTAGGTAGGGCTGTATCACTATGAACTTTCCTTTCAAGACTGCCTTGGCTGTATCCCATAGGTTTGGGGTTGTTCTGAGTTCATTTTCATTTGTTTCCAGAAACTTTTTGATTTCTTCTTTGATCTAATTGTTAACCCTTTCATTGTTTAATAGCATGCTATTCAGTCTTCACAAGTTTGAGTGTTTTTGAGTTTTTTCCTTGAGTGTGGTTTCTAGTTTCAGTCCCTTGCAGTTGGAGATGTTTTCTATGATTTCAATTTTCTTGAATTTGTTGAGGATTGTTTTGTGTCCTATCTTGTGGTCTATCTGTCAAAATGTTCCATGTGCATTTGAAAAGAATGTGTATTTTGCTTCTTTGGGATGAAAGGTTCTATGTATATCAGTTAAGTCCATTTGATCTAGGGTATTGTACAATGCCACAATACCCTTGTTGATAATATCTTTTTGTTTAGAAGATCTACCCATTTTTGATGTAGGGTGTTAAAATCCCCTAGAATAAATGTGTTGCTGTCTATATCTTTCTTGATGTCCTCTAATATTTTCCTTATATGATCAGACTCCGACAGTGGGGTCTTTGTGTTGTGACTGTGATGAACAAATTCACATGGACTATAGAAGTCCTGTGGAGAAAAGGGATGGCATGGTCACTCTGTGAGTGAGAGAGCACCCCAACCCATGCCCAGACAGGCTTTTATTGCTTTTCTGGGCACATTACATCTAGGATGGTCCTCATTTCTTATGCACAGGTTCACTTTAGGTGATTACCTTTTACAGATAACAAAAAGAAAAGATGTTACTGATTACTTCAAAGAAAAGGATGTTGCAAATGCAAGGGGAAAAGTGGTTACACTCAGTCCTTGAGAGGATTAACACAGACTTTAGGAAGTTACTTTAAAGATATGCAGTAAACATTTGCTGCTTCAATTCAGGGTGAGGGAATTTTTGCAAAAGCAAGTCTTAAAGCAGCTTAAGTACAATGCAGGATTGGTTTCCCACGTGAAAGCTGATCTGTAGGCCTGGTTACTGTGTGCAGCCTCATACCTGTTGGTTTTCCAAACCAGGACTGAGCTACATTTGCCATTGCCACACAGATCAGTTCCCTACACTTATATATTTGGATGTTCCTATGTTGGGTGCATATATGTTTATAATGTTTATGTCTTCTTGATTGATTCTTCCCTTGAGTATTTTGAAGTGTCCTCTGGGTCTCTTTTCATGGCCTTTGTTTTGAAGTCTACTTTGTCTGATATTAATACTGCTATCCTGGCTTTTTTTTCCCCATGCATTTGCTTGGAATATGTTTTTCCAACCCTTCACTTTCACTCTTTCTTCATCTTTTGTTCTGATGTGGGTCTATTGTAGGCAGTATATGTGTGCATAATTTTTTTAACCATTCAGCTATTCTATGTCTTTTGATCAGAGCATCTAAACTATTTACATTTAAGATTATTATTGATAGGTACTTATTCATTGCCATTTTACTCCCTTCATACCTGTGTTCCTCTCTTGCTGACTCTTTTCCTTTTCTTAAAGCAGTCCCTTTAGCATATCTTGCAGTGCCAGTTTGGTGGAGGTACATTCTTTCAGCCTTTTTTTCTCTGGGAAAATCCTTATTTCACCTTCCATTTTAATTGAGAGCTTTGCTGGGTACAGTAGTCTCAGTTGTAGGCCTTTGCTTTTCATTACTTGAAATATTTCTTGCCATTCCTTTCTGGCTTGTGGTGTATATGTTAAGAATTCAGCTGCTAGGTTTATTGGGGCTCCCTTGTATGTTACTTCCTGTTTCTCCCTCTTTCTATTTCCTCCTGTTTCTGCCTTTACACTTCTCTCCTTTGTCTTGGAATTTTGCCATTTTAATTATGATCCATCTTGGAATAGCCTCTTTGGGTTCCTCTTGATTGGGACTCTCTGTGCTTCCTGGATTTTTGCAACTTTTTCTCTCATCAAATTAGTGAAGTTTTCCATCACTACTTTTTCAAACAGGTTTTCTATCCCATGCTACTCTTCTTCTCCTTCTGGTATCCCTAATATGTGGATATTATTATGTTTGATGTCCTGCAGTTCTCTCAACCCCTCTTCATTCTTTTTCAGTCTTTCTTTCCTTTTCTTGCTCTTTCTGGGAGTTTTTTCTACCTTGTCCTCCAGCTTGCTGATCCGATCCTCTGATTCTTCTAGACTGCTTTTGATTCCTTCTACTGTGTTCTTCAGTTCAGGAATTGTGTTCTTCATTTCTTCTTGGCTCTTCTTGATAGTTTCTATTTCCTTTTTCATGCTGATATAATTTGCAGTGAATTCCTCATAGTTTCCCTGCAGTTTTTGGTAATTCTCATTGAGCTCATTGAGCTTCCTTATAACCATTGTTCTGAACTCAATATCTGATAGTTGACTTGCCTCATTTTCATTTAGCCATTTAGCATTCTTTCTCAGGCTTCCTCCTTTCCTTTCTTTTTTTTTCTTTTTTTTTTTTTTGTCTTCCCATTGTTTTTGAGACTCTTCTTGTTAGCCTCTGCTTCTTAAATTGATCTATTTTGACACCCTGAGTTTGTGGTGTGAACTTCTATGGCAGGAGAACTATGAGATTCAGTGGTGCAGTCTCCCTGATCTCCTGAACTTGATGCTCTTAGGATGCCCTTTATGTCATTTACATTAACTCTCTGGATGTAACTGGATGTAATTTTGGGGGGGTAGTTTTTTGGTTAGTCCTTCCCTCCAGCTGGTTGATTGATGGTCACTCTGCCCACCACATCTTTTATACTGTTTTGCTGGTGCTGCCAGAACAAATCCACAAGGCTGAGTGACCACAACATAAACACATCCACAAAAATATCCCCCCCACCCCGGCAATCCCACTACCAACAGCAAATGAACCAGAATTGATAATGGTGTAAAGAGATTAAGACTGACAATAAAGGAGAGAAATAAACTATAGGATATATTCTAGTGACTTAATATGCACAAACTTACTGAATAAGAAATGAATATTAGAATATTATGCAGGATAGAAAATATCACTAATCAGAGAGAAGACCACAGTGGATTTTGTCTAGGTATCTTCTGGTATTTACCACTGTTATTTTATTTCTGGATCCGCCTCTGGTGATGTCAGATGTTAACCATGTCTCAGTTTAGGCAGCCTGCTCTGAGACTGTCAGGGATCTATTGTCTGTGGCTGTTTCCTTCATCCTTTAATCTAGTCACTCTGCACCCAGAAATGAGGCTTAAGCCCCACTGGACCAGGAATCCTTGTGGTGTTGGGCTATTGTTTCCCCCTCAGGTTTCTCCTGCTCAGAAGGGAGTGGTCTGCCTGAACAGGATGGCTGCTGCTCTAGGGGTGATGACTCAGCACTGGTATCCCCATGGCTGCTCTCTCAGTTCTCTCCCCAAAACATCCATCCCCAGTCTTTCCTCAAGTTTCTCTAGCCCACTCTGCCTGCCTTTTCCCAGGGATCTATTGTTTGTGACTGTCTCCTTTGGTTGTCAATGTAGTCACTCTGCACTCAGCAGTCAGTCTTAAGCACCACAGAGCTAGGGCAGAGTCTCCCCTGGGACAAGGCTGTTGTTTTTCCTCAGGCTAGTGCTGAGCAGAGGGGAGTTGTCTGCATGAACAAGAAGACTGAACAAGACTGTCCCCAGTCTCTCCTCAGGTGTCTCTAGCCCACTCTGCCTCTGCCTTTGCCAGAGCCCAAGGTAAGTGGCTACAAATGAAAATTTGTGCATTGGCCCTTTAAACAGCTCCAGCCATCTGTCTCTGGCAGAGAGCAACCCTGCTGCTTTTTCCTGCTGGTTGTTATCTGTGTACTTTTTGGGATTTTGGTGTTCTAGGCTGGAGATCTCAGCTTAGGGTTTAGACCCCATTCTTCTCAGGGGGATCCAACAAGCCACTTAATTATCCCTCTCTGACACCTGTGGCTGCCTGACCAGACCTCTTAAGTCTCCTTACCAAACAGGTTGTGCTGAAGCTGATTCTTCTGTATGTCTGTGGTTATAAGGCTGTCAGTGTTTTTTTTTAATAAAATACACACATTTACCATATGTCCCAACAACTGTACTCCTGAGCACTTGCTCTAGAGAAATGAAAATCTAATATTCACACAAACAAAAAGTATACATGATTGTTGTTAGCTACTTTATTTGTAATAGCTGAAAACTGAAAACAATCAAAATATACTTTAATAAGTGAATGGCTAAACAAACTGAAGTCCATCCATACCATGGGATACTACACAGCAATAAAAGGAACAAAGTATTGACATGTGAACTTGGATGGATATCAAGGGCACTATGCTGGATTTTTATAGAGGTGGAAGATACATTAGTGCTTGTCAGGGATTAAGAATGACAGGTGTTGAAGTGGTGGTATCACTAAAAAAGTAACAGGAGGGAGATCTTAGTGGTCAATAGTTTATATATAAAACTATACACACAAACATTGTTCCAATGTTAAATTCTTGGCTGTGATATTTTGCTGTAACTATGTAAAATAGAACCAGTGTGTGATATGGGTGAAAGAGACACACCTCTCTGTATTATATTTTCAAGTTCTGTAATTATTTCTAAATAAAAGCTTTAAAGAGAAAATCCAAGGTGAACCATTCATCCCGGTGGGGCTACATTTTCAACATACCATTTTACTAACAACTCTCACTATCATTTAAGAGTCAAGTTCTGTGAGAATGATCTGCCTACCCTTCAAAATATTAGATTCTAATGTCTCCTTTGGTAACTTGGGACAAGTTAAATTTAGTTGTGCTGTCTGGACAACTAAATTTCAAATACAATTGGAGGACAAAAACTTCAGGAAAATTGAAGCTGATGTGTTGTGGTATCTTAACCTCCAATATGAGCACAGAATTATTCTGAATGGCTGAATCAATGTACCTATTGAACACATCTGATGTATAAAGGCATCTCTTGCAATTGACCTGTACCACACCAAAGATATTCCAAAGATCAGAAGAAAACAAAAGTAAACATTTTTTTTGTTTCTTGACCCTTTCTATTTCTCAACTGTGAACAAAGGAATTACTATTGATTTTACATGTTCATTGAAAAACTAAAACAAGACTCAAACATTGCATATGATCAAATGTCTAATTTTATCATTAGGTAACTTTACCAACAAAGGCTTTACTTTGATTCAGTAAATTAGCATCCACTACAGGCCCTCGATGAGGATGCCATAAAGCAGAGCTGGTTTTATAATTTGTCTTTCTGATACTAATATTTCATTCTAAATGCAGTCATTGGAACAGATTTGATACTGTTTGTGATAACACAATACTTCCTATCTTTCTGAAAAGGAGACTTCTTCAGATAGAAACTTAAAGGGAATTCTCCTTAGTTGAGAAAGATTATGAGAAAGTAGAATGAAAATATTTATTGAAGAAACATATGGCTTCCAGGCTCCATTAGAGATTAAATGAAGATATGACTCCTCTTCTCCCAGACCTTGATTTAGTCATTTTTAATTTGAACCACTGCATGAAGCTTTAAAGAATATTTTTCTCTACCCTGAAGAATTACCTTGGACTGGCCAAGCTAATCCTGTGCCTGGCAGTCAGATCAGAAGGCAGTTGGTCATCACCTGCATAGGTGCAAAACCAAGAGAAATTTCCCCCAGGACCTGCCTGTTCCTCCTTTTAACTATGAAAATCCTTCTACCTAATAGCATCCTGTTAGCTCCAGTTTTCTGCTAAGAAAGCATCTCAGCAATGGGATAATGTTACATTAAACCCCAAGACACATACTTCCTCATTTTATCAATCTGGCTAACTATACTTCAAATAATATCTTTTTTCCTAAAATCAATTACTATCTTATCAAAGTTTTAGTTAATTAACTCTCATTTAAATTTATTTACTTTTCTAAGAACTCAAATTCCCAGTTCTGGACAATCTTATATAATTACAAAATTAATTATAACATTTGGCTCCAAATCTTTCTCCTTTTCACTTCTAATATCACCACTCTGATATGGCTTTACTTATACAATGCCTCAAAGCAGGGAGGGTGGTGGGAGGTGCTCGACATTTAAGGCCTTGAGGATGGCTTGTGCTTCCTGTGTTAATACTTTCTAACTTACACTCTCAAATAGCAAACCTGAGAAAGACTAGGGATGTATGATAAGAGGTATGAATCTCAGTTCTGACACTTCTTTGTGAGTGTTAGGGATTGTTTTTAATTTTCCTAAGAGTCAGTATTTTCACATGGAAAATACTGGTAAACTACTATGTTGTCCCTTACATATCATGGGTGTTAAACAAATGTCAGTTCCCTTTATTTCTCTAGAAATTTCAACACAGTGGAGCCATAAATGTCTCAGGCTTGGATCAAAACCTAGAATGTGGGGTACCGCACAGAAAGGTAATAGATCAATTCTGATGTCTGAACAAATCTCTTTCAAAACATTCTGATACATGACCTCTCTGGGTGGGTAAGACTCACATCTGAGAAACCAAGTTGAGAGAGTAATTATCTCAAAGATTTTTGACTATCAAAAGGAATGTCATTTCTGGCTCTCTGGATTGTCCTCCATTCTCTGGAATAATAACTCAGTTTAAATTAAAATGGCTAAGGAAGTCAAGAGAATATCTTAAGGAATCCCAGTTAGAGATTACATACAATAGTAAACATGTCTCAGAGAAGGACATTATAAAGAAAGAATTTAAAATCACACATCGTCCTCCCCATTAACATTATTTTTATATTTATTTATTTATTTATTTATTTATTATTTTATTTATTTTTTATTGTTGTTCAAGTGGAGTTGTCTCCATTTGTCCCCTACCACTCCCCCCCACCCCAGCCACCCCCTCTTCCCACCCTTAATACAAATACCTGTGATCTCACCTATAAGTGGAACCTAATCAACAAAACAAACAAACAAGCAAAATACGACCAGAGACATGGAAATTAAGAACATACTGACTCCCCCTTAACATTTCACTAAAGAAATCTCTATATGTATTATTAAAATGGGATTATACTAGGTAGTTTCAATATAAATCAATATCGTTTCAATTTCTTTACAATAATAATGTTTGGAGATGCCATAACATATTTACCCACCCCCTCCTTTATAAGAGCCTTTTGTTTTGAAATAGTGTGACTCATAGAAGTTGCAATAATAGTAGAGTTTATATGTACCTTTTGCCCAGAATTTCTGCTAAATGTCATACATCACTGTGATATATTCTCAAAACCAGAATACTGATGGTGATATAATCAGTCCTCATTTTTCATGGGCTTTATATTTCTGAATTTGCCCACTTGCTAACATTTATTTGCAACCCCAAAATCAATATTCACAGTGATTTCACAGGCATTTGGATGTGGGCCTGCACAGAAAAGTGAAAAGCTTGAATCATCCAATGTGAACATTTGCAGCTGAGGTTAAACAAGGTGACACTCTACTTTCTTGTTCAGGTCTCATACTGTAAACAGGTGTTCTTTATGTGGTCTATTTAGCACCACATTGTCTTGCATTTTTGTGCTTTTTGCGGGTGATCTCACTGTTTAGGACAACCCCCGAGTATAGTGGTGAAGTTCTGGCTAGTGCTTCTAAGCACAAGAAGGCTGTGATGTGCCTTATGGAGAAAATACATGTGTTAAATAAGCTTTGTTCCAGCATGAGTTATATGTTTTAGGCATGATTTCAGTGTTAATCAGTAAAATATATATGAAACAAGGTGTATTCAAACAGAAACATACAAAAACAAGGTGATATAGTATTGATCACTTGATTAAAATATTGTGACCAGAAACTCATAGGAACATAGCACGGTATTTCCCGTAAGAGCAATGATTCAGCATTCATACATTCAGTGTTTGGGACAACTTTCTAGATTATATTACTATGAATGCCAAGAATCACCTGTACAAAGCTAGTGAGAAAGTAGATTGCTACTACAACTATGAAAAAGTTTGCAACTTTTCTTATCAAGTAAAACATACATTTACTGTACAACCCAGTAATTGTATTCCTGAGTAGTTATCCCAGAGAAACAAAAACATATGATTGCACATGTATCCTTGAATTTGTAGGTTTGTGTCTTTTGCCTATTTAAAATTTTTTTTCAGAATTTTAACAAGCATTTTTTGAGCTCCATATTCTTTCTCTTTTTTGTAAGACTCTGAGGACATAAACATTATATTTTGTGTTATTGTATCACAAGTTCCCAAGGCTGTTTATTTTACTTTGATCTATTTCCTCATTGTCATTCAGACTGGATGATTTCTATTGATCTGTCTTCAAGTTCACTGATTCTTTTCTATTTAATTTCCACTCTGATATGAAACCCATTCAGTGATAGCTTTTTTGTTTTGTTCTTTTTTATTTATTAAGTATATTTTATTGATTATGCTATTACAGTTTTCCCATTTTTATCTTCCCTTCATTCTCCTCCAACCTGCAACACCTCCCACCAGCATTCACCCCAGCCCTTACTTCCTGTCCATGGATTGTACATATAAGTTTTTTGGCTTCTCCATTTTCTACTATTCTTAACCTCCCCCTCTGAAATTTGTACCTATCATTTATGCTTCTTATTCCCTCTACCTTTTCTCCCATTCTCCCCCCTCATCCTCCTCACTGATAACCCTCCGTGTGATCTCCATTTCTATGATTCTGTTCTTCTTATAGTTGTTTACTTTTGTATTTTTTTAAGATTTAGTTGTTGATAGTTGAGAGTTTGTTGTCATTTTGCTCCTAGTTTTGATCTTCTTTTTCTTAGATACATCCCTTTAACATTTCAAATAATAAGAGCTTGGTGATGATGGCTTTAATTTTACCTTATCTGGGAAGTACTTTATATGCTCTTCCATTCTAAATAATAGCTTTGCTGGGTACAGTAATCTTGGATGTAGGTCCTTGCCCTTCATGACTTTGAATACTTGTTTCCAGCCCCTTCTTGCCTGCAAGGTTTCTTTTGAGGAATCAGCTGATAGTCCAATGGGAACTCCTTTGTAAGTGACTGTCTCTTTTACTCTTCCTGCTTTTAAGATTCTCTCATCTTTAATCTTGGCTAATGTAACTATGCTGTGCCTTGGTGTGTTCCTCCTTGGGTCTAACTTCTTTGGGACTCTCTGAGCTTCCTGGACTTCCTGGAAGTCTATTTCCTTTTTTAGATTGGGGAAATTCTCTTCGTTATTTTTTCAAATAAGTTTTCAATTTCTTGGTCTTCCTCTTCTCCTTCTGCCACCCCTATGATTCAGATGTTGGAGTGTTTAAAGTTTCCTGGAGTTTCCTGAGCCCCTCCTCAATTTTTGAATTCTTGTTTCTTCATTCTGTTCTGGTTGACTGTTTATTCCTTCCTTCTGCTCCAAGTCATTGATTTGAGTCCTGGTTTCCTTCCTGTCACTGGTGGTTCCCTATATATTTCTTTTATTTCACTTTACATAGCCTTCACTTTTCCCTCTATTTTATGACCATACTCAACCATTTCTGTGAGCATCCTGATTATCAGTGTTTTGAACTGTGCATCTGATAGGTTGGCTATCTCCTCATTGCTTAGTTTTATTTTTGGAGCTTTGATCTGTTCTTCCATTTGGGCCATATTTCTTTGTCTCTTCATGCCTGTTAGATTGTAAGCGGAGCCTCAGGTATTCATCTGGGTGGAGCAACCCTCTTCACTGCACTGTAGCACTGTATGTGGAGGAGGTTTCTAAGAGGGAATAATGCTGCTTGCTTGGCTCTCGGCCAGCTCTCAGTCACTTCCCCTCACTACCTATAAGCAAATTGGGCCCTTCTGGTGATGATTCCAGGTTGAGTGGATTTTTGTACATTCTAGGACTCTGTGGGTCTCTCCAATGAACTCTCCTTGAGGCTGAGAGTTTCTCATGCCACCATAACCCTCACAAATTTTTACAGCCAGTGGTTTTGAAGCTTTCTTTTCCTGAGCTGGAACCCTGAGTTGTATGGTCTGTCTCACTCCCCAGTTGTTCCTCCTGGTTTATCCTCACACAGAGTATGGGACCACTCTGCCTTCCAGCCACCACATCACCTGCCAAGTCCTCCAGCCACCACCTTGCTGCACATCTTCTCCACCCTGACTGCCCATCTCCACCCCTCCTACAAGTCTGGATGAATGTTTCTTCTTTATCTCATTGTTTGTTGGACTTCCATACATTTCAATTTTCTGTCAGTTCTGGTTGCTTTTTGTTTTTAAATCTGTTGTTTTCCTTCTTTTGGTTGTGTGAGGAGGTACCATGTGTCTACCTACACCTCCATCTTGGCTGCAAGTCTGTTTTTGTTTTTGTTTTTGGTTTTAACTTTGGTCACTTTATGTTTCAGTTCTAACATTTAAATATGGTTCTTCTTCACATCTTCTCATCCATTGTTGAGATAATCTATTTTAAAAATTTGTTTCAAGAGTATTTATAACTGCTTGTCAGAGCATTTTTATGACAGGTGCTTGAAAATCCTTGTCTAAAATTGCAACATCTGTGTCATTTCAGTGTTGACATGTTAGTCCTATTTTATTGCTTACGATTTTCCTTTTTCTTGATATGTGAGCAATTTTGGACTATATTCTGGATACCCTGAAAACTATTTTCTCATACTCTAGTTCCTACTTAAATCTTGTATTTTATCAGCTAGTCAGCCTACTAGGTTCAAAATGCATGCATGGGCTCACTGTTGTATGTCATGGTTCCTTTTATAAAGCCTCACAGTGCTATTCTCTTCCACCCCAGGTGTGTCACCTAGAATGAATGACAGCAGTAAACCTTAAGTGGTGGTTGAGTGGTGGGTGGGAAAATGGAAAACATGGCTTATTATTACAGGACAGCTACAGAAGACAGGGTTTTATGTACTAACACATCTGGGGGTGTCACCTTGTTCCTGCAGAGGGGATGGAATCAAAATTCTTCCCACAATCTCCACAGGGCAGGGGTGCCCTCTCATTATTCTTATGGTACAGTAGGGGTAGAAATCAGAATTCTGCCCACAAGAAAAGGAATGTCACCTCATTACTTAGGGCAAAAAACATGGAATTTAGAGTTCTTCCTGCAGGCTGTCAGAAAGGGGTGCTGCCTATGGAAAAAAGGCTCATCCTCTGAGCCACACAGGGGAAGAGCATACCTCCATGCTACTGAAAAAGCATAGGGGAAGCCCCAGTTCATCCACAGGCCTGGCAAGGGTGCAAAGACTGAGCACTGTGTGAGAGGGGCATGAAGAACAGGGTCCCACCCACACACTCCCCTGCAGTGATACCCACTGGAGTAAAGGGTCGCTGCATGGTTGTCATGGTGTTCTCCCAAGGACAGGCAGATAAAATTAAAGGTTTATGCACTCTTGTGTTGCCCCTTCTTAATACTTTGTGCAAAAGAAAGCTGTTTTTTAGGGGCTTTTTTTTTGTCTGTACCCTTAGGCACTTCTGGGTTACAAGTTTCTTAAACACAAAGACACACATGACAAAAACCAGGACCTCATGCTGAGTTCTTTAAGTCCTAAGGTCCCTAGCTAATCTGCCTTTCACCATTTTTGAGTCCTCTGTTAGGTGGCTTATGTATTTTGTGCAGGGACTTTGTTGTGACTAACAAGTAAAATGGAATGCACCTTGCCCAGAACTGAGGTACAGCCCCCTTTGATGGTTATTTGGGATTTCTATTTTTTTGCTCTTATGAACAATTCTGTGATTCACATTCTTACTCATGTATTAATTCTTAAATTCCTATAAGTATAAATCTTGTGTCAAGGAACACTACACTGCTAAGGCGCTTGATGTGCAATCTGTACAGTGTAACACTACACCCCTACCACAGCTGTTGAATTCTTTTTAATTTTAACATTGGCCAGACTAATATGCAAAAGACTGTTCAATCCAAACTATTCATCAAAAATAGCAAACCACTGGCCTTTTATATTTATTCTTTTTTTATCATTTTTATTTATGTTTGAATACAGCTGTCTCCATTTTCACACTACTACTTTTTCACACCCTAGCCACCCTGTCTGACCTTAGGCAGCCTCTTCAATACTCTTGTCTAACCAGAAGTAAAACAAGAGCCCTCCAAAAACACACTGAAATCTCTTTCTACTTTCCTCTCTCTGACCACAGCCCAAGTGCCTACATCACCAAATCAGAGCCATGTATACTGATTTTCTGTGGGCAAAGTCCCTTTTCCTTGAGAACATCAGACACTGCATCTTGTAAAGTTCCCCTTCCCATCCCCACTCTATGCTGTGCTCAAGTAGTGAATCAGGAAAGACAGTGATTGAAATAGCACATGGCAGCATCAAATACAAATTTTTAACTTTGAGAGTTGCAAGAGTTGTAACCAATTTTTTCTCAAGCTGAGACTTAGTGGTTCTACTCTAGCTTCTTTACTCTGACATTAAGAATCAGTGTCAATCTTCTAACAGATAGATAGAATTCATAAACATTTAAATATTCCTAAGTATTTTCCTGATTCCTATTTTGACCCATGCTCCACTGAGCTGACCCAAGCAGTCTGCTCTATTGATTTGTGTGTGAGGGTATTTGAGAGATAAACTGTGGATTTTTTTATGTTTTCTTTTCAGTTATTGCAGTGCTCAAATAGCAAGGTCATGACTTTATTTTTTATGATGTTCCCGAGTGTTGAACTTAATATATGTAACAAAGCAAGGATAAAGATGATATTCAAAAAGAGGGCAGCAAAGTTCTGAGACCCACACTGAATGACTGAGAATAGAATTTAGGGTTTGGAAGCAGAGAACCAAAGTTCACTTGCTTGCTCCCATTCCCTGATCATTAATTATAGTTATTCAATTAATAATTGAGTATCCTGAACTATTTTGATAACTCCTCTTTAGCATCAAAACTGATAATTAAAGGATGGGTCAGGGACTTTATCCACAGAGAGCAAAGACCCAGATGAAAAACATGAAGAAAGTATTTCACATATCTAATGCAAACCAGGCTATAAATATTCACAGCACAAAACTAGAAAGGAAAGACAGAAGCATGAGCTTGCAGAGACAGGTTTGTTCACAGCCCAAAATCAATATAGTAAAGACTGCCCACTGTGCTTCAGTAACTGTCATCAATTATTTAAGGAGCTCTTTTGTTCAAAGTTTCTATTTACAAGATTACTTTGTAACTTGAAATGATCATTTCCTCTCATGTAACTGCTGGGTGGGGCTTGAGTTTTTTTACTAGATGAACTTGAAGAAGGGTGTTTCTGTGTATGTGCTGCATTTCTCATCTCAGCTCAGATTCAAATCAAAATACCTGTGTACTGTCTTTCTTTCCAGAGCTACTCTAACTTCCACTGGGCAGGTGTTACAGGCCCAAGACATTCACCCATCCATGAAGAGAGAATAGCATTTTCAACAATCTGCTGCGTTGACAGCCAAGGTCAAGGGGAAGCTATACTCCTTGAGTTGTTTTCCGAGTTTGCCTTAGCTATTTTCTCCAAGTTCTCACTGACTTGGAAACAAGGAGAAAATATTTTAAGGTCTAGTGCTATATAGCCCCAACTTTCTGTCAGTTGTGTCCATTTAACCTTCACATCTGAGTTTTGAAGCAAGGGCCAACTGTGTTTCTCTCTTTCTATACAAGGTGACTACTCAGACTACAGATTCTCATAAGAGAGGCACAACTTTATCAAGAGCTAATTAACTTCTAGTCACAATGCTAAGAGTTTCTGACACAAAATTCTTTTAAGAACTCCCTCAAGGTGTGTGTATACACACACACACACACACACACACACACACACACACACACACCATTATGCCCAGTCTATAGAGGTATGAAGGGTAAGTAGTTTGCCTCCTGGACCTGAACTTTTTGTCACTATTTCACAGTGCTCCCATGAACTCATAAAGAACATCATGTTATTCCATTGTGTAGAACAGGAACTGGCAGACTTCTCGGTAAAATATCAAAAAGTAAATGTTTTAGGCTTTGTGGACCATGTGGGCTCTGCCACAGCAACTCCACCCTGCTGTTGTATTGCAAAAGCAGCCGCAGACAGCACATGAACAAAGGCCATGGCTGTGTCCCTGTAAATCTCTGTTTATAGAAACAGGAAGGATGGTTCTGACCTATGAGCTGCAGTTTGGCAACTCCTAGTGTAGAAGAATTCACATGCTTTAGGTGCAACTGTTAATAATGATTTACCTATTTCAGAGATGCCCTAAGGGGTGACATTAGTATTGGATTCATCCTTGGTCAGTGGCTCCTTACATGCCCATCACAAACAGTTCTGTGCAGAAACTTTTTCTAATCCTGGAGAATTTATCTATGAAATAGGCATTTTAGTGAGGTTGTTTGCATTGACACTTTCAGGAGTCAATTTCCAACCTGGAGCACTAACACATTCTTTGCAAAAATTCCATAGTATGGTCAAGCATTCAAATAAGGGGAGATAGCCAAGTTCTCATGGTGTTGGACTGGGGAATGAATGCATAAGGAGGGCCCACTGACTCCTCTCCATCTGATGGTGTTGCCCTGGGAGAACAGGGGCTTGGTATTACTGCAGTATTTCTTTAAAAGACCTAGGAAATCCATGTGACATGCTAGGGCTGCATCTGCCTTCATGTGGCCTCTGAGCAAAGATTCCACAGAGAAGGACCAGTGGTCTGCCAAGGCACACAATGATGTATACAACCTAAGAGCTGCTTCAAGTCCAAGTTCAACTACTGAGCAGTTCAATTTTTTTTTTTTCATTTTACCTTAGGCCGACAGTCTCCCTTAAATAAGTAAAAAAGAATATAGTTATTCTTTTAAATTCACGTAGAAATTCAATAGTGACTATTTTACCCAATTTTAAAATATTATCAGCATGACATTTTCCATGAGTGTATTGGGAAAGAGTGCAGATGCTGGACACAAACAGCCCTAACCTGAGAAGGCAGGGCAGATAGTGGCCAGACCCTAAGGCTAGCCTATTTCCCCAGCACCTACAACACAGGACAGTATATGTTTTTCAAGAAACACTCAAAGTAAATCTACAATTTAATGTCTTTTAAGTGATTCTTCATTGCATAATTTCCAATAGTAACTGTCTGTGTCAGTTTGGGGAAGTTTAATTTTATTGGGTCCTACATTCTCTTCTCTAAAAAGGGAGTATTTATAAATCCTTCCAGATTGAGAAGAAAAATGGACTTGTGTGTATAAGGGTAAATAATTTCCCCCAAGAACTTCGCAGAGTCTTGGGAAGGTTCGTTAAATGTCTGTCAAAAAAGTGAACAGAGTTCCACTTTTCCAAGGGTGGGCACTAGAAAGGTGTATACGGTTTAGAGCAGTTATAAAAATCTAGGAGGCTGCCAGTTTCCTCGGTGAGACTCAGGATAAGTCACCAGCCCTCTCTGGGTATCTCCATGATTGAAGGTGTGAGAATTGAGGGTTCTCAGGTATTGAGACCACATGTGCAACAATTAGTGGGCCTAATGCTGGCATGACTGATAGCCTCGTGACTCCCTTGGTATCTTTAAGTTCTGGAAAACCTAAAAGAGTGCCCTATCTCCTTCCATACAGAAAAAGATTAAAAATGATAACATTAAAATGTGTCTCATGAAAGCTCCATTTCAGGGTTAACTTTTGAAAGAGGTAAAAAGTATACTTTGAAGCAATATTGGATGAAATAGCAGTTTGATATCTGCCATTTTCCCAAATAGACCATTTAATCCCTGCAAGTAGTTTCCACCCAAGAAATGTACCTCAAGGTGAAGAAGTGTCATTTTTACTTGATTTTATTTGGGGTATGAGATCAGATGTGTGGGCAAAGACTAAGACATTGTTTCACATACTATAAAATTTAGTTATTTTTTAACTTTTTCTTCTTGCAATGGAAGGTCTTATACTAAAGGCAGCAGAGTATGCACAACACATCATAAAGGTGCCTAAGCTTAATTAAATCTCTCTAGATTTTATCTCCTTAATGCTACATAAGTTTGGAAAAAGAAATAGAGTAGCAATTTATATTTAGGTCTGAAGTTTTTTATATGGTTCACATCCCCAACATTAAATGTTATTTTTAAAGCTATTTTTCATGTTTGCATTTAAAATTAGCAAGCCTAGGATGTTAACACAAGGCGTAAAATAATCTCAAAAACTTATATATCATAATCCATCAGAAGAATGAACTTTTTACTTACTTATATGAGGATAACAATTCTGGCAAGCATCCAGTCAAACTCAAACAAAATTTAGCAAACAAATGAATATCATTGATTTCCATTCCTTTGGCCAGAATATAATTAATGTAATTGTTACCAGTATAAACATTATAGTAATATTTCCCCCATAATTGTGAGAGGACAGGAATAATTAATAGTGTAGAAAGTATGTTTTGGCATTTTTTAATATATAAAATCTATCCTGTATTATTATAGTAGTGTATGTTTTCACATCATTATGCATTTATAATCTGGGTCAGTTGCTTCCATCTGCATGACAGCTTCTGGAAAAATGTGAGGAAATGTCTGCCTCAAAATCATTAAACCAGAAAAAATGATTCATTTTTTACTTACATTTAAAGAAATAAAATGACTAACAAATAGGGAAAGAGCTAAGTTAAGAATAAATTATTTACTGTCTAAAATTTCAGCATTTCAAGACTCCTATCTAGGAGTTAACAAAATATTTTAATATAATTGACAAACTGGATCAAAGAAATTACCCTTGATCTAAATAGAAACTATTTTATTTTTAAATGGTTTATCTCTATGACTATACTACACATTAGCCATAAAACCCCAACAGGTTTTATTTCTTTTGTGAAAATGTCGTGATAGAACTTTGGTTATAAAATATCAGCATTTGCTTCCTTAACACTCTGCAACATGGTACATGGAAAAAAAAAATGCTATTTTATTTTGCTAACCTGACAGTGGAACTTAAAATACAAAAACTTCAAATCATCAAAAGCGAAAATAAAATGCACACACAGTCACTCCAATAAGTCCCACTGTTCTTCAAAGTTTATAAAATACAGAAATGGAGATCACATGGAGGGTTAGCAACAGGGGAGTGGGAGGAGGAGAGAGGGGTAAAGGGTACAGAGAATAAGTAGCATAGACGGTGGGTAGAAAATAGACAGGGGGAGGGCAAGAATAGTGTGGGAAATGTAGAAGCTAGAGAACTTATGACACATGGACATGAACTAAAGCAGGGAATGTGGGTGGGAGAGGGTGTGCAGGGTGGAGAAATGAGACAACTGTAATAGCATAATCAATAAAATATAATTAAAAAATAAAAAATAAATCTTTGTCAGCAGGTAATCAGAGTTCATCTGCAAATATGTTTCACCAAACTGTTTGTTATTTATATCCCTTGCAAACCTTAATGCAAAGGCTAAAGAACAAGTTCAAAAGAGTAAAGATGAAGACCTGTGAAACCTATATTCACCTATATCCACAATCCTTTGTAAAGGCAAAAAAACTGAAGACCCAATATTCCTTCAGCGGCAATCGATTCTGAAGTCTGCAGTGTATTCCTACAGGGTTTCTTGGAGGTATGTTCCTGGAGATCCAGATAAGATGTCAATTGTGTGGGAGCCCATGGTTATAATTCAATGTAATAAAATATGAAGCCAGGAGGCTGGGGCACTTAAATGAATGCCACTCCCCACAGCACATCATTGCACCTATGATGTTGCTGAAATCCAAGACATTTTTCCCACAACATGGCCAGAAGGTAATCTAAGCCAGAGCTTTGAATCCTGCTGCTTCTCCAAGACCAAAGCACACCGCTTATTCAACTGCTATAGGGTTACTTAAAACAAATTATATAAGTGAGCATTCAATACCCCATGCCCATCAAAGATAATCCTTCCTGCCACCATGTAGAGTTTAGCAGTTTGCACCTTTATCCATAACCAAACTTACCAAATAAGTTATTCAAATTCTTTACACTTCTTGCCTTTAGGTTGCAAAGAAAACATATCCTCACTTTGTATTTTGTGGAGTGGAAAAATCCCATAAGATTATGTACATTCAAGGCCCATCAGGTTAACTAACACACACTGATCATGCTTTGGTAATGGTGCTAAGATTTTTTCCTAATGAATGCTGATTAAAATCAGCCTGTGTCAAGATCAAATGTTGCCTTTGTTACTTTTTTAAATGTAGTTAACTTACATTTTTTAAATATGTTATTTTATAAAACTGCTGTATTTACTGGAAACATACACCCATTAAAAACTTTATTGTTGTCTTTCCCATTTTTAAACACCCCAGGCACATTACTTAAAATCTAAGAAAATAGATTAGCAGTTTCTGTTGTTTGATTTTACAGATTAGATAATCAATACACCAGCTAGAAGAGAAAAATAAAAGCTTAAGACTTTAACATGTCTACACCATGAAAGTATTTTCAAAGTAAATTATATTCTTTGACAGCATAGTCATCATGTCTGATCTTTAGATAGAATCAGATATTTACCCAACTCCCAGATTCACTATTAACTGACACAGTGGCCTTTGGTTATGTATTCTGCAATGTGATTGCTCTTTGGTAACTGCAGTAAACCAAACAAAAACCCTGTCTGTCCTCAAAGAGCTGTCCTGGAGGAGGGCTGGCACACATTCTATATGGACAGGACAGCAAATATGTTCACCTCTGCAGGCTTCATAATCACTGTCTCAAATACTCAACTCTGCCTTTGCACCAAGAAAGCAACATAGGCAATGCAATGCATAAGCTAATGGGCACAGCTGTGTTCCAATAAATTTTATTTATGGACACTGAAATTTAGATTTCATATCATTTCCATGTGTTATGAAATATTATTTTCTTTTTTCAAACATTAAAAAATGTACACGCCATTTTTAGCTCACAGTCCACATAAAAAGTGGCCAGAAGTGGGACTGGGCTGCTAAGCCATAGCTTGCTGATTCCTCTTCTAGAGGAAAGGACTGGACAAACAGGCAAATGAATGGTATGTCAGAAGGTGACATGTGCTATGGAGAAAAGTAAATCAGTATAATGGAGATAAGAGTGGAACAAGGAAGGTAGAAGGCTACTATTTTATAGAGGACTGTCAGGGGAGATATTTGAGAAAACGGTTTAAGAAGTGAAGGGAGCCCAGACTCTGTGGGGGAAGAACCTTGTAGGAGGAGAGAGAGGTGAATGCAAGGGGGACCGAGGCCTATGCACAGAATGTGGCCTTTCTCTGACTGAGGTGCAAAGATGACACAAGGAACACATGGCCAGATGCAACTTAAAGGAATCACTTTGACTGAAGTGATGAAAGTTAAAGCCAGCAGGACTTGTGACAAATAGGATGAAGGATGTGACATAAATAGAAAGCAGTCTTTGGCTTGAAAAACCTGACTGAGTTGGTCATTTTCTGAGATGGGGAGAACTGTCTCTGTGTTTCTTCATCTACTAAATGTAAAAACAGCACCTGCTCTCCTCAGCTGCAGTGAAGAGTGAATGAAGTAGCGAACTGAACGGCATGGCCCAGTGCCCAGCATGTGGTTAATAATCAGGAAACGGTGCCTCTCTCTCTGGATTATCATGCACCTGTATATGACCTAACAGTGATTATAGCCAAGTACTGATCTAAATCTAGGATGTAATTCTCAAAAGCATCTTATTTAAGGAAGCTCATTCTCTATGCCCTGCTCATTTTGGAGCCTATCTATACTAAAAGTTGGAAAACATACTTTAGGATTCATTTTTCTATAAAATGTTGATTTTGCTGTTTTTATAGGGAAGTTCTACTGTTGTTTTGGAATTTTGGTGGATAAAGATTGCTAATATGCCAATATCAGCTCCACTCTCACATGGCAGGGTACCCTGAGTATTTTATGCTCTGGTTGTGGGAATGAGGGAAGACGAGACTTCAGGGGAAAGAAATCTCAGATGAACCTGGAAAGATAAGTGGAATTCGAGAAGAGAGAGGAGATGAAGAAGAAAGCAATGGGGCATGGAAACACATAACCTATTGGGTGAGTGGCAAAGAAGGCCCATCCCAAAATACTTACACTCTGTATTTTCTACCTGTTACCAATGGGGATCCATTAATGGTCCCTCATCAAGGAGAAACCTGAGCAGAAAGGTGACTCTAGTGGCACAGAAGGCAGAGTATAAGCCAAATAAAGGTGAAAACAATGAGCAGTTGGGGAGGCCAGAGAAACCAGTGCTTCCCATATACAGCTTGTCCATCAGAATCACCCCAACAACTTTGTGAAAGTGTGATTTTCTAAGCCACATCCCAGGCTTACTATACCAGAAAATCCTAGAGGTGGGTCTCAAAACAGTGCATTTTTAGCAAGTTCCCATGATGATTTTTCTGTAGCCACTGATACCAATAAATTATTATGACATAGTGGCAAAAGAGGATGACGGTAGCCCAAGGCAGCAACCCAGGAGACAGAGAGAAAAGGATCCTTTAGAGAAGTCCATTGAAGACAAACCAGAAGGATTGGTCATCTTAGATTTTGAGGTTGATGGAGAAAGATCCTGTTGTTTAAATTCCTAATTCCTACCTCTAGTTGTCCAATGTAAAATATTGAAAACACTTAGATACTTAGTGGTAACCTTGAAGAATGAAGTAAAGAGAATCAGGTAGGATGCTTGCAAAGAGCTACTAAAAATATACTTTCTCTAAAGCAGGATTTTCCAATCCCAGCAATACCACCATTGGAAGCCAGGTAATTCTTTGTTTGGGGGGCTCTCCTGTGCATTGCAGGGTGTTCAGCGGTAAGAGGCCATATCCTCCTCCTTCCCAACATGTGACAACTAAAAATGTCCCCAGACACTATCAAATATCCCCTAGAGAGCACAATGCCCCTGGTTGAGAACTACTGATCAAAAGATATAGTTCTTCAGCCTTAGCAGATACTGTAAAAATCACAAAATTCACAAATCTAAAGATTCTTAAAATTCAGTATTGATTTGACTTCTATTTTCAAATCATAAAAAGCCCTGTCAAATGGTTGGTTTTGGTGCTAAAAGGACACTGGGCACTTGTGAGGAGCCTTAATATCACACAGAGAATGCAGTAAAACTCAGAATTGAGAAAATGAAAATGTAGGTGGGATGACAGGGAGTTATATTTTCCCATGAGAAGAAATTGCTGTACACTCTCTGGGGCCTGGAAAACTACACAGGTAGAATAAACTCAATGCCAACCTTTTATACTCAGGAAAGAGAAGATGACTGGTTAGAGAATTGTCCCCTCTCATTTTCATATCTTCATCTTAAGGCTCATCTAAAATATCAAGTTAACTGCTAACACTTCATATTTGCACTTAAATGGACAATAAAATTCTGACATAGGTGACTTACTAATCATACTTTTTAGCCCTTCCATGTTTTGATGCTGTTGTGTGTGAACTAAGGAAAATGGAAACTATTTTGTTATATAGTTAATATCCCTCCTCTAGGGAGGCCATTGCTCTACTTTTATAGGTCTGCTGTCTCACCTGCAGTGTAAGGTCAGCATTGCTTTTAAGAAAAAGAAATAGTTTTTGTGGGCACCAAGCTCTGCACAGAAGCCAGTTGCAGCTCCACAAATGAATTTACTGTATCTGCGTAAAATCCATAGAAGACAGAAAATGTTTCATGCAGTACAAGTCACACTGACTTGGATTAATAAAGAAAACAAAGTTTTATTACTTCAAGATCATTCTCAGATGGTGTATCACTAAAAAAATAAAAAATGCAACTAAGTATCATGATATCTTAGGGAACCACATTATGTTTCTACAACTTCCTGAAGTGCCAAATGAAATGTCACTACCATTGAGGATTTAGCTGGAGCAAACTCATATGCCTAGCACACAGAGCCAAAATGCCCCTAAAGATTTGCTTCCTGCAAATGCCCCCTCTAACTGCACATAAATAGAGAGGGAGTGCTGTAGCAAGAGGCTACTTAGACACATTCTTTTCTGGAACATAGTTTGCTTGCGCTCATGGTCTTGTTTCATATTTATCTGTAAAAATCAATACAAGTATAATCTTCCAAAATGTTATTTCTTAGCCTACAAGAAATACAATGAAAGAAAATTTTATCAATGATGGATTTAAGTAAGACCCTAGATCATTGGTAACTAACCAAAATTTTTATTTAAGAAGGGGTTAAGGAAAAGGGCTGAAAGGGGCTGGTGGGAACAGGACTGTGGAATTGTGTTAAGGTAGGGTTTGCTTAGCAAGCATGCTAGGATTTACATAGATTGGAAGTGAATTGGGATTGGCTTAGAGGAGGATCCATAGAAATGATGGGAATGTTAACCTCCTTCTTCCACCAACAATGACTCCATAAACTTCCACTGTCCTGGATATAAAATATTACATCAGGTCATTTGTCTTAGTCACCTTGATATCACCAACAAGGACAAATTAGTTAATAATTGCAATGAATGTTGAAAATAGTCTTTATTTTGAAAGTATGTATTAAATAAGTAATAAGGATCTTAATCTTAATATACTATTACAAATTCTGGGTATAATGTCAGCAAAAACTTACATTTCCTTTAAAATTTATTAAAAATCATTATTTTATTTTTATAGTTTTGGTTTAATGTCATGTTAATGACATAAGTATTTATTTTATAAAATTATATTTATTATAATATCTTCCACACATATTTAGGGGAATTCACTTGCTTTTGACCTCAGTGATTGGAAATAGTGATTGGAAATGAATGATAACTCCGTTTAGTAACTCAAAATACTCTTAAAGGGAAAAACATAAGCAAGACGAGTAGCCATTCAAGACTTGTATTTCTTAAAGAGCCAAAGCTCAGATAGCAACCAGAACTAAAAAGCCACTTCATTACAGTCTGTTTAACTTTAATAATCCCAGCATGGCCTGTTTTATTAGTTTTCACTCAAAAAATAGTTAATGAGGCATTCAGCAGGATCTGGAACTACCAAGGCAAGCAAAAGCAGCCATGGGCTGTGACTTCACAACTGTCCCTTACACAGAAAACTCTGTGTTACACATACACATACAAGCTGACCCTTGAACAACATGAGTTTGCACTATGTGAGTCCACTTACATGCAGATTGCTTTCAATAACTACTTATACTGCTTTCTACCATAGGTGGGAGTCCACAAATACAGAGGGATAACTGTATGTATCTATTTATACTGTTTTATATAGGGAACTTGAACATCAACAGATTTTGCTACCCACAGGGGACCTGGAACCAATCCCTCACAAATATTGAGGGATGACTTAAATTTTGGGAGAGTCAAGCTATATGTGAATTTTTGACTGCACAATGGTGGTCAGCTTGTTCAAGGATCAACTGTACACCAATTGATGTAAAATATAACCATCATAAATGCTCAGAGATAAAGCATTCTTTGAAGAAATGATGGTGAACTAGAAAAGGCAGGAAGCACATTCTGTGAAGAGCACACCTTGCACCTGCAAATGCACCACACAGAGTGAGAGGCACTAAGAGCAGCAGAGATGGCAGAAGCAGGCAGGATGGAGGAGAGGGAGCCTGGCAGTTTATTTACGGAGGGCCAGACAGGCAGGGCCACTGGGCTGCAGAGCCATGGGGAAGCCATTAGAAAATCCAGGGGCGGACTAGCTTAAAAAATCTGCATTTTGTAAAAATGAACATAATTGTTGGATGGAGGACAGACTGGAAGAGAGCAAGAATGTATGTGAGGCAGCACTCTATGGTGGATTTGACAGGATAGTAAGTACAGCAGTGCGGAGAGATGAAGGAATTTGGGAGTGACAATCCCAAGGACATAATAATGGATTGGACATGGGAAGATAAGAAAAAAGTTAGATTTTTGGCTCAAGGACTGGGTAGACAGTGGTATCCTTTCAGAGGCAGGGACAACTATAAGGAGATCCATTTGGGGAAGAAAGTTTTGACTTGTAAGACCTGAATTATAGTCTTCAACATTGGACTTCTTACAGGAATGGGTATTTCAACTTTAGTAAAGCACTGTACAAGGATTCTTGCCATGCTATTTTGATACACTGGTTTGTTGACTCTTGTAAACCTTTACTTTCAATCAGGCTCAGGAAGGACCTGAAATGAATCCAGTGGTTCTGCCTAAAATAACGAGTTCACCCACCACATCACCGCTCAATAAAATCTGACATAAAGAGTGATACTGGGAAAAGGACTTTTCAGAAAGGTCAAAGTCACAGAGTGGGTGGCACCGTCCATGTCAGTTTGCCAATATAACAAAATGCTGTCTTCTTGATGGCAGGCTGACACAAAGAGGGGACTGATAGTTCATGGTGCTGAAGCTGTGCATTACAGTTGTTTTGTCTGTACTTGCCTTTGCAGTTTTGACTTTATTGCCACTGCTATAGGACCAACCTGAGTTATCTGGCAGCACTTTACAATTCTCTCCTTCCAAACAAAGATTCATGTAACACCACCATTTCTGAATCACGATGGAAGCTAGAAAACAAAGGCCAAATATTTATGATGCTGTTTCTTCCTCTGAGTGTGAATAACATAAAGCTCAATATAGATCAGTACACTGACTTTGCTGATTATAACATAGATAGTGAGATCTCAAACTCTGAGATAGTCCTGAATGGGTTTGAATTTGGCTGTACTACTTTTTACAAATGACCTGGAACCCATTATTTAACTCCTCTCCTTCTCAGTTTCTTCATCTGTAAAATGGCAGTAAAAACAGAACCTCCTCATAGGATGTGGAAGATAAAGCTCATTCATGTGAAAGTCTTGGCTGACTTTGGGCCATTTATGTTCTCAGAAAACATTAGCTATTATAATGATCTTCATCTTTGGCTGTAGGTTGTATACTAATAGTGCAAAGTTGTTATGTTTGATGCTTTTTGTTGTCAACACAAAGACTAAAAGCTGTCAGTGTTTCTGTCACATGCGGTACTCATCTCTACACCCTTTCCAGCAAGTGCTGAGCACTCTACTCTCATGCCCACATTCTAGGTGCACTCACTTACTTGTGAATTCACTGTCCCCCATACCTCACCATGAGCATAGCAGTTGACCAATAAAATGATTTGTGTTTTACACCCATGAAGCAGGAACTAGCACCTCAGTTCTCTGAGTTTGGAGGCAAAAGAATAGACATGAAGAAAGCACTATCAACTCGGCTGATTATTCCCGCAGATTCAGAGAACAAAAACGATTGGACTGACTATTAAAGGTGAACCCAGCCAATAGGCTGGTACAGGACAAAGTGTTGGAGCTGGGGACTGGGAGGGTGGAGGCAAAGAGAAATGGAGAGGATCTTAGCCCTATTTTTCTTGTTGAAACAGCAACACTAATAGAAAATATCCTCCAACGCATTTCACTCAAACTACTACTTCCTGAGAAGTCTGAAGCTCAAGTTGAAGCAAATCTTTATAAATCTGAATAGTTACTTTTTCTTGAGGGTCAGGCATTCTGCTAATTGCCTTCCATGCACGTTCTAATTTCATTTTCACTGCAACTTTGAGGTTAGAAATTGTTATTTTCTTGCATTCTGTAGAGAAGAGAAAACCGAGACCCAGGCATATTACATGATTTGCCCAAAGTCACATAGTTTGAAAACTATCGAGCAACATTGAGTGAAAACAGTTTCATACCTAACAGCCCATGCTTTAACTTCTAAATACAGGGTGGGCAAAAGCGGGTCTACAATTGTGAGGATGTGAAACACAGACTTTATATTTGTATTATCATTTATTAATTATTATGTTTTTTCCCTACAAACAACTATAAACCAGCTTTTGCTCACCCCTGTATATTACCCCTCCCTCCTACCAGGGAACTTGAGTAGAAACAAGTCTTTGTATAGAATCAGTAACAACAGTAGGTAACACAGCAAGCCAGTACCTGCAAACTCCTCTCCTGTCAAACAAATGAAGTGTGGCACAATGAGGCCACAGGATAAGTTCATTATCAGCTGAAGTGGCCAGATATTGTGTCTACCCAGATGCAGAAAAGTGGTCACCACTCCTGATTCTGGCCAAATCCTGAGCTACTATCTCATCAGTCCCATCAAAACCAATAATACCTGAGTAAGCCTGGGTTGTGATAGAAGATAACTATTTGTTATTTGAACCAGAAGATGCTAACACTGAGAAAGGAATACAGCTAAATGGGTTATTTATTTTGTCAGAGACTAATACCAAATTTGAGTGGATGAACATACTGAGGTGAAGTCTGAGGAAATTTATTCTTTTCAGCCCCAAATATCACAGTAATCTCATCTTATGACCAGATAGTCATTTTCAAAGCACTTTTACCTACTATTCCTCTTTTGATTGTCCCAACATCCTTCAGAAGCAGGAAGGGGAAGCAGAGGGTACCAGAAATAAACTCCAAAGCTTTCCATAAAGTAAATCAAGTAAGAGAGGAGGTATTAGATTTTAATGCTCTCTCTCTCTCCACCAGGCTTTCTTCTAAGCCACAATTTAAAACAAGTTTAAATTAATAAGTGCTCCATGGCATCTGACCATATTTATAGTGCAGACCACTCATTCATAATTTTCTGACTACCTTGGGTTGATCTCAAGTGGATATAAAGATAAGTAAGAGATGGTTCTCAGCCCTCAGTTTAAAATACCATCTGCAGGACTCGAGAAGGTTTATAAATGTTGACAGAGCTTAGTTATATTTACACAGAGTTAAAGCTGAATTTAAAATACCTTTTTTAATCTTTAAAACTCTCCCTTAGACACTTGCTTTCATTCAGCAGGGGGAACTATTGTCTCTTGAGAGGTGTCAGAGCCACATGGAAGAGTCAGAAGAAGCCTTGAAAGACATGTGGTTAGTGACCTGTCCTAGTGGAGGCAGGAGGAGCAGTGGGGCATGGAGTGACCAACCTGGAAACCAGTAGACCCATGTAGCCTAAGGGAGGGGTTACCAAGGATGTACAGGACACGAGCTAAGGAGGATGGTCTAGAAAGCAATCTTTAGAGGTTCTCAAGGTCAGTTTAAGATTGGATTTGATTCTCTAAACAGTAGAGAGCCATGGAAAGTTTGTGGGCAAGGTAGTGCAGTAAGCAAGAGAAATCTCTGCACCTGAAAGAGTGAATCTGTCTGGGGATTATAAAATGATTTGGGCAGAAAGGAGTCTGAAAGAGAGGTGTGAGTAAGGTAAGAAATATGGGAATAAATTCTTTGCAAAAGAAATAGAATGAATAGCATTATCTCAGCTTCGCAGCAGAGAAATACCAGTGCTTCCTCACTAGACATATGGGGACCAAGATAATTCTGGTGCCAAACTCTAGAAAAGAAGCTTGAGGGAAAAATGACAGATTCAGGCATCCATCACAGAAAAAAAAAAAAAAAAGCCAATTCTTAACTATAGAAAAAAATATTATTGGCCTACTATTTTGTTTAAAGATTTAAATTTAATTTATTTAAATAAATTTTAAAAAGTATATACAATCAAGCTCTTGTGAAATTATTTACTAGTTTTCTTTCATTTAATTGGAAAATGTTAAGTGATTTTCTAAAGACATTTTCACAACAGCCTCCTTAAAATAGCAAACCGCCCTGGAATTTAAAATATTTCTATTTTCTTAAATCCTTTTCATCTCTTGTAAAAGAATACATTGAGTGAGATACTCCAAGAAGATACTTTATCCAAGATGGAACTTCATTGTAGAAGACCTGATGGTAAATGTTCTATCAGAAAAGACAGACATAATAAGATATACCACAATAGCTAAAATAAAAGTTGCAAATTCCTTTATGAGTTAAAGATTGATTAAGGAACTCAGTTAGGTGAGAACCAGCCAAGAGTATGACCCAGGGGTGAATAAGGTGATTAAAACCAGGAAGTTTCAGCTTTGAGTGCATACTGAGCCAGGCTAAAGCTGACCAAAGTATGATTCTACTAAAATAACTTTTTTTAATTTTTTATTGTTGTTCAAGTACAATTGTCTCCATTTCCCTCCCACCACTCCCACCCACCGCAGCCATCCATCCCTACTTCCCACCCTTGATCCTATCCCCTTTGGTTTTTTCATGTGTCCTTTATACATGTTCCTGAAAACCCTTCCCCTTTTTCCCCCCATTATCCCCTCCCACCTCCCTGCTGGTTACTATCAGTTTGTTCTTAATTTCAATGTCTCTGGTTATATTTTGCTTGCTTGTTTGTTTTGACTTAAATATAAGTCGTGACAACATAAAAGTCCTAGAGGAGAACATAGGCAGGAAAATCTCAGGTATACGCAGTGGGAATAGGGCCAGAGGGCCAGCCTGCTGGATATTGTTGGACACATACTCCATTTTCCACATCAAATCTATTAAACTGGAAAAGCTCAAGCCCTTCTTACAGGGATGGTCCTACTAAAATGACTGATTTGGTTGCATCAATTTTTGCCACCTGATGCGGGCCCCAGCTCGCAGGGTCTGCCACATTGTGGATGAGACACAAGAAATTCACATGGACTACCAAGTCCTGTGGAGGAAAAGGGACAGCATGGCTTCTCTCTCAAGAGGAGAAAAAGCCTCAGCCCTTGCCGTTAAAGGCCTTCATTTCTTTTCTGGGCACATTACATGATGATCCTCATTTACTATGCACAGGTTTGCTTCAGGTGGTTACCTTTTACAAAAAACAAAGGAGTCAATGCTGCTAATCACACCACAGAAGAAGCATACTAGCAAATTAAAAGGGAAAAGTGGTTGAACCAGTTACACTCATCTTTGGAAGGTTTAGAATTGATTTTAAGAAGTGACTTTGCAGTAAATATTTGCTGCCTCAATTCAGGGTGAGGGAGTTTTAGCAAAAGCAAGTCTCATCACAGTCTAGGTACAATGCAGGCCTAATTCCCCATGGGAGAACCTATCCACGGGGTCATGGGCCCTGTGCATCGGACCTTGTTTTCCACTGGGAGCTGGGCCCACGCCACGCAGAATGGTCTCCTACAGCCACCCATCATCCCAGTTGGGCAGACGTACAAGCCTTATTAAATCCTTTGCTTAGGGGGGATAAGGTAAATGAAGAGGCTCAGAGGTTACACCAAGAAAATCCTGATGGGATTCTCGATCCTACTAGGGCAATACCTTTAACCGAGCCCAACTAGGACCCTAATGGGGATGACTTTCCTTTCTTAGAGTATTATAAGAGATACATTCTTGAGGGAATGAGGAAAGGTGTCCCTAAGCAGAAAAGTCTGAAATATGGTACAGGTAGTAAAACAAAAGCCCACAGAGGACCCCTCTCAATACCAGGAAACAGTTAAGGAGATTCCTGGGAATGGCAAGTGACTGCCGCATTTGGATTCCAAACTTTGGGCTCATTGCTAAACCACTGTACGAGGCTCTGAAGGGACTGAAATATAGCCCTTTAAAGTGGACAAAAGAATGCACTCTGGCTTTTAAGTCCCTGAAGCACACCTGGCTTCTGCACCAGCCTTGGGGCTTCCAAACCTACTAAAGCCCTTTCAATTATATGTGCAGGAAAGACAAGAAACTGTCCTAGGATTCCTCACCCAAATACTTAGTGATATTCCACAACCCACTGCATACTTGTCAAAGAAACTGGAACATACTGTCCAGCAGTGGCCAGCCTGCTTAAAAGCCATGACAGCCACCTGTGGGCTCTTATAGGAGGCTGAAAAGTTTTCCTTGGAACAACCTACACAGTTATGTGCCCCAGCAAGTGCTGAGCCTGCTGGAGAAAAGGGGAAATTTGTAGCTCACAGTTGGAAGAATGAGCAGGTACCAAGCTATTCTCAACAATCCCAATATCTCCCTCAAAACTGTAAGTTAAATCCTGCCTTTCTTCTCCCAGAGCCTGACTTGGCTGCACTAATACATGGCTGTGCTGAATAACTGATGAAGTGTATTCTAGCAGAGTTGATTTACAGGACCATCCTTTAGAAGAAGCAGACCAGACTGTCTATGCAGATGGAAGCAGTTGCATGAACAAAGGAAACAGAGAGGCTGGGTAGGCAGTTGTGACTCTTGAAGGAGTAGTGGAGGCCGAGGCTTTGCTACTAGGAACTTCTACTCAGAAAACTGAACTGATTGCATTGATGAGGGTACTGGAATTGTTGCAGGAAAAGAGAGTGAATATGTATCTCGACTCAAGGCAAGCTTTCCTAATTTTGCATGTGCATGGTTCCATTTGGAAAGAAGAAGAACTGTTAACCTCCAAATAAAAAGAAGATTAAGCATGCAGCAGAAATTTTAAAACTATTAGAGGCCATTCAAGTATCTTTATAGGTGGCAGTTATGCACTGCCTGGGGCATCAGAGAGAGAACACTAAGCACCTAGAGGAAACAATCTGTTTGATAGAGCAGCTAAAGAGGCTGCTAAAGAAGTGCTTATAATGTCTTTCATACCTGTTCTGGACTTGTCACAACTTCTCCCTGAATACTCAACTGCAGACATAGAGAAAGTTAAGGGTCGGGGTTTTGATGAAGAAGGTCCTAATAGTGGATGGCAAAAGAATAAGGAGTTACACTGCTTCCTGAACATTTCGTACAGCCATTTCTGAAGCATTTGCATGAGGTCACACACTATGGAAAGGACTCATTAACCATCTATGTCCAACCATGGCTCACAGGTCCTGAAACTTTTAAAGCCATACTAGAAGTAATTGCTAGATGTACTGTGTGCCAAAAGAACAACACCAAAACAGATCCCCAACACAGGAAAGAAAGAAAGCATTACCAAGGACAGTGCCCACTTAAGGATTGGCAAATACACTTTACTCAGATGCCAAAGGTCTGAAAGTGGAAATATTTGTTAGTCTTTGCTAACACCTTTTTCAGGATGGGTAGAAGCTTATCCTACTACAATGGAGAAATCCTTGAGGCAGTGAAAGCCCTACTGAAGAAAATAATCCCTCGCTTTGGCCTCCCTAGCAATATCCAGAGTGATAACAGACCTGCTTTCATTCCAGAAATTACACAGAAGGTTAATAAAATTTTAGGAATAAAGTGAGGATTCCATTTGGCATGGAGATCTCAGGCTTCTGGGAAGGTAAAGAAGATGAATCAAACCTTGAAGAAAACTATAGCCAAGCTGTGTCAAGAAATTCATCTTCATTGGGATAAGGCTTTGCCTATTGCCCTGCTCAGGATAAGGATGGCTCCTTGAAGTGGGATTCAGTTGAGTCTCTATGAAATTGTGCACAGGTGACCATTTCAGGCTATGATTAGGGTGGGATATAGACAGATGATAGATAGATGATAGATAGATGGATAGATAGACAGATAATGATAGATGGACAGATAGATAGATAGATGATAGAAGATAGATTGAAAAACTGAAGGTAAAGAATTGTGAACAACATTTAAGTCAGATGTTAGCTGTAAATAATGACCTTGCCTGTATTAGAGACTTCTCCCCTATAGGTTCACTGCATTCATTTGAGACAGGAGATAAAGTGCCATTCAAGATGTGGAGGACAGGATCTCCAGAGAGTCAACTAGAAGAGAAGTGGACTGGACTTTGGGACATACTCCTCACCACTCCAACTGCAGTGAAGATAGCAGGAATAAAACCCTGGATTAATCACACCAGAATAAAGAAAACACTGGAGGAAAAATGGACTGCCAAACCTCAAGAAGACCTGAAAGTCATCTTTTGGAAACAATGATTTATGTTCTCTTCATTACCTCTTGTTTAACCCCTTGTTATGGACAGCTTATTCCTTTCAAACAGGATGAAAATATTTGGGTATATTTAGCAAAAAATGTCTTGAATATTTCTCACTTTTGTCTTGCAGGAGGAACTTACATTGAACAAACTTTCACTTCGTGTCTTGCAGGTGTCTGTACTCCCTTGGAAAGCCTTAGAAATTATACCGTGTTTGAGCATATCAAAAAGAAACTGACCTACTCTTATATTTATGATTGGGGGCCAGTGGTAACTATAAAGGACAGGGAAATGTTTCCCTTAAAGTTCACTAATGTAGCTCTAGCTAGAGAATGTGCAACTTTTGTCAACCATACTAAAACCTATTTTGTGCTCTCAGCAGGTGGGAAGATGAATTGCACCACCATCATTGACATATCTTATGCTTATGCTCATGTTAAATTGCCCACAGAGGAGAGAAGATGGTGGTGAGATAGGTGGGAGCAGAGTCCACTCCCTTTGGCGCACAGGAGAAACACCTGGCCAATCTTCTAAAGAACAGAACAAACAGTCAATGGTATTCTAGCATACATGAAGATTGGAGACCAAAAATTTTAGAGGACATTGAAAAATCAGAGGATAAGGAGAGTGCTTAAGGACAATAAGGTCCCTGGAACCAACGCGGGGACCAGGGCGGCTGCAGCCCCAGGCCCAGCACCTGCCAGGTCTGCCGCAAGATTCTTGGGAGAGAGCCAGGATGGGCTGTGTGAGAGGACAGGTGCTTGGTGTGATTGGAAACTGGTGCAACCACTATAGAAAACAGTATGGAATTGCCTCAGAAAACTAAAAATGAATCTGCCTTTTGACTTGGCGATTCCACTGCTAGGATTATATCCTAAGAACCCTGAAACACCAATCCAAAAGAACCTATGCACCCCAATGCTCATAACAGCACAATTTACAATAGCCAAGTGTTGGAAGCAACCTAGGTGCCCATCAGCGTATGAATGGATCAAAAAACTATGGTGCATTTACACAATGGAATGCTATACAGCAGGAAGAAAGAAGGAGCTCCTCCTATCCTTTGCAACAGCATGGTTGGAACTGGAAAGCATTATTCGAAGCAAAATAAGCCAGGCAGTGAAAGACAAATACCATATGTTCTCACCTTTAACAGGAACCTAATCAACAACAACAACAACAAAAAAAAAAAGCAAGCAAAATATAACCAAACACACTGAAATTGAGGACAGACTGACAGTGACCAGAGGGAGAGGGAGGGAATTTCAGGGGGAAAGGGTGAAGGGTTTGCAGGAACAATTATAAAGGACATATGAACAATAACGGGGGGGGGTTGGAAATGGGAGGGAGGTGGGGAGGGTTGGGGGGTTGGGTTTGGGTAGAGAGAAAAGGCAGAAAACTGTACTTGAATAACAATTTAAAAAATTGCCCACAGGATGGTTTCTGATATGTGGAATGACTGTCTATTCCTATGTTCCAGCAAATAGTTCTGGGGAAATATGCTCTCTGGGAAGACAGACGGTCTTCCAAAGTCCCCAGAAGTCCCCTTTATGCCTCAGAAGTCCCACCTGACCCAGGCTCAAGGGGACCTCTCCCTTACATCTGATTGTAACAGTGACTTACACCTTTTTAGCCCTCCTGAACATGTGCCTTTAACCATATTTGTAATGACAGCCATGGTAACTTATTTGAATGCAGAAATAAGCAGATTAGCCTGAGCTATGGCAAAAACTTTGAATGCCACCTCACAAGCCATCAGTACCATTAGTCAAGAACTAGGACAAGTCAGAGAAGCAGTATTGGAGAATGATGCAGGTATAGATTACCTTCTTTTAAGACATAACCATGGGTGTGAAGAATTTAAAGGACTCTGTTGTTTTAACCTAACTGATAGTTCACAACTCATAGAACATAAAGTAAAGCAAGTAAATGATGTAGTGTCCAATATAAAATAGAGAGAAGGATTCTTTGGTATTGACTTGTGTAACTTAACCTCCTGGCTGCCTAGTATCACTGGTCTTCAAGAGGCATTTATTGTTTTTATCCTTGTCATTTTCTTCAGTATCATAGCTTGTTGTTGCATACAATGTGCCTCCTTATGTGGGTCTGCAATTAGGTATATTCCTAAATCCCCCATCAGACAGTCCAATGCTAAGTTACATGCCCAGCAACAAAATGCATACTTCCATATGAAGCTGATCTCATAGAAATAAGATAATTTAATACTAATGGTGAGGGGTGAGGGGGAAAGGCAGAAAACTGTACTTGAAAAACAATAAAAATTAATTAATTAATTAATTAAATTAAAAATATACTAATGGTAGGGGATGTTAGGGGATTCAAAAGTTGGGAAATGTCAGTTTAAGGTAAACAGTTATAAGCCTAGTAAGTAATGCATATGTTAAAGCTATTGTTTCAGAAACTACAGATAAGGCCCAACCTGGCTCCTAGAAGGGACAGCCAACCTCCTGGGGCACTGCTAAAGATTACTGCCTGGGGACAAGTGGAGATATCAGGTGGTCATCTGTTCCAAGGAGGGACAGATGACCACCTGTCCCTGGGAACAGCTAACTGCCCAGGACAAGAATGCTGAAATTTCTTTCACCTAATTCTCCCCAAATTTCAAAAACCCTCACCACACCTTGTTTATTCCCTGTTACAAAAGTCTGGCTTGGAAAGAAAATGTAAGACAGTTTTGTTAGGGTGCAAACCTGCTGTCTTCTAAGATGGCTGGCCATCTGAATAAAGTGCCCATAAAGATTCAATCCCTGTCTCTGCTTACTGGATTTAGTATGTGACAGGCAACACAAGCACCGGTGTCTTTTCTGGTTTCAAGATTTACCTTCCTGTACCTGGGAACATCCTGTCCCTTTACCTAACCCATTATCCCAGCTCATATCCTGAAACTCTGAGGCAATAGCCCAGAAGAACAAGAGACTAATGCCTCCCTCCTTCCCCCACACATCCCACTCTTTTTCTTTTAAAAATCCCATTCTTACCTCCACCAGGGGCTGTGGTAGATCCAGACTCAGCCCACCTAAAAGCACGGCTTAAAATAAAGGCACTTGCATCAGATCATCTGGCTCCTCTCACCTCTATCTCATGCATATTTCTAACAGAGCACTGCAATGTTTAATTTCAGGAGTCTGTTTCTTGGTCACACATTCCACAAATAGCACAGTATTGTCATTTCCACAGTGTACACACAGTACTGAGTGAGGCAATGGATGAGTATGTACAGACTGATCTTTTGTGATCTAGGTTTGTCCTCCTCAGCTTAAATGCCATCTCACACAAGTACATACACCTGCAGTGGAGAGCTCTAAGGCACGGTTCCTTGAGCTTGGCACTATTGACATTTTGAGCCAGATAATTCCTTATTGTGAGAGTATATCATGTGCTTGTTAGATGTTTAGCAGTATCCCGGCCTCTACCCACTAGAGGATAGTAGCAACCTCTCCCCCAGAGTAACCACCCAAAATGTCTCCAGACGTCCTCAAATATCCCCATGGAGCAAAATGGACCCTGGTTGAGAAGCACTGACATGTGGTTATGTAGATGTACTCAGACCAAAATGAGAGGCTGACCTAGTTCATCAGTCCTCATTAAACTCCAGTTTGTGAAAATACTACAAATCCATGATAAACATCATGCCACCACCAGCTCACTGTCTTCTTCTGTGCCCCACTGTGGGCAATTCCACAAGCTGAAAGCTTGTATTCTCTCTTTTCTTTTCTTCTCTCCTCTCTTTTCCTTTTCCCAACTCCCCCTCCCTTCCCATCCTCCTCCCCCACTTCTTCCTTCTTCCCTTCGTTTTTCTTCTCCTTCCTCATCTTCTACCTTCTTCTTCCTCATCATCATCCTCCTCCTCCTCCTCCTCCTTCTTCTTCTTCTTCTTCTTCTTCCTCTTCCTCTTCCTCTTCTTCATCTATCAATCTCTCTCTCTCTCTCTGACACATTTTGTCCTCACAAAATCTTCAGCTATTTTATATGAACTTATTTCGCAGCACTTCATCCCTTTCTTATTGGTGTACTCTGCCTCATCTAATCTAAAATACAAAGTTCCAGAAAGTAGGGATTTATCTCAAAAATGTGATTTCATCCAAGGCCTCTGAGACAATGGCTTTGTTCACACCTCCAGCCTTGTCTCCTGCCATTTCAAAGCCAGATTCCTAAATGGCCCCACTTATTCTCATTCAGTTCATTCAGCTGCACTTCCTAGTTCCCTCCTACTTGATAATGTCACACCATTGCTTCCCATGGGCACCATTCCAGACCCCTTCCCTGACCTGACCAGAGCCCTTCATTTACTAGAATTTAATTGTCTATCTTTCCTAGTAAAATTTGGGTTCCTTGAAAGCAGGACCTGAGTCTATTCATCATCCTTCTCCCAGCATCTAGAATACACCAGGCACAAAGCTACTAAATTAAAAGTTGACGAATGAACCAACACATGCAAGCAAGGCACACATTCTTCCAGCTCACAAAGTACTTTTGCAAAGTACTCCTTGATGTCATTCACCTGTCTGCCACTGAGAAAACTCAGAAAACTTCTTCAATTGTAGGTAGCACAGACACCACACTCAGAAAGAAAGCCTTGAGAAATCACATCTGAAACTTGTCACACAGTCAGAAAGCCACAGAAGTCATATATAGTACAAATAGTAACTCTCATCCTTAACTAAGCAAATTCTGACATCTGAAAAAAGAAATTCAGGTATCATCAAAAGAAAAAAAAGCCTTAAAAAATGTAACTGCCCCCCATTCCTGATCTTTTGTCTTCATCTTTTTTAAAGCCAGTGTTTAGAAAGCATTCACTTTGACAAAAAAAAAAAAAAATTAAGCTTCATTGTACTACTCATTTATCTCATTTTATCATAAAACCATTCAGCATTTTCTCTATGGAGATGTATTTTGAAAAAGTGTAGAATGCAGTTCCCACCACTAAAGAGCCTTGCATAAGCCAGGAGAAGATTCAAAGGAAAATGCTTACTAGCTAAACAGTTGCCTATTTTAGGACCCAAATAAGGACAGCCTCAATCAAATAATTCCCATCCCTTCTCCCAAATCCCAAATGTGTATTAAAGACACATTTCAGTAATTCAGGGAGATTCACAAGCTAATTATAACAAAAAAGCTTGGTGGAGGAAAACAGCTAATTTCTCCCCCTATTTAAATAATAAACGCTATAATTTTATGGAAAATCAATGAAAATGCCAGATAAATATCTGTGGTGTGAATTACAAAAATGCATAAGGATGTTCCAATTTCTATGCCAACATTAATTAATGCCTGCTGTAATGTGTTCTTTCCTTTGTTTTAATTTAAATGTAAATTCAAATGAATTTTGTATTTCATATCCTCTCTATTCTTATCGACAAATAAGAGGAGCATATCAGCAGAGACTAGGTCTTCCCATAAGCCATTAGCAGCATGATACTGCATAATTATTATGGGATAAAGATTAAACAGTAAAGCTAAAATGTCCTAATAAAAACATACTTAGATAAGGACTAGAACATCAGGGGGATGTGAAAACAGATATGTATCATAACGGAAGCCTGAACTACAACTTCCTATACCTCCTCAGTGACTTTGACCCAATAAACATTTATTGAACACCAATTTTTCCAGGCAATGCAAGGTGCAGGGAACACAAATATGAAGACAAATCACAATCGCATCTTTCAGAGTTTGGTTATTCTATGGCCACCAATGTTTCTCTAAGTTATATATTTACATAAGCTTATACTGTACTGTCCAATACAGGCAATCTAGTCACAAGTTTCCGTTGAAATTTAAATTTACACTAGTCATATCTCATATGCTCAATTAAACTAATGACAATTCAATAGCCACATGTGGTTAGTCACTACCAACCACAGTTGTACTGGACACACATGCATAATGACATATGGATGCAGAGATACACAGAAATAACATTTGCATCATCACAGAAAGTTCTACTGTATAAACTTGCTCAGACACTAAATAATTGGTCTCCATCACTTACTGATTGTATGACTATGGAAATCACTTAGTTAGCCTGTGGGCCTGTTTGGCCATAGACACAACAAAAATGTCCCTCCAGGAGAAAAAGTCTAAATGCATATGACCTATCCATTCAAAAGAACACTATGGAGCAATGAAGAAAGCAAGTTAGAGCAATGTGTACTAATGCACAAGATCACAGTGTAATATTGACAGGAATAAAGAAGGCTAGAGTAAGAAGTATCCAATGTGATACCATTTGTATACAACACACAGTCATACCAAAGTATACCACATTTTCTACAAACTATCTTAAATACACAAATATATAGAAAACTATATTGACCAAACAGACAAATGTAGTTATCTCTAGGGTGGTGGCCAAAGGGGATTTTGCCCAAATATAAAACAAACTAGTTTAGGATAAGGTATTAATATTTCCTTACTAAGAGAAAGATGCTACCCTATTCATACTATTCAGGTACCAATAAAAGTACTTTGAGTATTGTAAAATACAATTCAGGTATATAAGATTTGATATCCAAAGATTCTAGGCTAAATAGTATAAATATAGTTTATGCCATAATTTATAAGTTTCTGTAGTAGTGTAAAAATCTACAGAGGCAGGAAAATACAGTTATTACCTTTAGAAAACAATCTGTTATTGAGAAAGATGAGTCGATTCTCTGCTAGGTTAAAACTCATTCCTGCACCAGTCAAGGAGGTGAAGTGGAAACAGAGGGTCAATTCCTGCCTTCCAGCAACTGCAGATACAGACTCAGGGCAAGACACACATTCAACAAGTTTTACAACAAATTGGGATGCATGTCATCAACTAGAAGTAGAGGGAAAAGGAGAGTGAGAATTAAGTAGACAAAATGTGTGTTGTGGGGAAGAGGGCAATGACTCAGACAAAGGCTGTTGATGGGTAAATGCTGGGGAGGGATAGAGGAGGTGAAAGAGAAGGGAAACAGAGCCATTCTGCAGGTCTTCATAAACCATGGTAAAGACTTCAGATCTTATTTTATTTTATTATGTTTTGTTTTAATACTTTATTTTTAGTTTTTTTATTACCCATTTTTAAATATATTTTATTGATTACGCTATTACAATTGTCCTATTCCCCCCCTTTATTCCCCTCCACCCTGCCCACATTCCCCCACTTCAGTTCATGTTAATGGGTTGTACATATAAGTTTTTCGGCTTCTACATTTCCTATACTATTCTTAACCTCCCCCTGTCTATTTTATACTTACCATTTATGCTACTTATTCTCTGTACCTTTCCCCTCTCCCCTTCCCACTCCCCCACTGATAACCCTCCCTGTGATCTCCATTTCCGTGATTCTGTTCCTGTTCTACTGGTTTGCTTAGTTTGTTTTTGTTTTTAGGTTTGGTTGTTGATAGTTGTGAGTTTGTTGTCATTTTACTAATCATATTTTTATCATCTTCTTTTTCTTAGATAAGTCCCTTCAACATTTCATATAATAAAGACTAGGTGATGATGGACTCCTTTAACTTGACCTTATCTGGGAAGCACTTTATCTGCCTTTCTATTATAAATGATACCTTTCCTGGACAGAGTAATCTTGGATGTAGGTCCTTGGCCTTTCATGACTTTGAATACTCCTTTCCAGCCCCTTCTTGCCTGCAAGCTTTCTTTTGAGAAATCAGCTAGTAATCTTATGGGAACTCCTTTATAGGTAACTGTCTCCTTTTCTCTTGCTGCTTTTAAGAGTCTCTCCTTATCTTTAATCTTGCCTAATGTAATTATGATGTGCCTTGGTATGTTCCTCCTTGGGTCCATCTTCTTTGGGACTATCTGGGCTTCCTGGACTTCCTGAAAGTCTATTTCCTTCACCAGATTGGGGAAGTTCTCCTTCATTAATTTTTTCAAATAAGTTTTCAATTTCTTGGTCTTCCTCTTCTCCTTCCAGCACCCCTATGATTCGGATGTTGGAACATTTAAAGATGTCCTGGAGGCTCCTAAGCCTCTCCTCATTTTTTTGAATTATTGTTTCTTCATTCTGTTTTGGTTCAATGTTTCTTTCTTCCTTCAACTCCAAACTGTTGATTTGAGTCCTGGTTTCCTTCCTGTCACTGTTGGTTCCCCGTAGATTTTTCTTCATTTCACATAATGCAACATTCATTGCTGCCTGGGTCTTTTTTATGCTGTTGAAGTACCCAGTGAGTTCCTGGAGCATCTTGATAACCAATGTTTTGAACAGTGTAGCTGATAGGTTGGCTATCTGTTCATCACTTAGTTGTATTTTTTCTGGAGCTTTGAACTGTTCTTTCATTTGGGCCATTTTTTTTCTCAGCACACCTGTTACATAGTAAGGAGTAGAGCCTTAGGTGTTCACCAGGGTGGGGCAAGCCCCGTGGCTGTGTTGTGATGCTGTGTGTCAGGGAGGGGTCTAAGAGGGAACAGTGCCATTTGCTCTGTTCTCTTCTGGTTTTCAATCACTTCCCCTGCTACTTGCAATCAAATTAGGCCCTTCTGGTGCTGATTCCCGGGTGGGTGGGTTTGTGAACATTCTAGAACCCTGTGGGTCTCTCCAATGAACTCTCCTGTGAGACTGGGAGTTTCTCCGCTGCCGCCTCAACCCCCACTGGAGTTTTCAGTCAGAGGCTTTGAGACTTTATTTCCCTATACTGGAACCCTGGGTTACACAGTCTATCTCACTCCCTACTTATTCCTCCCAGTTTATCTGCACGTGAATGTGGGACTGCCCAGTACACCAGCTGCCACCTTGCCTGGTCCACCAGCCACTGCCTTGCTGTGAGTCCTCTCTACCCAGCTGCCATCTTTGCCCCTCCTACCAGTCTGGATGAATGTTTCTTCTTTAACTCCTTGTTTGTCAGATTTCCATACAGTTTGCTTTTCTGTCAGTTGTGGTTGTTTTTTTATTTTTAAATTTGTTGTTGTCCCTCTCTTGGTTGTGCGAGGAGGCACAGTACATCTATCTATGCCTCCATCTTGGCCAGAAGTCCCAAAAATTTACTTCTTACAGTGTGGAGGCTGGAAATCTGAGATCAGGGTACCAGCATGGTTGGGTTGAGTGGAGGCCATCTGCCAAGTTGCAAACTTCTTGCTGTGTCCTCTCATAGTGGAAGGGATGAGCTATCTCTCTCTCTCTCTCTCTCTCTCTCTCTCTCTCTCTTTAGCTTTCAAATCATTTTTATTAATGTTTGAATGCGGTTATCTCCATTTTCCCATTACCACTTTCCCTCACCCTCCCCACCCCCATGTCCCATCTCCCACCCTCAATCCTACCCCTCTTTGGCTTTGCAGTTGGAAGTCACCAAACTATGGTTTCAAGAATGACAGTGACATAACCAGTTCTGTTTTTATAGAAGTGTCTTTCTTGCTCCAGGGCAAAAATGGAATACCAGGAGTAGTATTCCATTTTCTTGGCAACTTGGCAAGATGTAACGCTGACCCCAAGACTGTGAAGGTAACAGTGGAGTAGAGAAAAGTGGACTGATCCAAAAGCGAACAAGGAAACAGAATGGGTATGATTTGGATTCAATTGATGGAGAAAATATATAGTAAACTGTCCTAGTTGTGGGTATGGGAACTTAGCAAATTTCTTTTCAATGCATTTTTAATGCAAAAGATCTTTATCTTTTTTCACAGGTACACAATCCTTTACCTATAATCCCCAAATCCAAAAAGCTTTGAGAATTAAAGGATTACTATAAGATGGCAGAAAAACCTGACTTGAATAAACATGAGATTCTTCATCCTGCCTCATCCCATTCTGCATGAATATTCACATATCTCATGGCAGAAATATTAATATCTGTGATTATGGAGTACAACTGGAAAAGACAGAGGACTTGTTAGGTAAAAGATGGTATATGCACTGTTACCTTTATAAAATCTGACAAAATCTGAATTCAGCAACATATTTGGCCCCCAGAATTTCTGATAAGGAAATGTATATGGGAAGTTTTACACATTCACTCTCCAGCTTTAGAGTAACTGAGATTACACTAATCCAACACCACTGGTGATCTAACAACCCATAAAAATATGTTTGGTAGGAAAGATTATTTTCAATTGTGCAATCAGGCCTGCAATTAAGGATGTGTGTGTGTGTGATAAGATGGGAAGAGTTCATTTTCAGGGAGGTTTTATTCCCCTGTAGAGAAACTGCTACAAGGCTCATGCTCATACATCTGTTCTGTGGGGACTAATACTTGTTTCCAACAAGGTGTCTGATGCAAAAGGCAGGGACATCAAAAGGAATCAATCCCAGGACTCCACCTACAACCATCAATATTCACTCTTTTTTTTTAACCATTGGCATAGCACTCTGCTAGAAGATTTGGAGACAATATATGAATAATACATGATCCCAAACTATTCTCTAAGAAGTTATGCTGAAGATGTTTTATAAATGTTTGTTAAAATAATAATAAACTAGAAATTAAGAGAATATTTATTTTGTCTATCGCATTAAACATGAGGTGAGAAAAAGCAGGCTGAGTCCTTCAGAGGTTGAGAGTAGGAAGAAGAGAGCGTCTAAGGAAGCAAATGCTTTGATGGGTAAGCTCTAGAGAGACAGTTGCACCAGAAGAAATCAAAGCACAACTTCTGTCAGTAATGGAAATTACTATTGGTACATCTTCAAGAGACATTGTAAACTTCCCTTACCCAATATGAAATCTGTGGAGTTACATTTATGTTTACTTTTGGGATGGCACTGACCTAGAATAAATCTAGGTTTTTGGTTTTGTTTTTGTTTTGTATTGCAAAGGCAGTAAATTTGGGAGATTCTTGGTGGTTGTAGGCCCTTTTGCCACATTAGAAAAACTGGCGAGAAAGTTCTTAGCTTCAACACAACAAGGCTGAGCCCAAGATGTACCAGCAACCTGTCCTGGGAAGCAAGAACACTTGACTGTTTGTGATCTCTCTTCTATGTATTTTTTTTTTTTTACAACACCTGTGTGTAGCAAACACCTCACAGGTTCCCTGTTTGATTTGGTGCTGACCTGGTAGGTAATGGGAGAGAAAAACAGACCCAGTGCTGGTAGGAGGTAATGACACCACCAAGAACATGAATGATGCCATGACTACATTTTCCAGCTTCCTGTGCTGCCTAAGAATCTTTGCCAACTTTTATTTTGATGTAATTTTGAATATATATAAAGGTGTCAGAGGAGGGAGATGGGGTGAAGATGGCAGAACAGGAAAATTCTTGGCTCACCTCCTCCACCAACACACCAAAACTACAACCAAATATAAAGCAACTATCTCTGAGAACAACAAGCAGACTTCCAAAACAGATCTTCTACAACTAAGAATGTGAATAAAAGCTACATTGAGATGGATAAGGAGGCAGCAGAGAGGCATTCCACACGGGAGGGATATCACAACCCTGGGAGGATCCCCTTAAGAACAACCTGTGGGACCTGTTCCAGAAACAGGAACACCATAACATCCGGTTGTGAGAATCAGCAAACATATTACATCCCAGAAACTGAGAGGCTATAGGAAAGCAAGCATCTTCCCTTACAGCGTGTGGGCACAAAACTCACTCACTCTGAGTCAGCACAGAGACAGCAGTGTAAGAGGCAGCTGGGTCACGTGTGAAAGAGATATATTGACTCATTTTAGGGTGTCTGCCAGAGGGATTTTGGGCAGCTCTCTCTGGAATGGAGACAATAGCGAGTGCCTTTCTTTCCTTGAGTGCTTTGTTTGCTCTCCTTTTATCTCTCCTGCCTGAGCTGGCAGGCACCCATATCTGACACTCTCCATTAAGCTGCTAACTATTCCATCCGCCCAGTTTTCCCCTGAGGACCCACCCAGGCCAAACTCCACAAAAGAGCACTCTGCTCCCAGTCCCAGAATCCAGGGGCTGCTCAGCGGCCCTCGAAAGTGGGTCCCTGCCCACCAAAACTTTGTGGATGGCCTGGCAGACCTCTAAAATACTGCCCTGTCCCTAGCACCTGGTGGGTGGCCAGAAGAATCCATAAAGTTGGAGTGAAGGGTCAGACCCTGAACACCAATGTACCCACAACAGTTGAAAATTGGCCTTGCAGCCATCCACACTGGAGGCCTGCCCTATACACCAGAACACAAGTAGCAGCAGCAGCCAGGTTTTACTGCCAGACGGGTTGGAGGCCAGACCAATCCCCAGAGCAGTCCAGACCAGGCCAATGCACCTACAGCACTCCATACAAGGCCTTGCAGACAAATGGGCTGGAGGCCAGCCCCACCCAACAGAGTGCCTCAACAGTTGCAGCCCACTTACAAAAAAGAGCATACACAGAGCCCACACAGGTGATGTCTCTTGAAAACCTGGCCCTGGCGACCAGGGCAACTATAGTACTAGGCCCCACAGGACACCTTCTACATAATACCACTCTTCTAATACCTGACACACAGCAACAAAGAGAGTCTTATGCAAAATGAAGAGACAGAAAAATACCTTCCAAGTTACATAACAAGACAAACCCCCAAGAAAAGAACTAAATGAAATGGAGAAAAGCAATCAATCCAATAAAGAGTTCAAAATAATGGTTGTAAGGGTGCTCACCATACTCAGGAGAAGAATGAATGAACACAATGAGAACTTCAATAAAGAGATAAAAAATATTTCAAAAAATCAGAACTGATGAATACAATAAATTAAAGGGAAAAATATACTAGAGAATATCAACAACAGATTAGCTGAGGCAAAAGAAGAGGTTGGTAACATGGAAGACAAAGTAGTGGAAATTACCCAACTGGAAAAAACAAAAAATAAATAAATACATAAATAAAGAAATAATTTTTTAAATGAGGAGAGTTTAAGGGACCTCTGGGACAACATCATGCATACTAACATTTGCATGATAGAGTCCTGGAAGAAGAAGAATGGAGAAAAACTTTCCTAACCTGACAAAAGAAATAAATATCCAAGTCCAGGAAGCATGTGGTACATTCTCCAGGACTGACCACATTAGGCCACAAGACAATTCTCAATGAATTTAAAAATAAAATAATATCAAGTGTCTTCTCAGACCACAATGGAATGAATCTAGAAACCAACTAGAAGAAGGAAACTGGAAAAGCACAAACACATGGAGACAAAATAACATGCTACTTAACAATTAATGGATTAATAAAGAAATCAAAGAAAAAGTATCTTGACATATATGAAAATGGAAACACAACATTCCAAAAATCTACGGAACAATGTAAAAGCAGTTCTAAGATTGAAATTCATAGCAATACGGGCTGACCTCAAGAAATACGAAAAATCTCAAATAACAAAGCTAACCCTACACATGAAGGAACTGAAAAATAAAGAAAAAACAAAGCCAAAAATTATTTGAAAGAAGGATACAATAAAGATCAGAGCAAAAATAGGCCTGGCTGGTGTGGCTCAGTGGATTGAGCGTGGGCCAGCGAACCAAAGGATCACGGTCCAATTCCCAGTCAGGGCACATGCCTGGGTTGCAGGCCACTTCCCGGCAGGGGACGCATGAGAGGCAACCACATATTGATATTTCCCTCCCTCTCTCCTTCCCTTCCCCTCTAAAGATAAATAAATAAAATCTTTTATAAAATTAAAAAAAAAAGATCAGAGCAAAAATAAATGTAATAGAGACTTTGAAAAACAACAGAACAGATTAATGAAACTAGAGCTGGTTGTTTTTTGTTTTGAAAAGATGAAATTGATAACCCTTTAGCCAGAATCATTAAGAAAAAAAGAGAGAGTGCTCAAGTAAATAAGATGGGAATTAAATGGGAAACTTTCAACTGACACCACAGAAATACAAAGAATTATAAAAGATTACTACAAAAATACCCTCTCAGTAACTGCAGATGGCATGACATTATATATAGAAAACCCTAAAAATTCCACCAAAAAACTATTGGAATTAAAAAATGAACATGTCAGTCATGGGGATTATTGTAGGAACTTTCATACTGTTTTACTGAAATGAGGACATTCACTAAAGTTTAAGAATACAGAATTAGTATAAGAAATGAGTTGTGGTTTCATTCATTAATAAAAACCATTAGAAAGAACAATCAAGAAAACTCCCATTTATAATTGCATCAAAAATAATAAAATGCATAGGAATAAATTTAACCAAGGACATAAAAGACCTATACACTGAAAGCTATAAGACACAGAAGGAAGAAACTGAGGACAACACAAATAAATGGAAATACATGCCATACTCACTGAAAGATCAGAATTGTTAAATGTCCATACTACCCAAAGCAATCCACAGAGTCAATGCAATCCTTATCAAAATACCAAAGGCATTTCTCACAGACCTAGAACAAATAATCCTAAAACTTATATGAAACACAAAAGATCTCTAATAACTAAATCAATCTTGAAAAAGAACAAAGCTGGAGATGCCACACACACTGATTTCAAACTATATTACAAAGCTAATAGTAACAAAAATAGTATCATACTGGCACAAAAGTAGATACATCAATCAATGGAACAGAATTCATTGCCCATAAATAAACCCAGTCTCACATGGTCAGTTAATCTATGCCAAAGGAGCCAAGAACATACAATGGGAAAAAGAGAATATCTTCAATAAATGCTGTGAAGAAAATTGAATAGTTAAACAGTCACTAAATACACACTAAAATAAGAAACTGGACTACTCTCTTACACTATATATAAAAAATAATCTCAGCCCTGGCTGGTGTAGCTCAGTGGATTGAGCTCAGGCTGTGAACCAAAGGGTCGCAGTTTGATTCCCAGTCAGGGCATATGCCTGGGCTGTTGGGGGCCATGTGAGAGGCAACCACACATTGATGTTTCTCTCTCTCTCTCTCTTTCTCCTTCCCTTCCCCTCTCCCTAAAAATAAATAAAATATTTTTTAAAAAATAACCTCAAAATAAATTAAAAATTTAAATGTAAGACCAGACAACTTTAAAATCTTAGGAAAAAATATAAGCAGTAAACTCTTTGACATCAGTCTTGCCAATATTTTTTTTGGATATGTCTTCCCAAGCAAGGGCAACAAAATAAAAAATAAACAAATAGGATTATATTAAACTAAAGACCTTATGCAGAAAAGAAAACCATCAACAAAATGAAAAGGCAACCCACTGAATAGAGACATTTATAAATGACACATGCAACAATATCCAAAATATACAATGAACTCATAGAATGCAACATAAAAAAATTCTGATTCAAAAATAGAGGGTCTGAACAGACATTTTCCCAAAGAGAACATACAGTTAGCTGAGAGACACATCAAAGGATGCTCAATATCCCTAAACATTAGCAAAATGCAAATCAAATTATAATAAGTTATCACCTCACACCTGTCTGATTAGCTATTATCCAAAAAACAACAAATAAATTCTGGCAATGATGTAGAGAAAAAGAAAACCTCATGCACTGTTGGTGGGAATGTAGATCAGTGTAGCCAATATAGGAAATGGTATGGATATTTCTCAAATAATTAGAAACAGAACTACCATATGATCAGCAATTCCACTTCTGAGTATTTATCCAAAGAAAACAAAAATACTAATTCAAAAAAAAAAAATGCACTACTATGTTCATTGCAGCATTATTCAAAAGAGGCAAGATATGGGAGCAACCTAAGTGTCCATTGATAGATGAATGGATAAAGAAGATGTGATATACACGGACACACATACATACACCATGGAATACTACTCAACCATAAAAAATAATAAAATCTTACCATTCATGACAATGTGGATGGAGTATAATGCTAAGTGAAATAAGTCAACAGGGACATACGAATACTATATGATCTCATAAATATATGGAATCTGAAAAAAAACAGTATAAACAAATAAAACAAAAAAAGACTCATAGACATACAAAACAAACTGATGGTTGCCAGAGGGGAAGGAGGTAGGGAGAAGAGTAGGAAATATGAAGGGGAGCAAAAGGTACAAATTTCCAGTTATAAAATCTATAAATCATAGGAATGTAATATGCAACATAAAAATATAGTCAATAATATAAAAAGTAACATTGTGGGGTGTCAAGTGGTTATCAGACTTATTGTGGTAATCACTTTGGTAGGCATATAAATGCTGAATAAACATGTTGTACAACTGAAACTAATGTAACATTATATATTAACTATATTTTAATTTTAAAAAATTCTTTGAGGAATGAATTATCAGTGAGAAAGATGAGACTGTAGTGATCATTTGATCATTTCTTCTTCCACCATGTACTTTTCAGGGTTGTTTGACTTTTTGTCAGTGACTATGTTTTGTTTTTCATATAAAAGCAATAAAGCTAAGTTTGAGCATTTTTTAAAAGCTGTTAAGAACAGTGCAGAACATCTATGAACATGTCAGTCATGGGGATTATTTGAGGACTGTTTTCCTCAAAAACTATACCAATTGGTATATTGACTATACCAATCTGCATTCCCACTAACAGTGCATGAGAAGGCAACCCACTGAATGGGAGAAGACATTTGCAAATGACACATGCAACAAGGGTTTCATATCCAAAATATGTAATGAACTCATACAACTCAACATAAAAAAAATCTGATTTAAAAATAGAGGATCTGAATAGACATTTTTCCAGAGCACATATAGATGGCCAAGAGATACATCAAAGGATGCTCAACATCCCTAAACATCAGAGAAAGCACAGCATAGGGAATATAGTCAATAACAGTGCAATAACTGTATATGTACCAAACTTTCAGGGTGATCACTTTATAAGGTACATAAATGTCTGATTATTATGTTGTACACCTTAAACTAATATAATATATAATATTGTGTGTTACCTGTAATTTAAAAATAGATTTTTAAAAAATAGGTAGAGGACTTGAGTAGACATTTCTCCAAAGATGATAAACAAATGACCAAGAAGCATTAATAATGTTCAACATCACTAATCATTAGAAAAATGCAAGTCAAAACCACAATAAGGTATCACCTCACACACCCATTATGATGGCTACTAATAGAAAATCAGAAAATATCATGTCAATGATATGGAATAATTGGAACATTTGTGTTCCAATTAAAATGGTGCAAACTAGTATAGAAAACAGTATGGAGTTTCCACAAAAAATAAAAAATAAAACTACGATGTTATTCAGCAATCCTACTTCTGGAGAGTGTGTGTGTGTGCGCGAGCATGTAATCACATACATATGAATTGAATTGAATAGAATTGAAATCAGGGTCTCAAGGAGGTATTTGCACACCCATGTTCATAGCAGTAGTACTCAGTAAAGCAATCTGAATAAACAAAATGTGATCTATACATACAATGGAATGTTATTCAGCTTTAAAAATGAAGGAAATACTGTCATGTGCTATACGACATGGATTAACCTTGAGGACATTATGCTAAGTGAAATAATTTAGTCACACACAGATACTGTATATGATTCCACTTATATGAGGTCAAACTCATAGAAACAATAAAAAAATGGTGGCTACCAAGGACTTGGGGGAGGGAAAAAGAGTTGTTGTTCTTCAAAGGGTAAAGAGTCTCTGTTTTGCAATACTAAAAGGTTCTGGAGCTCTGTTTCACATCAACGTGAATATACTTAACACCAATGAACTGTATACTTAAAAATAGTTACAATAGTAAATTTTGTTTCCTAAAAATAAACAATTTTTTAAATTAAAGAGATCATTTGCAGCTAGGAAACAAACAGAAGGAAAGAAAGGGAGAAGTTATCCTGGATCATCCAGGTGGAGCTGTTGTGATCCTGTGAACCCTCAGAGGCAGAGCAACAAGGCAGAAGGAAAGTTGAAGATAAAGCTTGGGGAGGACCCAAAGCGCCATTGTTGGCTTGAAAGAGGGGCCAAAAGTCTATGAAATTAAGACCTCAGCTTGACAACCACAAGGAACTGAATTCTGCCACCAACCTGAACACATTTGGAAGGGGGCTCTTCCTTAGGGTTTCCATAAAGGAAGGTGGTCCTGCTGGTACCTTGATTTTAAACCAGTGGTAAGACCCTGAGCCAGACTTCTGACCTACAGAAACAAGCCTCCAAATTTGTAGGAATTTGTCATAGCAGCAATAGCAAACTAATACAAGGCTTTTTACCCAGATCCATTACTTGTAAACATGTGGCCCCATTGGCTTTATCATTCATTCTCTTTCACATATTATTCTGAACCATTTGAGAATAAGTTGTAGACTTACCACTTTACCCCTAAATATTTCAGTGTCTATTTCCTAAGACAAAGATTCTCTTACAAAACAGAAAACTTACATTGACACAGCACTATTATATAACCAACAATCTATAATCAAATTCTATTATTTGTCTGAATAACATCCTATGTAGCCATTTCTCCCTGCCCAAGATCCAACTCAGAGGCCTGCATTATATTTAGTTGTAATGATTCTTGAGCTTTCTTTAAGCAGAAAGTATTCCTCAGCTTTTATCTTTCTTAACCTTGACATTTAAAAATTTTTTCATGCTAGCTATTTAGTAGAATGCCCCACAATTTGCTTTTGTATGATATTTCCTCTTGACTAGATTCAGGCAATAATTTTATAGCAGAATACCACAGAAGTGACATTGTTATTCTCAGTGCATCATATCTGGAGGCATGGGACAGCCACTTGCCCAATTGTTGGTACTATTTCATTTAATCCCATGGTTAAGGTGGTGTCTGCCAGGTTTTTCCATTTCCAAAGGTACTATTTTTTTCCTTTATAACTAATAATCATTTTAGAGGGAGTTTTTGAGACTATGTAAATATCCCATTTTTTAAATCAAACTTTTATCCACTATTTTTAGCATCCATTAATGATTTCCACTTGAATACATTATCAGTATGATGGTTACAAAGCTGATTCTATATCATTGTTCAGATTATCTCAGATCTAGATAGAAGACCCTTCATGCTGGCAGCCATGTCATCTTGACATATCCCCATTATTCTTTGAGACCTTACTAACTTTCTGGCTGAAGAGATGTGCCAAACATATGTCATATCTTCCCAGTCCTCGTCATTTTTCTCCAAGGAGCCCTGATTATTTTTTGTGGGGCATTAGCTTTAAAAACCAAGACCTTGGCTACCAGGGAATGATCTGACACTGAAGGCATTTGGAGAACTGTGTGTGTGCATATACAACATGAGTTCACACTGATATCTTCAGTTCCAAGCTAGCAGCATAGGTTCTTACCCCTCTCTCCACAATTCTGTGTTTGTAACTCCTATCAACAACAATGAGAAACCTGACTTCCACAATTCTATAACAAATATTCAGCTGTTTTTCAAATTTATATTGGAATACATTTTATTTGTTAGGAGTCTTTAGCTATAACGACAGAAACTGATTTGAACTGAATCAATCCAAAGAGAATTTATTGAAAAATTATCAGGACATTTCAGATCCAAGAAATAACTTAGCTTGTGATAAGTGGTAGAATGTTCCTCACGGCCGGCCCTGAATGAATAATTCCATTGTATGAGTCTGTCATACTGTTTAAGGCAGTGTCAGCTGTGAAAATCACCATCACAATCTGAAATCATCCCTGACTCTTAGTATCCACAGCTTTGTGCAGTCCCTTCCCACATGGTAATGGGCTGTTCTTTATGATAGAGAGCAGGCAACAGAAGTGATGGCATGTCACTTCAAAGACTGGGTGGGAACTCTCTCTGTGCCCCTCAGTTGACTCACTCTGGGGAAACCATGGCATGAGCTACTCTATAGAGAGGCCTGTGTGACAAGAACCCAAAGTCTTCAGCCCACAGCCCTGGGAGCGAGCTTGTAAACAGACTCCATTCCATATTGGGCCAGTGCTGGTCTGTGTGCCACAGCACAACAGCAGTGATGGCCTGTCACTTCCATGGTTAGGTTATAAAAGACAGTGGTCCACTCATGTGCTTACTCATCACTCACTCTGGGGGAACCATGTCATGTGCAGCTCTATGAAGAGGCCCCTGGGACCAAGAACTGAAGTCTACTGCCATCAGTCAGTTGCATGAGTGAACATGGAAATGCATCCTACAGCCATCCTCAAATCTTCAAAGACTGCAACACCAGCAACAGCTCAACTAGAATCTTGCAACTGAAGCAGGACCACCCCAGCTGAGCCTCTCCCAGATTCCTGATGCTCAGAGTCCATATGAAACAACACATCAATTTTTTTAAGTTTCTAAGATTTTGGCTAATTTGTTGCATAGAAACAAATAACTAATACATCAAATTTGGCTATGCCAGGATGCAGGGAAAACATATCAAATCTCCAGAAAAAGAACTAAGCAATGAAGAGATAGACAGCCTATCAGATGCACAGTTCAAAACACTGGTAACCAGGATGCTCAGAGAATTGGTTGAGTATGGTCACAAAATAAAGGAAAACGTGAAGGCTATGCAAAGTGAAATAAAGGAAAATACATAAGGAACTAACAGTGATGGGAAGGAAATCAGGTCTGAAATTAAGGATTTGGAGCAGAAGAAAGAAATAAACATATTCAACCAGAACACAATGAAGAAACAAGAATTTTTAAAAATGAGGAGAAGCTTAGGAACCTCTGAGACAACTTTAAACATTCCAACATCCAAATTACAGGGGTGCCAGAAAGGGAAGAGGAAGAGCAAGACATTGAAAACTTATTTGAAAAAATAATGAAGGAAGACTTCCTTCATCATGGAAGTCTTCAATATAGCAAAGGAAATAGACTTCCAGGAATCTCAGAGAGTACCAAAGAAGCTGGACCCAAGGAAGCACACACCAAGGCACATCATAATTACATTACCCAAAATTAAACATAAAGAGAGAATCTTAAAAGCAGTAAGAGAAAAGGAGACAGTTACCTACAAAGGAGTTCCCATAAAACTATTGGCTGATTTCTCAAAAGAAACCTTGCAGGCAAGAAGGGGCTGGAAAGAAGTATTCCACACCATGAAAGGCAGGGACCTACATCCAAGATTACTCTATTTAGCAAAACTATCATTTAGAATAGGAGAGCAGATAAATTGCTTCCCAGATAAGATAAAGTTAAAGGAAGTCATCATCACAAGCCCTTATTATGTGAAATGGTAGAGGGACTTATCTAAGAAAAAGAAGAAGATCAAAACTAGAAACAGTAAAATGACAACAAACACAACTATCAACAACTGAACTCAAAAATCAAAACCACAAACAAACTAAGCAAACAGCTAGAACAGGAACAGAATCACAGAAATAGAGATCACATGGAGGGCTATCAGTGGGGAGTTGGAGGGGGAGAATGGGGGAAAAGGTACAGGGAATTGGTAGCATAAATGGTAGGTACAAAATAGACAGGGGGAGTTTAAGAATAGTATAGGAAATGGAGAAGCCAAAGAACTTACACATACAATCCATGGACATGAACTGAAGGGTGAATGCTGGTGGTAGATGTGGAACAGAATGGAGGGGAATAAAGGGGAGAAAAATGGGACAAGCGTAATAACATAATCAATAAAATATACTTTAAAAATAATAATAATAACAGTAATTCCACTGTCAGTATTAACACAGAGCTTTAGCACTGAGTAAGCAGAAAAGTGATGACGGGGAAGAGCTATTGGGAAGATCCTTCTCTGTTCTCCAACTGCAAATAAGCCCCTCAGGTAATCATTCCCTGACATCTGACTAGCCATGTGGGGCCCAGTGTGAATTCATCCTATGTCCTCTCCCACTGACTGCCCTCCATGGTGTCCACTGTCTCAGTTTGCTCAGACTATGATAACAAAATACAGATGGGGTGGCTTAACCAACAGATAATTTCTCATAGTTCTGGAGGCTGGAAATCTAAGATCAAGGTACTGGCTAATTCAGTTCCTGGTGAGAGCTCTCTTCCTCTTTTTTAACTGCCACCTTCTAACTATGTCTTCACATGGAGATAAAGTGCTCTGGTGTCTCTTCTCCCTTTTTTATAGGGACATCAGCCCTATCAGATTATGCCCCACCCTTATGACGTCATTTAACCTTTACCACCTCCTCATAGATCCTATCTCCAAATACAGTTGTATTGGGGTTTAGGGCTTCAACATAAGAATTTGGGGAGGGGGACACAAACATTCAGTCTGTAACTGCCATCATGCCTTAATTAGAAGGTGAAAGGTTGTCAAGGAACATGTATAAAGGACCCATGGCCAAAGGAAAAAGAGGGGAAGGTTTGGGGGTGGGAAGTTGGGGTGGGTGAGGAGGGAGTGGTAGGAAAACAGACAACTGTACTTGAATGACAATTAAATAAATAAATTAAAGAAAGAAAGAAAGAAAGAAAGAAAGAAAGAAAGAAAGAAAGAAAGAAAGAAAGAAAGAAAGCTGCTGTTGAAGAAAATATTTCAAACGATCCCTGGGGAATCTATAATGAAAGTAGCTTTAAACCCTATTAAGAAAAATAAAAGAAAAATGCTTTAGTAACTTCTTTGAATAGTCAAGAAGTGATTGGGATGTTTATTAATAATGTAATTTGCTTAGAATTTTGTTGCTATTTAGATAACCATCAATAAATGCAAATGAATTTTTTTTGTATTCAAACTTGTCTCAATAATCAGATTGTCTGGTCTAGAATAAATGAATAAAATCCTAGGATTTTATTCATTTATGAAGCACCAACTTCTATAATTTATTGATTTTAAGATATATTTTTTCATTTTTTAACACGTCAAGTGGTGTCACAACTAAGGGCATCTTACCACTATAATTGGCATTGCTTTTCTTATAATACACAAAATAGCAGTGCATCTCACAACTGACAGCATCATAGATTTAATGAAATATGGTAGGTTGCAAGCACTGTTCTAAATTCTTTACAAATATTATCCTAGTAATTTTATTAAAGTGCTATGATATAGATACTATTTTATTTGTGCTTTTCATTTTAAAATATATACAAAAATTAATTTACCCAAGGTTACACAACTAGAAATTGGAAAGAGGTGAGATTTGAACCCAGAGAGTCTATGTTTTCATAGAATAAGGGGAAAGAGAAGTGAAGCAGCTAATATTACCCCAAGTAGGGCCAAAATGGCATCTCCACCTCAGTAAATCAAAACACATAGTTCTGCTTTCCATTGGAAATATCTTTTCTACTTGATGACAGTGTTTTTTGGTCTCTATATAAAGACCCTTTCAAGAATCTGTGTATTGTTTGGCACTGGACAATAATTTTTGAACAAGGGCGTGCCTTGAATCTTTGCAATCTACAACTCCTCTCCTAGAAGACAGGTACTCAGAAACAGGTACTTAAAATTGCTCAAAGCATGATGGCAAAGGATAAGTATCCAGTATATTTTATGCTCAAAAATCACTGATTATACTAACTTGAGCAACTAGTTTTATAACATTGCATTAGTCAGAGTTCCCCAGAATAACAAAACAAATAGGTTATGAGTAGATATATAGAGAGACAATTGAGAGGGGAGGAGAGGGGAGCAAAGGAGAGACTGAGATTGATTGATTATGGAGGCTGGCAAGACCCAAGATCTGCAGGGTGAGTTGGAAGCTGGAGGCTTGGAAGAGCTGACATTTTAGCTCCAGTCTGAGTCCAAAGATCTGAGACCCAGGGGTGCTGATGGTGTCATTCAAGTTTAAAAGCCATCTGGCTCAAGAACCAGCCAATGTTTCAGTTTGCATCCAAAGATATAAAAAGACTGATGTCCCAGTTCAAAGGCAGGAAGAATTCTCTCTTACTCAAAAGATAGTCAGGATTTTTGTTCTATTCACACCTTACAGTGATTAGATAAAGCCCACTCCCTTTAGAGAGGGCAATCCACTTTACCCAAAACATCTTCCCAGACATCTTCACAGAAACACCCAGAATAATGTTCAACCAAATAGCTGGGCATTCCCATGGCCCAGTCAAGTTGGCACATAAAGTTATCCAACACAAACATCACAGCTATGCAGAAGTGTTGCTGGATGGGGAAAAAATGAAAGCTGAGAACTAGTGGCTTTGTGGTTCTTTAAAGAGGCGCAGGAGGGATGCCTTGTTCAACAACTTAGTACCAGAGAGTAGCCATTTCAACAAATTCACTTGAAACAGTGGTGCATTTTCTATTTTAAAAAGAAGGGAATATTGAAAATCTCAGATATTACACGCAGCAACATTTTTAATGATATGTCCCCTAAAGCAAGGGAA
>PVKU01002559.1:124157-203657 GCA_004027475.1 Anoura caudifer
GGATCTCATCAAAATAAAAAGCTTCTGCATGGCTAAAGAAAACAGTATTAAAATAAAAAGAGAACCAACTGTATGGGAAAACATATTTGCCAATGATACCTCAGACAAGGGTTTAATCTCCAAAATATATAAAGAACTTACATGACTCCACTCTAAGAAGACAAGCAACCCAATTAAAAAATGGGCAAAGGACTTGAACCGACACTTTTCCAAGGAAGACATACAGAGGATCCTGAGACATGAAAAGATGCTCAGTATCGCTAGCTATCAGAGAGATGCAAATTAAAACCACAATGAGATACCACTTCACACCAGTCAGAATGGCCATCATAAACAAAGCAACAAACAACAAGTGTTGGAGAGGATGTGGAGAAAAGGGGACCTTAGTGCACTGTTGGTGGGATTGCAGACTGGTACAACCACTATGAAAAGCAGTATGGAATTTTCTAAGAAAACTAAAAATGGATCTGCCTTTTGACCCAGCAATTCCACTGCTAGGATTATATCCTAGGAACCCTGAAACACCAATCCAAAAGAACCTATGCACCCCAATGTTCATAGCAGCACAATGTACAATAGCCCAGTGTTGGAAGCAACCTAGGTGCCCATCAGTAAATGAATGGATCAAGAAACTATGGTACATTTACACAATGGAATTCTATGCAGCAGAAAGAAAGAAGGAGCTCCTACCCTTCATGACAGCATGGATGGAACTGGAGAAAATTATGCTAAGCGAAATAAGCCAGGAGGTGAAAGACAAATACCATATGATTTCACCTTTAACAGGAACCTAATCAACAAAACAAACAAACAGGCATAATATAACCAAAGACACTGAAATTGAGACACTGACAGTCACCAGAGGGGAGAAGGGAGGGAATTTCAGGGGAAAAGGGGAAGGGTTTGGTGCAACAAGTATGAAAGACACATGGACAAAAACTAGGGGGGTGGATATGGGTGGGAGGTGGGTAGGGTTGGGGCGATGGGCTGGGATGGGAGTAAAAGACAGATAACTGTACAAGAACAACAATTAAAATAAAGAATTTAAAAAAATAAAAAGAAAAACCCCACCAGCCCACCTGCCTCCAGGGGCTGTTGCAATTGCTGAAGGAGAGAGTGGATGCAGGGCAGGATTGGTCCTGGGGAGTGGCCTATGGGACAGGATGTCACTGTCCACGCTGCCTCTTGCTGACCAAGTGGTCCTGCAAAAGTTACTTATGCTATTTCCTCATCAGTGAACTGTGCAGATGCAATGAGATAACAGATAGAATGTACTTTGTGTTAGTTAGCACTCAGAGGTTAGTTATTATTTATTACTTTTATTACCTCAGGTCCCCTATTGAAAATTGCAACCCCAGTATGCTCCATTCTACGTTCCTGTTTTATTTTTTCTCTAGACCATATTACCATCTCTAGTACATTTCACTTATATGTTTTTGACTTGCTACACTACAATGTAAGCTCCAAGCGACAGGAATTGTTTTCTGTTTTGTTCACTACCAGGGCCTGCCTAGGACAGTGCTAGTGTACACAGTATTCAATATGAATTTGTTGAAGGAAAGAATCATGGCCTAATGTAGAGGAAGGGTGACCAACTGTTAGTTACAAATAGCCAAAATGACCCCTGCCAGTGGGGACCATTTCCAAGACATGGCCAGAGGTGTGGGTTGCTGAGTAGAGTAGAAGAAAAGTGTGTGGGAGCTGACAAAGTCAGAGAGAGTCAGAGAGGTCCTGGTGCCAGACATGCAGAGCTGCAGGACTTTCCATGGAGAGAGCCACAGGAGATGGGCTGGTCCCTGTGAGAGCTGGGGTGCAGTCAAGGAAACAGGTGGGCGATTTTGGCAGAGAGCCCTAGAGTGTAGAGAAGGGTGTTGCAGGGGAAGGATGTTCTTGAAGGCGGGATGGGAGTAAGAGCAGTAAAGAGGAGACAGAGCAGCTTAGAGATGTGTGTGCAAGATGCTGTGAGCCCAGGGGATGGAGACGATATCGACACAAGGACACTCAAGAATGTATGATTGCAGGGTTTGTTTGTTTTTTTTTTTTTCCATCACCACATACAAAGTGATTTTGTAGTTAAATCAGCTAAGCAAAGAGAAGGACTGTACCTTTCCAGAAACATTTTGATGGTAAAATGCTCTCAGAAACTGTTCAAATAATATAAACAGTCACATTTCCTACTTGTCATGGAAATATCTTTCCCTTCTTCCCATCTCAGAAAGATACTTGATAGCTTCAATAGGATATGCTCCTGGGAGAATGAATTTTTTGTAATCTTGATATAGATTAAGATTTCAGTGAAATTGTTTATAAAAGTAAAACATTAAAAAAATAAATAAAATAAAAATTAAAAGCAGGAAATATTCTGGTTAGAGATCCATCTTGAAAAGTAAACACAGATACCTAAGACCCATGCAATAAGTGAGAGATTATAGCTGAAACTTCACATATGGGGTTTCTTTTAGAGTTTCAAAGTGTGAATTGGTGAAGATGAGACATTATCCATAAGTAGAGCTGTGCTCAAACAGAAATGGGCCAAACAAAAAAAGCACACTGGCTCCTTTTTGCTGCCTGTTTATCCTTGTCACTTGCTGGGCCATTTCCCTTCTTGTTTTGTCCATGTAGGTAGACTGGACAGTATTCATTTTGACTTATTTAATCAACACTTAGATACAGTGCACAATGTGCCAGACACTGTTCTCCCTGCTCTTGGAAACACATTTTATAAGTGGGGAAACTTGAAACTGTTTCTTAATTCCTTTCCAGACTTCTGAACTTGCAATCAGATTGTGTACTGTCTTTTCAAAAAGATGACTTAAAATATCGGCAGGACTATAAAATGTAAGGTGACTTTCCTTACTTTCTCATTTTCCCAATTAGTTAATGTAGACACTGTTAAAAGCATTATGATAATCTTTTACCAAAAAAAAAAAAAATTGATTGCCTTGGGATTGCCATAGTGGATGGTTTAACTTTATCTGGAGAGTAAGTTGCTTAAATGCATTTTTTATTCTTATTAAATATACCTTTAAGAAAGTTGTAAACAAAATGGAAAATATCCATTCATCCCAACAAGGTCAGAGTCTTTCTATTATAAAAGTGATAAAACACAGAACTACATTTGCATAGTTCTGCGGGTGAAGTTACTTGAAAGGTGATAAAAGATTTCAGGTTAGGGTGACTTTCTTCATGCTTCATTTCCCTTAGATCCTTTTCCTTTTGTTCAAATGCCTTTTTCCCTATCTCCTCCTGTACAAAAAAAAAATGAATAATTAATTAATTTAAAATAAATAAAAATAAAACACCCTCAAAGAGAAGCCCCACCCTCCACTGATCTTAGAAGGCATTGATTTCATCTGAGTGTGGTTATCTCCATGATAACCTCAGCCTTTCTCTCTATGGCACAGGTGACAAACACAAGACTCAGGGGTCAAATTCAACCCTCCACCTTGTTTTATCCAGCCCGGCACCTTGTTTCTACCTGGCAGCAGCACCGAGCTCCTTGCCCCTAGTTAAGGAGTAGTTATATTTATACTGTCCTAAAATTATGTTTGGCCCTTCGAAGGCAATTGTGAGGCTGATGTGGCCCCTGGTAAAAATGAGTTTGACATCCTTGCTCTCTTTGAACAGAACAGAGTAAGGGGAAGGCTAAAGATGAGATTTCATGAAATAAGAGCAGAGAATGAGGCTGTGGCTAGTTTTACTTTTGGAAAACATGTCTGTAATTCCTAGCATTTCCCTTATAATTCTCAACATTCTTCCCCTCTCTCAGCCCCATCTTGGCCTTTAGTCAAAAAGGGATATGTCACAATATAGAAATTAAGACTATGGTGACCATGGGACCATCAATGGGACAAACTGGGTAACTTAGTTGTAGAGACAAATATATTCTGAATCTCTACTATGTGCTAGGCCCTATGCTGGAGTTCAGGATAGAGCAGAAAAGAAGAAAAATGCCCCTGGTCTCAACAAGTAGATACCAAATGGAAATCTCTGATGACTCTCCTAAGGAGGAAATGGACTCTCCTTACTGCTTGGTAACAAAGTAGAGAACACTGGACTTGGAGTTAAAACTGCTGAGCTGGAATGCCAGCTTCCAGACAAGCAATTTAGTGGAACTTCTCAATCTCGGTTTTCTCATACGTAAGTAGTACATTTCCTACCTCACATGATAGTTATGAAGTTTAAAGTGCTTAATGAAGATGGCAGGCTTGTTGAAACATAAAAGATGTTGAATAAATGACTTTTGTTTTCTTGTTTAAATAATCATTCAATAAATGTTTGTTCAGCAGGTACTCTGTGCCAGGCACATGGAAGCATAACACTGAACAGAAAAAGGTAAAAAAAATCCTCTTCCTCAAGAAGATGCCATATTTTAGTGATGAAAGAAACAAAAAGCAGAAAAGATACAATTTATCTTAGAGAAGGCCTAAGAAACTAAAGTTTGAGTAGAAAATTAAAGCATAAATTAAAGAACAAGACTTGCAGATATCTGAGGAAAAGAGGCCCTTACAACTGGAGCCACATGAGGGGGGTTATTAGTAGGAGATGATGCCAGAAAGGTAATACAGGGGGAACAGGTACATTACGTGAGCCTCACAGTCAGTCGCCATGGGGGCTTGACTGTGAGGCTTGACTCAATGGGTCAGGAAGCCCCTGTACATTTTGAACTTACAATGACATGATCTGACATATGTTTTTAAAGGATCTATCATGATCATAACAAACTAAAGAAGAGCAAGGATGGAGGGCAGGGACACAGCTCATGTCATGATAACCAAGGTGAGGTCATAATGCCTTGGACTGAAGTCATAACAAGGAGATGGCAAGAAAAGCTTGAATTTTTGATATCCTGAGAAGTGATATTGACATGATTTGTTGATGGGTTAAATGTAAGATGTAAGAGGAAGAGAGGAGTCAATACTAACTCCAAAGTTGTTGCCTTGAACAACAAGAAGGGTGAGATCATTCCCTAAACAAATAAGAGAAAATTGTTTAAGTTTTAGACACTGAACAGATAGCTAACTGAGGAAGGACATATAAGCAATTAGACATTTTAGTCTGGAGTTTAAATGTCAAGTCTAGTTTTAAATGGACATGTGCTCACCATTGGAACATGTGGATGGTATTTTAAGAATGGACCTAACTAGATAAAACCCCCAGAAAAGTAATTGTAGCCAGAGGATAAAGAAAAGCATCACTTCAAATTCAAGAGTTTTGGAGAAGAGAAGGAGTGGCCAATGGCCTGAAATGAAAACCAAGAGCAAACATGTGGTATCGATGTGTTCTGGAAGCCCAGGAGACAAAGGTGAAGGAATACTCATAATAAGTGCTTCCACGAGTTCAAATACAATGAGAACTGTGGGATGTTGCCAAATTAAGGTCACTGGTGGCCTCAACAGGAAAAGTATCACTAGAAATATGGAAGTAAACCATGATTGGAATGGGTTTCAGAGATAGCAAAGAGGGAAAAATTGAAGACAATAATTGTAGCTATAAATTGTATTGTAGAGGAAGGAAAGAAACAAGAATATAACTGATAAGGTACACAGAGGGTAGCAAAATGTTTATGTTGTGAGAAATTATGGTATATGTACATGCTGATGGGGGAACATAAGAGAGAGGAAAACCCACTATAGAAATATCTGAGGAGTTAGGAAGGAATGGGTGGAGCATAATGAATAGTCAGGTTTTTGACAGAAAACAGACAATTCATTTATAGTCTTCCTCTTCCCAGTTTTGTTTCTATCACTCTTGTGTAGAGTGGTCTGCATAGGAAGTGTGTATCTTGCTGTGTGGACATTCATTACAATCATCACAATAAAAAAAAATATGACTACACACACAAAACTGGTTCCCAGTCAACACCAGGGGCTGTCCCATCAAGTCTGTTAGTCTGCTTCTCGATGGTTGAAACATTTGCAAAGAGTGAAGAAATTCAAAACATCAGTAAAAGTGACATTTGAAATCTGCTTGAATACTATCAAAGCCATTTATTGAGAAATTGGCAGATTTAGATCAACAACTGAAAAGAAAGCCAAGTGGATAGGCTGTTTAGAAAAAGTGACTGAAGTGGCAAAGGGCTAAAGAGAAGCCTTTGGGGAGCGTAAAGCTCCTGATGCTTTTGTAGACAGTTATGATCATGGGCAAAAGGCAAGAAAAAAATGAAGGATGATATATTATACTGCATTACAATTTTTCCCTGAAAAGCAATGGAGCAAAACCCATCTAAGACTATTATATCCCAATTAAATTTTCCTTTTCGATAAAGAACTTCCTCTTGTGTCTCCAACCTCACTGAAGAAAAACTCTCCATCTGCTGATCACTCTGCCTCTTTGGAGAAAACTATAGTTGTTCTGGTCTAACAGAACTACAAATAAAAAATTTTAACAATTGATTGAAAGTAAAAACAAAATAATATGTTCTAAACCTGACCTCAGTTTTAGCAATATCTAAAAATTTGCCATGCTTAGGAGTTCTAATTACTCTTAACAAAATTTTTCTTATCTCACTTCTCAAAACAATACCTATTCTAAGGACATTCTCTCCACCTCTCTCCTGATTAAAAGTACTAATTATCTACCATTATTTACCAAGAGTACCACCAATAAGAAGATAGATGTCCTTAGATGATGAGCACCAAGGAATAGAGGTTCTGAGAGGAACCTCTATTAGAGGTTCATTCATCATTGAATGAATCTTGGTCTTTTGAATACATCACGTAAATTGAGTACACACACACAAAAAAAAAGATCCCACTTAATTTGTAATGTAAAAGATGGTTTTACAAACACCAGGAACCAAGACTACTCTACCCAGCATGGCTCTTGATTAAATGGAAGGTGAAATAAGGAATTTCCTGGACAAAAGAAGGCTAAAAGAATACACCTTCCCCAAACCAGCACTGCAAGATATGCGAAGTGACTGCTTTAAGACAATAAGGAAAAAGTGAGTGTGAGAAGAACACAGGTACAAAGGGGGTAAAATGGCAATAAATAAGTACCTATCAATAATAACTTTAAATGTAAATGGATTAAATGTCCCAATCAAAAGACATGGGGTAGCTGAATAAGGAAAAGAAAATATGACATGCACATATGCTGTCTACAAGAGACCCACCTCAGAACAAAAGACCTACACAGATTGAAAGAGAAGGGTTAGAAAAAAAAAAAATCCCAAGACAAATGAAAAAAAAGCTGGGGTAGCAACACTTACATCAGACAAAATAGACTTCAAAACAGAGGCCAGAAACAGAGACACTGAATGAAATTTCGTAATACTCAAGGGAAGAGTCCACCAAGAAAACATAAACTTTATAAACATATATGCATCCAACATAGTACTCAAATACATAAGGAAAATCTTGGAGGACTTCAAATAAGATCTAGAAAGCAATACACTTATATTAGGAGATTCTAACACCCCACTCTCAAAAATGGATAGGGTTCCAAACAAAATGTCAACAAAGATTTTGTGGCATTGAACAATGTCTTAGATCAAATGGACTTAACTGATATACATAGAACTTTTCATCCCAAAGAAGCAAAATACACATTCTTTTCAAATGCACATGGAATATTTAAAAAGACAGACCACATGATAGGGCACAAACATGCCTCAACAAATTCAAGAAAATTGAACTCATATCCAGCATCTGCTCAGACCACAAAGGCATAAAACTAGAAACCAACCTCAAGGAAAAAACTCAAAAACAGTCAAACTCCTGCAGACTGAATGGCATGCTATTAAACAATGAATGGGTTAAGAATGAAATCAAGAAAGAAATCAAAAAGTTTCTGGAAACAAATGAAAATGAACTCACAACAGTCCCAAATGTATGGGACACAGCCAAGGCAGTCCTGAGAGGGAAGTTCATAGTGATATAAGCCTACCTGAAAAAGATAGAAACATTTCAAATAAACAACCTAACCCTGCATCTGCAAGAACTAGAGGAACAACAACAAAGACAGTCCAAAGCAAGTAGAAGGAAGGAAATAACCAAGAACAGAGCAGAATTAAAGGAAATAGAGAAAGAAAGCATAATTCTAAAGGTCAATGAATCCAGGAGCTGGTTCTTTGAAAAGATAAACAAAATTGACAAGCCTTTAAGCAGACTCATTCAGAAGAAAACAGAGAGGACCCTAATAAATACAATCAGAAATGAAAGAGGAGAGATGACAACTGATACCACAGAAATACAAAGGATTATAAGAAATTACTACAAGGAACTATATGCCAAGAAATTTGAAAACCTAGGTGAAATGGATAAATTTCTAGAAACATATAATTTCCAAAAACTGAATGAAGAAGAAGCAGAAAGCCTGAACAGACCAATAACAGTTGACGAATATGAAAGGGTAATAAAAAAAACTCCTGACACAAAAAAGCCCTGGACTGAATGGTTTCACAGGAGAATTTTACAAAACATTTAAGGGAGAGCTACCGCTATCGTCCTCAGAAAATTCCAAAATAGCAAAGAAGAGAGAAGACTCCCAAACTTTTCTTATGTGGCCAGCATCATCCTATCCCAAAACCAGATAAAGACATAACAAAGAAAGAAAACTACACAGCAATCTTGCTGATGAACATAGATGCTAAAATCTTCAACAAAATATTGGCAAACCACAGCCAGCAATACATTAAAAAGATCATACACCATGATCAAGTGGGATTCATCCCAGGATGCAAGATGGTACAATATGCAAAAATCAATAAACATAATACATCACATAAACAAAGGGAAAGAAAAAAAAACACATGATCATATCAATAGATGCAGAAAAAGCATTTGATAAGGTCCAGCACCCATTTATTATAAAAACACTCAGCAAAGTGGGAGTAGAAGGAGCATACCTCAACCTAATAAAGGCAATACATGAGATACCTACAGCCAATATCATACTTAAAGTGAAAAACTAAAAGGTTTCCCACTAAGATCAGGAACAAGAGAAGAATGTCCACTTTCACCACTTCTATTCAACATAGTACTAGAAGTCCTAGCCACAGTGATCAGACAAAAAAAAGAAATGAAACACATCCAAGTTAAAAAGGAGGAAGCAACACTGTCATTGTCTACAGATACATGATAGTGTACATAGAAAACCATATAGACCCCACGGAACTCATTGACCTAAAAAATGAATTTGGGAAAACAGTGGGATCCAAAGTCAATATTCAGAAACTGGAGGACATAAAGAGGGCCCAGAGACATATGAAAAGATGCTCAGCATCACTAGCCATCAGAGAGATGCAAATTAAAATTACAATGAGATACCACTTCACACTGGTGAAAATAGTCATAATAAATCAACAACAACATCAGCGAGAATGTGGAGAAAAGGGAACCCTAGTGCACTGTTTGTGGGAATGCAGACTGGTGAAGCCAACTGTGGAAAACAGTGTGGAATTTCCTCAGAAAACTAAAAATGCAACTGCCTTTGACCTGGCAATTCCACTGCAGGGATTATATTCTAAGGACCCTGAAACACAAGTCAAAAAGAACCTATGTACCCCAATGTTCACAGCAGCACAACTTACAATAGCCAAGTGCTGGAAGCAACCTAAATGCCCATCAGTAAATGAATTGATCAAAATATTATGGTATATTTACACAATGGAATACTACACAGCAGAGAGAAAGGAGGAGCTCCTATGCTTTGTGACAGCATGAATGGAACTGGAGAGCATTATGCTAAGTGAAATAAGCATGGCAGTGAAAGACCAGTACCATACGATCTCACCTATAAGTGGAACCTAATCAACAAAACCAACAAGCAAACAAAATATAACCAGAGACATTGAAATAAAAAGGCAAACTGACAGGAACCAGAAAAGTGGGGAGAGGGGTGTACTGGGGAAAAGAAAGGGAAGGATGGTCAAGGAACATGTATAAATGACCCACAGACAAAAGCCAGAGGGTAGTAGGAGGACTGAGGGTTGGAGGTGGGACTGGGTGGAACAGGAGAAAGTGGTGGCAGGGAAATGGAAATAACTGTACTTGAAAAAAGAAAGAAAGAAAGAAAAGAAAGAAAGAAAGAAAGAGCTTTATGATTTGAAACTATTAGAGAGGTCATAAGGGAAGACATAATCTTTCATGTAAATTATTATACTATATACATATATTATTAGGACACTTTTAAATATGCATCAAAATTTTAAATGCTCATACCTGATTATTCAGCAATTATACTTCTAGTAATTTGCATATTTGCAAAATATACACAAAGACCCTGTACAAGGCTGTTCAGACTAGTACTTTGCCATAGTACTAAAAATTTTAAAACAACCTAACTGTCCATCAATACGGGACTAATTACAAACTATGCAAGGTCCCCATAATGGAAGAGGAAGATCTGTACATTCTTTTTCATATATTTTCTATTTCTATTGTATGATTAATTAAATAAAGAAAAGTACAGGACAGTATGAAATCATTCTCCTCTTGTGTTTCAAAAAAGCATAGATAAGTTAGAATGTGCATGGAAAACTACTGAAAGAAATACAACAAAATAGTTAACTATGGCTAACCCAAGGTCAGGAAACTTTTGAATATCCTTTGTACTGTTTCAAATTTTACCATGTACATGTATTAGCTTTTATAACCATTTTACCTTGACCAATAATGTACTGTACCTTTGTTTTTCTATTTTGTAAAATGGTAATACTACTTGTCCAGCTCATCTCCAAAGGTAATTGTGAATACAAAATGAGAAAACACAGATGCATGAAAGTGATTTATAAGCTTTATAGAGTGACAATAAACTGCACACAAGTTAGATATTGTTGCTAATCATTATTTTTTAGCTATAAGAAATCATTTTATGGCTAAGAATTTACAACAAATATGTCTGAGGAAAATTTAATTTAGGGGAAAAAGATAAACAAGAAATGAAGGCTAAGAACATTGCTATAAAATACATTGGTGGAAGACTTTGTCTTTTTTTCTTTAAGATCAAAACAGAAAAAATAAAATGGGCCTAGAAAAATATACAAAAGCTCGTGCAAATGCTTTTTAAAAATATTTCTGTGCAAAATAAAAATTTAATTGTACATAACATGTTTTGAAATTCTTAAAAATGAAGATTAAAACCTCTAGTGAAGTTCCACAGGCACCTCACAATTACAGGAATGTCAGTTGAGGCCAAGGTGATCCAAAGAGAAATATGTTCCCTCCATGCTGGGTGAATTTTAAACAGGTGTTTTCTGGTATCAATAAAGTTAATGTTAAGAGGAAATAGAAAAACAATGACACCCCAGAGTATTCAGCAGAGACTAAAATTGCAACAAACTAATCCCCTCCACTCACTATTAAAAGCTCATTAACTCCCAGCTGTTCATCCATTAGGCTGAGAAGAAAAGGAGTGCCCTCCCTGTCACATATTTCAACCTGAGGGTTTCATCTCATAAAAGGGATGAAAAAGATACAGAGAAGATAACAATCATAATTATATCACCAGGTTGTGGAGAAACCTGTCCTAAATATAATAAATCTCTCCAGCAATGCAATCAGACAAATGTCCTGAGTCTGCCAGGTGAAGAGGACAGAAAGTGCAGGGTGCACTTCCAGTGACATAGTGGGACTCATCCTTGAGCCACCTAGAAACTGGAGGCCCATGACTCACCCACCAGGTAACCAAACGTGTAATCTACACTAGAAGCAGCCATACCTGCAAATAGATTATTTTTCCACCATGTTATTCTCTGTGGCGCCCAGTCCTTGACTTCAACATTAAACAAAAGAGGCAGAGGAGCACAAATCAGACCTAAAGTGATCTGCGCATGAACTACTATCTTCAGTCCATGGTTGGGAGTCTGTGATGAGAAAAGCAGACTGTATTTATACTCAAATTTTCACCTGCATGGGAGTCAGCTCCTCAACCCTGTCATTCAAGGGTCAACTGCATGGTTTTCCTTAAAGAGAGATGGAGTGGAGTTGCTTGTTTTATGAGAAAGTTTCCAAGCCAGTGCTCAAACACTGGCAACTTGTAACCTGATCCCAGCCCACGGGGTATTTTATTTGGATCAGAGTGGATTTAAAAATTTATTTTTTAGTTCTCAATATTTAAAAATCAAACAATATAACTCAATAGTCTATCTCCAGCTTGTCTGAACAATTTGGAAGATTGCAGTGCTAGATTACATTTACATATTTTGATTTCAGACAGGTCCTAAGTATTTGAGATTTTTTAACCCTATTATAGCCCCAGAAGAGTGAAAATTTTTAAATAAAATACAACTTTCCCAACAGAAATCCCATGCTGTGGTGTAGCACATGGCTACTCTCTTTCAACTCTTTACAGCAGCATCTCTGACCCAAGCCTCACCTATCTGGCTGCATTACCTCATTCTTTACCACCCTTCTCCCTCACTACCTTGGCCACACTGGCCTCCCCTTGCTACTTCTCAAGCATGTCAGTCACTTTCTGCCTCAGGACATCTGCACTTGCTGTTCCCTTCCCTGGAACATTCTTCCCCAGATATCAGGGCAGGTTCCCTCACCTGACTTAAGTCTCCACTCCAGCATTTCTTTCTAAGAGAAGTCATTCTTGAGTTTCCAACTGAAAAATCCTTTTCTGACCCCCACTTTATTTCCCCTCATAGAACTCATGACATCTGTCATACTATGCTTTATGCACTTACTTATTGGCTGTCTCCCAACACACATGATGTTAGACTGGAAGGCAAAGATATTTTCCTGTTTTGTTCACTGATTTATCATCAATTGTGTGATGGATATCAGTGCCAGGCACATAGTAGGCACCAAAGATATACCCACTGGAAAAAATTAACTTTGTTTCTGATCAGGAAGCAAAATAAAAGCACACACTGATAACCACATGCATCAATGAACTATGGTGACATCACACTCTAAACGAGAGCACAATTTATCGGCAACAGACTTTCTCTACAAGAAAGGCTGAACGATATTCTTCAGACTGAAGGGAAATTACATTACAGGGAGGTATGGAAATTTTTCAATGAAGAGCAACATAAGTGGTAAATAACTGAGGAAATATAGTCTATTTTTCTGCTCTTATATTTTTAAATATATATATGACTGCTAAAAAAATGTATAACATTATCTGGTGGTGTTTTCAATGTATGTTGATATAATATATTTGAGAACTATAATATAAGGAAGGAGAATAAGGGGACCTATATGCTTGTAAGGCTTTTCCACATTTTGCCCAATATATCAAAACATTAACACTAAAGCAGATTGTGGAAGATTAGATACCCCTGGAACAACCACTAAAAACTAATACAAAAAAATGCAGCCCAAAATGCAATAGATAAATTCAAATAGAATATTAAAATGGATCCAGCCCTAGCTGGTGTGGCTTAGTGGATTGAGTGCTAGCCTGTGAATCAAAGGGTTGCTGGTTCAATTCCCAGTCAGGGCACATGCCTGGTTTGTGGGCCAGGCCCCTGGTAGGGGGTGAGCTAGAGGCAACCACACACTGATGTTTCTCTCCCTCTCTTTCTCCCAACCTTCTCCTCTAAAAATAAATAAATAAAACTATTTTTTAAAAATATATCCAAATAATCTAAAAGAATGCAAGAAAGGGGAAAAAAGAAACAAAAAAACAGAAGTGACAAACAGAAAACAAAAAAAGGAAATGATATATCTAAGTTCTAAATATATCAATAATTACACTAAATATAAATTATCTAAGCACACTAATTAAAAGAGATTATCAGGTTGAATAAAATAAGCATACCTCATAATTTAATAAAATAAGAAAATAAAAATAACCCTTCATGTGTTGAGTAAAAGGATCATGCTGAGTACACTCAAGTGACGTACACAATAAATTCTCAGGTAGAAGATCAGTGTCACATTCATATGGAGTGGGAATCCCTGAATTAATTCTGTGAATGACCTCATAACAGACATAAATGCAGAGCATCACAACCAGAAAAACATCTGTTACAATGCCACAGTAATAAAGCAAAATGGCTGCAACCATTGGATCTGCAAAGTTGGGGTAAATTGGGGAAAGCACTACCCAGAAGCATTGAAAAACTGAAAGGATTCCTCCCACCTTTTATACCACCTCAGCACTAATGAAGGAAGTGAGCCTTGGGAACCCTGCTTTGGTAATTCTGGTGCTGCGGCATCCACGCTCACTTCAAACCAGCACAATGATTTGCTTTTGAAGTACAATATTTATGACAAATTCCAATGTGTGTAGTGGCTTAGTAGGATAAAAAAAGCTATTTACATGGATGGAAACTCACAGAGGGATATGATTAAAAGGTGAAGAAACATGGTAGAGAACTAACACAGGTCACTTGGCTGGAGTCATCTCCTTAATATGGATTAATATCAGGCCACATGGTCCACAAAAAAGCTCCATACTAACCACCGCCTATACATGGCCCAGGGGCCAATGCTCACATTGGTCTTGCTCTATGTTCAATGCAAGTGTTATGAGTTGAATTGTGTCCCCGAAAAGATATGTTGAAGTCCTAAACCACATTCACCAGTGCCTATGAATGTAAACTTGTTTGGAAATAGGTCTTTGCAGATATAATCAGATTAAAATAAAGTCTAATCTAACATGACCAGCCTCCTTATAAAGAAGAGTAAAGCCATGTGAAGACAGAGACACACAGTGTGAAAATGGAGGCAGGGACTGAAAAGCTGGAGCAACAAGCCAAGGAATTCCTGGAACAATCAGAAAGTGGAAGATGCAAGGAAGGATCCTTGCCTAGGGCCTTCAAGGGGGCAGAATGACCCTGTCAACCCCTTACTTTTGGACGTCTAGCCTCCAGGCCTGGAAGAGAAGGAATTCCTCCTGCTTTAAGCCACCTAATGTGTAGTACTTTGTTATGCCAGTCCTAAGAAACTAACACAGCAAATATGATATTCCTCTTTGGAACACATCATCATTTAAGGAAGGGGAGAGAGGATAAGGTTTTCTTCCTTTTTAAAAAAAAAATTTTTTTAAGATTTTTATTTATTCATTTTTAGAGAGACAGGAAGGGAGGAAGAAAGAGAGCAAGAGAAACATCAATGTGTGGTTGCTTCTTGAGCATCCCCCACCAGGGACCTGGCTCACAACCCAGTTATGTGCCCTGACTGGGAATCAAACTGGGAACCCTTTGGTTCACAGGCCAGCACTCAATCTACTGAGCTACACCAGCCAGGATGGATAAGGTTTTATTTCAGTCAGAAGGACCAGACACCCAAGAAATAAACCATGTTATGCCTCTGCCTCACTCCCTTGTATGAAACAGGGATCTCAAGCTTCAAAGATTGTAAAGTAAATGAGAGAAATTACTGCATGACCTAATCAGGCACAGAAACAAATGATAGTCCTGTCTCTGTCTGGAGAAACAGTTTTTCAGCTACAGGAATGCTCATCTTTTTTAGATACCAAATAAGGATTTTTGATGTGATATTCCCAGACACTGAAACACTGAGCAGGCCAAACACAACACATATTTGAGCCAAACACATCCCACAAACCATCAGTTTACAATCCCTCCGGTCAACCACAACCCTGTACTCCAAGGTAGAGATTCAGACTATAACAAAACTTGTAACTGGGAAAAAAACCATAGGACTTTCAATATCAATGGCCTAGAAATGGATTTCACTAGTCTGGGTTTTCTGAAGTTATTAATCATAGTTTTTTATAGAAACATGCCATCAACATTTATCTTGCAAGTTCATTTTACTCATAAAATAAAATGCTGGACTGATACCACATTATTAAATAGTACTTACCAAGGATAAGAGGTTAATGGACAAAAAAATCCTTAATTCGTCATCATCAGTGGAAGTTATAAACTATTAATCTCATTTCTAATTTTTAGTTGAGTTCATAATCTATCATTACGTAGATGGACTTGCTCACTGGCAATCATTTTCTTCACTAATGAATCAAGAAAAAAAATTGGAAGAGGTAGAATTAAAGTCTCACATTTGGTGGCACATATCCCAATTTCATGGTCTGAGATATGGCCTGGACATCAGGATTTTTAAAAGTTCCCCTTGTGATCACAGCATGCAGCAAAGTTTGCAAACTGCACAACAGACAATAGCATGAAGGAATTTTTCTAACACCAGTGTAACTTTATTTCAAATTCCCAATTCTAGATTCAAAGTATGATGCACCCATACTCCAAAGATAATCCCTTCAAAGCTTTGAAAGTTTCAGAAAAACAATCAGATTGATTTATGCTCTCTTGCCCTATTTTTGTTGACAAATATCCTCTAGGTTCCTAAATTGGTCTAAAGATGCCCATGTCATTTTGCAATTATTTTCTTTGTGTGGCAATAATTTTCATCTAAAATATTTTCAAATTAACTAAATTAAAAGAATGCCAGTTATTGCAAACAAAATATGCTCTGAAGATAGATACAACTTTGCTTCTATTCCTAATGAAACCCAGACCCTTCATCTTAAATTCAAGCAGAATCTCAAACACTAAGTAAAATGAGTCTGATACTTTCATATTTCTATTAAATTGATGTTCATCTACACATGGTTAAAAAGCCTCCTAATTCTTTTTATTATCCCAGCACAACTGCACTACTGCTTCTGCAAGATCAAGGGGTTATACTGTGTCTTAATAGTGGGATTACATTTTCCCTGTGTTTCTGATTTTATTATTCTTGTCTTCACAAAGCATCTCAACTTTGGCAGGCAAATACACAGGTAGTTAATCACTCTCTGATTTCAGAGAAGTAGAAACCAAGTTATCTAAATCCTACTCTGGGAGATAGATCTTCAAAGGAGATCATCTGATTCAATTCAGAAAAAGATGGCATAACCTCAACATTTACTAAATAAAAAAGGAGAATGGGCTATTGTTTTTAAATTCCACTAAGCTGGCTACATAATTAAGAAATATATTAGGGCTGATAACCACATTCAGGTGATCACTGCTTTACTGAAAAAAATGCCCTCAGTTTTAATTGCTTGCTTGCAGTTCATTCAAGGGTTTGGTTTTGCAGCAAACTGTTTTGGAAAAACAATCTTTTTGATGGTTCATAGTTTGGAAGCCCAATTTGGAAATCCAATTGCCACTTATGCAATGATTAGTCATAAAGCTAAATGGCATTTTAATTTTGAGCTTATATACGACGAGCAAGAGAACATTAAAAACATTTAGCATTGAACCAATGTTCTCTCCTATAACAATTAGTGAAATTTCATGGAGAATAACAATTACAATCTTTTGAAAAAGGAATGAGTGAAACTTTCAGCCAGTTCTTTAAAAAGGGAGCTGCCATTTTTACTGTTGTACTTGAGTTGTGGATTTTTAAAATTGTCAATAATCATAATTTAAAAATTAAAAGCAAATGAGATCCAATATATGGATCTGAACAAAAAAAAAATAAACTTCATTGTGAAGGTAAGTTTAATTCACTCTGTAACAATGAATTGAATGTAGGCATATAAAGGGGATTCCAAATCAGATGAAGTACAATTCAGAAAATGCCATCTCCTTACTTGCCAGTCTATTAAATAACTCAAGATGTAGCTTTACTGTGTCTAATGGTGTCATCAAAAATATGTCAGACACTGGAATTGTAAAGCTGCTCCAGTCCCAACCACTCATTTAAAAGTGGGCCATTGTCAAAATCAATGGGACATAAACACCTTTTACTCCCTGAGGAGCTGCTAGTATCCTGACATGTGAGACCCCCCTGTTTTTTCAAAATCCTCTCTTTGGAATAAAAGGCTTTCTTAAAAATTGTAGTATGTTTACCAAGTTTTGGTAGGCATATGATGACTAATTTTGGCATTTATGAAAATATGGACTTATGTCATAAAAAGTCACTGTCTAAGAACCCAAGTTAAGGAAACATGGCACCAAATAATTTCAGACATTCTTCCCTCTACCTACCCCTTGCTAGAGAACTAATCATGAACAAGAAGAGTGGGTGTTTTCTAACCTGGCTGTTTTCATTTCTTCTCTTGTAATTTTAAAAGTTAGATGGCAGAAAAGATTGGTGTATTTTACTGATATTAAATATATGAATGACTTTTAAACCTGCCCATTCTCAATTATATAAAAATTGCTGGAACAGATGGGCCTTTAAATGGCTTTTTCCTCTTACCCCAAATGATCACAGGTCTGCTCTCCCACCTAGGGCATTCTTCCCACTTTCCATGGTTCCCTCCTTTTCCCACATTGCTTTCAAATTCCACACTATGTACTGATCTTATTGGTGAGCAGCTTAGGTGGATCTGCAGATCTCAGCACAGCAACTGACAGCCAGGTGTGTGTTTGTCAATCATTTGCAGAAGCAGGAGTAGTATACATAGTATATATACCTCAGAAAGCATGCTGTAGCCCCATTCTTGAATTTGAACCAATGAAAAAGTGAATAAAGAAATATCAGCTTTAAATGATACATTAAAGCAAATAGACATATCAACATTTACAGAGCCTTTCATCCCAGAACACCAGATTACACATTCTTCTTCAGTGCACATGTAATATTCTCAAGGACAGACTATATGTTGAGGTACAAAATCAGCCTTAAAAATTTTAAGAAGAATGAAATCATAGCAAGCATATTTTCCAACCACAATGCTTTGAAATAAAAAATCAGCTGCAAAAACAAAGCAGTGAAAACCAAAAATAAGTGGAGACTAAACAACATACTACTAAAAAAAACGACTGAGTCAAAGGAGAAATAAAATGAGATCAAAGATACATGGAGACAAAAGAGATTGATGACAGAACATACCAAAACTTTTAGGATATAACAAAAGCAGTAACAACAGGAAAGTAATAAGATATACTGTATATCATTACAGGTCTACTTCAACAAACAAAAAAAGTCCAAAATAAACAACCTAACATTACATCTTACAGAACTAGAAAAAAAAAGACAAAATGCAGTCTAAAATCAGCACAAGAAAGGAAATAATAAAATTAAAGCAGGATTGAATGAAATAAAGAACAAAATGACAATAGAAAAAGTTAACACAACTAAGAGCTGGTTCTTTGAAATGATTAATAAAATTGGTAAACCTTTTGTTAGACTCAATAAGAAAAAAAGAAAAAAGACTAAAATAAAATCAGAAATGAAAGAGGAGGAGTTATAACCCACACCTGAGAAAAACAAAGGATCACACAAGAATACTATGAAAAACTATATGTCACCAAATTCAATAATCTAAAAGAAATTGGTAAATTCCCAGAAATATATAATCTTCCTAGATTGAATCAAGAAAAACTGGAAAATCTAAACAAAGTGATCAATAGAGTAGAAATTGAAACAACCATCAAAAACCTCCCAAAAAGTAAAAGTCCAAGACCAGTTGCCTTCACTAGTAAATTCTACCATCCATTAAAGATTTAATACTTACCCTTCTCAGACTCTTCCAAAAAAAGCAAGAAGAAATCTTAATATATTTTATGAGGCCAACATTACTCTGACCCAAAACCTTGCAAGGATAACACAAAAAAAGAAAACTACATACCAATATTTCAGAAACATACAAATGAAAAATTCCTAAACAAAATAGTAGCAAATCAAATGCCACAATAACATTAAAAGGTAATACATCACAACCACATGGAGTTCATTCCAGGAGCACAAGAATGGTTCTAAATACGCAAATTGACTAATGTTATACACCACATAAACAAAATGAAGGATAAAAACCATATGATCACCTCAATTATGCAGAAACAGCATTTGACAAAATACAACATCCATTTATCATTAAAATACTCAATAAAATGGGTATAGAAGTAAAGTATCAGAATATAATAAAGGTCATATATGACCAAACCTCAGCTAATATCCCACTCAATGGACAAAAACTTAAAGCTTTTCCTCTGGGATCAAGAACAAGACAAGGATGTCCACTCTCATCACTGTTATTGTACAAAGTACTGGAAATTCTAGACATAGCAATCAGTGAGAAAAAGAATAAAAAAGCATCCAAATTGGGAATGAAGAAGTAAAATTGTCACTTTTTGCAAGTGACAGGATTCTTCATATAGAACCATAAAGAATCCACCAAAAAAAAACTATTAGAAGTAATAAACAAGTCTAGTAAAGTTGCAGGATAAAAATTAATACACAAAAATCCACTGCATTCCTATACATTAACAATAAAATTTTAGAAAAAAATAGAAATAATTTCTTTTGCAATGACAAAAAACAATAATATACATATTTAATGCAATCCCCATCAAAATCCCAATGGCTTTTTTCTAAAGAAATAGAACAAAAATTCATTGGGTTGTATAGAACCACAAAAGACCCTGAATAACCAAAGCAATCCTAAGTAAAAAGAACAAAGCCAGATATATCACACTGCCTGACTTCAACTTACACTAGAGAGCTACAATAATCAAAACAGTGTGGTACTGGCAGAAAAACAGTCACAAAGATTAATAGAACAGACAAGAAAGCCCAGAAATGAACCCATTGAGTACAGGCAAATAATTTTCAACAATGGAGGGGGAAAAGCCTCTTCAATAAATAGTACAGAAAAATGGAAAGCCACTGTAAAAAATGAAATGCCTGCTATTTGTCACCGCACACAAAAATTAACCCAAAATGGATCAGAGACCTAAATCTAAGACCTGAAACAATAAAATACATAGGAGAAAACATAAGTAATAAACTTATAAACCTTGGTCTTAAAGGTGATTTTAGGAATTTGACTTCAAAGGCAAGGGAAATAAAAGAAAAATAAGTAAAAAGAAATAAAGAATACAATATCTGAAATTAAAAAAATACACTTGAATGAATTACAAGCAGGATGGATGAAGCAGAGGACCAAATTAGTGAGCTGGAGGACAAGGTAGAAAGAAATACCCACGTTGAGCAATTGCCCATAAAAAGACTCAAAAAAATATGGAGAGACCTTAAGGGAACTTTGAAACAACAAAAATGCAACAGTATTCAAATCATAGGAATACCAGAAAGACAAAAGGAGAAAGGCATAGGAACCCTGTTTGAGAAAATAATGACAGAAAACTTCCCAAAACTGGAGAGCTTCAAATCCATACAAATTCAGGAAGCACAGAGGGTCCCAAGCAAGATGAACCCAAAGAGGCCTACTCCAAGACAACATAATTAAAATGCCAAGTTTGAAAGATAAGGAGAGAATCTTAAAAGCAGTAAGGGAGAAACAAGAAGTGACATACGAGAGAGCACCAATAAGGCCAGCAGTTGATTTCACAACAGAAACACTACAGGCCAGAAGGGAATGTCAACAAATATTCCAAATTATTTAAAGCAGCAGCCTACAACCAAGACTACTCTACCCAGTCTGGCTCTCAATTAAAAGGGAAGGTAAAATAAGGAGATTCCCAGACAAAAGAAGGCTGAAAGATACACCTCTACCAAACAGAATTGCAAGATACGCTAAAGGGACTGCTTTAAGAAGAAGCAGAAAAAGAGCAAGAGAGAGGAAAGCAGGTACAAAGGGGAGAAAATGAGTGAGTGCTATCAATAATAACTTAAATGTAAATGGATTAAATGTTCCAATCAAAAGACATAGGGTAGCAGAATGGATAAGAAAACATAACCCATACATATTCTGCCTGTAAGATCCTACCCCAGAACAAAAGACCAAAACACACTGAAAGTGAAGGGTGTAGAAAAAATATTGTGAGCAAATGGACAGGAAAAAAAAGCCAGAGTGGAAATATTTATATGAGAAAAAAAGAGACTTCAAAAGAAAGCCCCAAAAAACTCACACAAAAGGACACTTCTTAATACTCAAGGGAAGAATCCATCAAGGAAACATAAATGTTGTAAACATAAATGCACTCAATATAAGAGCACACAAATATATAAGAAAAATCTTGGAGGACTTCAAATCAGATCTAGAAAGCAATACACTTATATTAGGAGATTCTAACACCCACTCTCAAAAATGGATAGGGTTCCAAACAAAATGTCAACAAAGATTTTGTGGCATTGAACAATGTCCTAGATCAAATGGACTTAACTGATATACATAAAACCCTTCATCCCAAAGAAGCAAAATACACATTCTTTTCAAATGCACATAGAATATTTAAAAAGACAGACCACATGATAGGGCACAAACATGCCTCAACAAATTCAAGAAAATTGAAATCATATCCAGCATCTGCTCAGACCACAAAGGCATAACACTAGAAACCAACCTCAAGGAAAAAACTCAAAAACAATCAAACTCCTGCAGACTGAATGGCATGCTATTAAACAATGAATGGGTTAAGAATGAAATCAAGAAAGAAATCAAAAAGTTTCTGGAAACAAATGAAAATGAACTCACAACAGTCCCAAATGTATGGGACACAGCCAAGGCAGTCCTGAGAGGGAAGTTCATAGTGATACAAGCCTACCTGAAAAAGATAGAAACATTTCAAATAAACAACCTAACCCTACATCTGCAAGAACTTGAGGAACAACAACAAAGACAGTCCAAAGCAAGTAGAAGGAAGGAAATAACCAAGAACAGAGTAGAATTAAAGGAAATAGAGACTGAAAGCATAATTCTAAAAATCAATGAATCCAGGAGCTGGTTCTTTGAAAAGATAAACAAAATTGACAAGCCTTTAAGCAGACTCATTCAGAAGAAAACAGAGAGGACCCTAATAAATACAATCAGAAATGAAAGAGGAGAGATTACAACTGATACCACAGAAATACAAAGGATTGTAAGAAATTACTACAAGGAACTATATGCCAAGAAATTTGAAAACCTAGGTGAAATGGATAAATTTCTAGAAACATATAATTTCCAAAAACTGAATGAAGAAGAAGCAGAAAGCCTGAACAGACCAATAACAGTTGATGAATATGAAAAAGTAATAAAAAAAACTCCTGACACAAAAAAGCCCTGGACTGAATGGTTTCACAGGAGAATTTTACAAAACATTTAAGGGAGAGCTACTGCTATCTTCCTCAGAAAATTCCAAAATAGCAAAGAAGAGAGAAGACTCCCAAACTTTTCTTATGTGGCCAGCATCGTCCTAATCCCAAAACCAGATAAAACATAACAAAGAAAGAAAACTACACGGCAATCTTGCTGATGAACACAGATGCTAAAATCTTCAAAAAATATTGGCAAGCCACACCCAGCAATACATTAAAAAGATCATACACCATGATCAAGTGGGATTCATCCCAGGATGCAAGATGGTACAATATTCAAAAATCAATAAACATAATACATCACGTAAACAAAAGGAAAGAAAAAATTACATGATCATATCAATAGATGCAGAAAAAGCATTTGATAAGGTCCAGCACCCATTTATGATAAAAACACTGAGTAAAGTGGGAAAAGAGGCAGCATTCCTCAACATAATGAAGGCCATATATGAGAGACTTACAGCCAACATCATACTCAATGGGCAAAAAATTAGAGCTTTCCCACTAAGATCAGGAACAAGACAAGAATGTCCACTTTCACCACTCATATTCAACATAGTATTAGAAGTCCTAGCCACAGCAATCAGACAAGAAAAAAGAAATAAAAGGCATTCAATATGGAACAAAGCAAAACTCATTGTTTGCTGATGACATGATAGTGTACAAAGAAAAACCTATAGACTCCAACAACAACAAAAAAAAAACTATTTGACCTAATGAGTAAATTTGGCAAAACAGCAGGATACGAAGTTAATATTCAGGTATCAAAGGCATTTTTGTACACCAACAATGAAATGTCAGAAACAGAAATCATGAAAAAATACCATTTCATACAGCAACAAGAAAAATAAAATACTTAGGAATAAACCTAACCAAGGAGGTCAAAGACCTGTACTCAGAAAACTATACAACACTGAAGAAAGAAATTAAGGAAGACACAAACAAATGAAAGCATGGACCATGCTCATGGATTGGAAGAATTAACATCATCAAAATATCCATACTACCCAAAGCAATTTATACATTCTATGAAGTCCCTATTAATGTACCAATGACATATTTCATAGATATAGAACAAACATTTCAAAAATTTACATGGAACAATAAACAACCCTGAGTAGCTGCAGCAATTTTGAGAAAGAAGAGCAAAGTAGGAGGGATCACAATACCTGATATCAAACTGTATTACAAGGCCACTGTAATCAGAACTGATTGGTACTGGCATAAGAACAGACATATAGACCAATGGAACAGAATAGAGAGCTGATAAATAAACCCAAGTGTCTATGGTCAATTAATATTGCACAATGGGGTCAGAAACATAAAATGAAGCAAAAATAGCCTCTTCAACAAGTGGTGTTGGGAGATCTGGACAGCTACATGCAAATAAAATGAAACTTGATCACCAACTTACAGCATACACAAAAATAAATTCAAGGTAGATGAAAGACTTAAACATAAGTTGTGACAACATAAATCTTCTAGAGGAGAAGATAGGCAGGAAAATCTCATATGTTCCACACAGCAATATTTTCACCAATATGTCCCCTAGAGTAAGGGTCATAAAGGAAAGAATAAACAAGTTGTCCTTCTTCAAAATAAAATGCTGCTGCATGACTAAAGAAAACATCAGCAAAAAAAAAAGGGGGGGGACCAGACCTATAGGAAAATATACTTGTCAATGACACCTGAGACAAGGGTTTTATCTACAAAATATATAAGGAACTCACACAACACCACTGCAGAAAGACAAACAACCTAAATATAAAATGGACAAAAGACCTGAACAGACACTTCTCCATGGAGGACATACAGAGGACCCAGAGACATATGAAAAGATGTTCAGCATCACTAGCCATCAGAGATATACAGATTAACACCACAATGAGATACCACTCCACACCACTGAGAATGGCCATCATGAACAAATCAACAAACAACAAGTGCTGGAGAATATGTGGAGAAAAGGGGACCTTGGTGCACTGTTGGCAGGAGTGCAGAGTGGTGTAGCCACTTTGGAAAACAGTATGGAATTTCCTCAGAAAACTAAAAATGGGACTGCCTTTTGACCTGGCATTTCCACTGCTGGGATTATATCCTAATAAACCAGACACACCAATCCACAAGAACCTATGCACCCCAATGTTCATAGCAGCACAATTTACAATAGCCAAGTGCTGGAAGCAACCTAAGTGCCCGTCAGTAAGTGAATAGATAAAAAAAGTATGGTACACTTACACAATTGAATACTATGCAGCAGAAAGAAAGAAGGAGCTACTACCTTTTGTGATAGCATGGCTGGAACTGGAGAGCATTATGCTAATTAAAATAGGCCAGGTGGTAAAAGACAAATGCCATTTGATCTCACCTTTAACTGGAACCTAATCAACAAAACAAATAATCAAGCAAAACAGAACCAGAGACATTGAAATTAAGAACAATCTGACATTAACCAGAGCAGAGATGGGAGAGGATCATGGGGGCAAAAGGGTTTTCAGGAACTACAAAGGACATATAGATGAAACTAAGTAGGGGTACAATCAGGGGAGAGAGGTGGGAATGGCTGGGGATGGGGAGAGTGGTGGGGGGAAAAGACAGACAACTGTACTTGAACAACAATAAAATAAAGTAAAAATTTATGAAGAACTTATACAACTCAACATCAAAAAACAAACAATCAAATTTAAAAATGTGCAAAGGACCTGAACAGACAGTTCCCCAAAGAGTACCTGCAGTGGGCCAGAGACAAATGAAAACATGCTCAACATTATAATCAACAGGGAAATGCAAGTTAAAACCACAATAAGATATCACCTCACACCTGTTAGAATGGCTATCAATAAATCAACAAACAAGTTATTGATGAGGGTGTTGGGAAAGGGAAACCATCATACACTATTGGTGGTAATGTAGATTGGTACCGCCATTGTGGAAAACAGTATGGAATTACCTCAGAAATTTTTTAATTGCCATGGCTAGTGTGGCTCAGTGGATTGAGTGCTGGCCTGCAAACCAAAGGGTTGCTGGTTTGATTCCCCATCTGGGCACATACCTGGGTGCCTGGGTTATGGGCCAGGACCCCAGTAGGGGGTGCTCAAGAGGCAACCACACATTGCTGTTTCCATTTCTCTCTTCCCCTCTAAAAATAAATAAATAAAATCTTTTTTAAAATTTTCAATGGAACTGTTTTATAGCTCAGTGATTATACTTCTGGGAATTTATCTGAAGAAACCCAAAACACTAATTTGAAAGAATATATGCATCCCTATGTTCTTAGACAATTATTTATAATAACCAAGATTTGGATGCTGCTCAAGAGCCCATTAGTAGATGAGTAGATGAAACAGCTATGGTACATTTACATAATGTTATACTAGTAGGCCATGAAAGGGGGAAATCTTAGCTTTTGTGACAGCATGGATGGACCTGGAGATCAGTATGCCAAGTGAAATAAGCCATTCAGAGAAAGATAAGTACCATATGATTTTACTCATATGGCAACTAATGAACAAAATGAACTAACAAGCAAAATAATGACAGATTCATAGATAGAGAACAGCCTGACAGCTGTCAGGGAAGGAGTGGGGTTGGGTGAGGTGGGTGATGGGATTGAGCAAAAGAGAGAGAGAAAATTAATGGACACACACAACAGTGTGGTGATTGCTGGGGAAGGGGGAGTATAAAAAGGTAGGGAAGGGTATAGTTGGTACAAATGGTGATGGAAAGAGGCTTGGGGTGCTGAGCACACAATACAGTGTACAGATGATGTGTTACAGAATTGTGCACCTGAAACCTGCATAATTTTGTTAACTAGTGTCACCCAATAAATTCAATAAAAAGGAAAAAACCTTCAGGACATGTATCTTTAGCTAATAGCTCGAATTCTTGAGACTTTGCATCAAAATCACCCAGCTAATATTTCCTTTGCTCCTGAACCCCTGGAAACTGTAAGATAATAAATACATATTGTTTTCAACTGCTAAAAAATAAAATAAAATAAAATAAAATAAAATAAAATAAAATAAAATAAAATAAAATAAAATAAAATAAAATAAAATGTGACCATTTAAAAGTATGAAGATTAGTCTTACCTCATAGGCCCCACAGAACGATGCTGTCACCATAGTATGGCCCAAAGGCCATAATTTGTACACCTCTGATTTACATAATTAAGAAAGCCTATTCATAAATTTGAAGAAAAACCCACTGGAGTTTGAGCCTTTCCCCTAATCATTCATATTCTTTACCAAAAATTTCATGTACAGTCATGCACCTTATAACAACATTTTGGTCAACAAGAAATCTCATAGCTGTGGCTAGTGTAGCTCAGTGAACTGAGCACCAGCCTGTGAACCAAAAGGTTACCAGTTTGGTTCCTAGTTGGGGCACATGCCTAGGTTGCGGGCTAGGACCCTGGTTGCATACATGCAAAACACCACAAATTGATGTGTCTCTTTCTTTCTCCCTCCTTTCCAAACTCTCTAAAAATAAATAAAATCTTTTTTTAAAAAAGAAAGAAACCTCATGTACTATAGTGATCCCTTATGATTACAATGAAACTGAAAAATCCCTAGCACCTAGTAATGGCATAACATCATAGCACAACATATACTACTCACATGTTTGTGGTGATGCTGGTATAAAACACCTACTGTGCTGCCAGTTGCACAAATTACAGCACATCATACTTGATAATGATGATAAATAACTATGTTTCTGGTTTGTGTATTTACTATCCTATACTTTTTATTGTTTTTTTCTAGTTATCAAAAAAATTTGTTGTGAAACGTTATGCCATGTTACATGAGCAGGAGCCTCATACATCTCGTGCCTACTGAGTCCCTTAATGGCATCATTTTCTCTTAATTTGATCTCCTGTGGATTTGTACTGTAACATGTTGTGCAGGTTAGTAGCCTCAAAGCAATACGATATAACATGTAACCTAGGTGTGTAGTAGGCTAGAGCCTGTAGGTTTGCGTGAGTGCATTCTGTGATATTCACACAACGATAAAATTGCCTTATGACACGTTTTCCAGAATGTATCCCCATTGTCAAATGGCACATATCTGCAGTGTTTTCCCAGAGCCCTGAAATCTGCTGTGTACAGGCACTAGATTCAAACCAGCCACTGGGATCTTCAGGGGGTTTGCAGGTAAATGCAATTAAGGAATATTGATATACTCCTATATTCACAATTTTTCTAATAACAGGATGGAGATTAGATTACATTTTTACTCTGGTGCAAAATGGTAATACTGGTATGAAACAATAATAAAAACTATTCTAATTTATATCACCAGTTAGCTTTTATATGCAGTTTTGTGTTCTCTAATTAACATTTTATAAATGTTACCTGCTTCTAAATGTTCAAATTTTGATTCATACCAATCTGTTGGCATTACATATGAACTGGAAGAAAATATGGAGCCTTCTGCTTTAAGAATCCTAATTTACATGCTAAATTAGAGGGCCAAAATGAGTCTTTGTCATGCTTAGAGCCCTGTACATTGGCCCAGAAAAAAAGGCAGCATGTTGATTTTGTGTGTCTATGTGTGCGTGTATGTAAGGACAATTTTTTTAAAGTAATAACTCAATACCAGTTTAGAGCAACAAAATCTAGTGCACTGGAAGATAAATACTGTGAAAGCACTTTGGTGTGATGAGCTTTATTTAAACCGATAATTATTCCTCATTGTGACAGCAGTTGAGCAGCAGATGGCTTTAGGTACCATAAATATGTAAGCTCTAGAAGTACTCTGCATTGAAAAAGGCACCAAAGCACAACAGTGTTGAACAACACAGACGAGAGGGAGAGGGCCTTCTGACATAGGAGACAGAAGCTTCTTCATGCAGTATGACTTCTGAGCACAGTGGGACACCACACAGCTTTTCTGCACAGCACTAATGCATAGAGCAATCCCATTTTTTAAATATTACATGTCAAGGAAGTTAGACTTTCCCTCAATTAAATTACCTCATTTTCACAATATAGAACTTGGAACAGAATTTCTCAAGTGCTTTCATCTTTCGAAACTTTCTGTCAAAAAACAAGCTTACTATTAAGACAAAGCTGTACAATCCAAGGCAGAACTCTAGTGGGACAGTTTGCTCTAGCCTAAGTGTAACTCTACCATTCTCTAGATACTGTAAACTCTTTCCCTTGCTCTCTGGTACCTACTTTAGTACCTGAAATAGGTACATAAAAAAGATAACATTAAAAAATATCTTTAGTAACAAATAAAATATCTTTTTTCTTTTTTCAGAATATATTTTATTGATTATGCTATTACAGTTGTCCATTTCTCCCCCATCATTCACCTCCACCCTGCACACCCCCTACCACCCACATTCCCCACCTTTAGTTCATGTCCATGTGTCATAAGTTCTTTAGCTTCTACATTTCCCGCACTATTCTTGCCCTCCCCCTGTCTATTTTCTATCCACCGTCTATGCTACTTATTCTCTGTACCTTCCCCCCCCCATCCTCCCACTCCCCTGTTGCTAACCCTCCATGTGATCTCCATTTCTGTGGTTCTGCTCCTGTTCTTGTTGTTTGCTTAGTTAGCTTTTGTTTTAGGTGTGCTTGTTAATATCTGTGAGTTTGCTGTCTTTTTACTGTCATATTTTTTATCTTCTTTTTCTTAGATAATTCACTTTAACATTTCATATAATAAGGGTTTGGTGATGATGAACTCCTTTAACTTGACCTTATCTGAGAAGCACTTTATCTTCCCTTCCATTCTAAATGACAGTTTTGCTTGATAGAGCAATCTTGGATGTAGGTCCTTGACTTTCGTGACTTGGAATACTTCTTTCCAGCCCCCTCTTGCCTGTAACGTCTCTTTTGAGAAATCAACTGACAGTCTGATAGGAACTCCTTTGTAGGTAACTGTCCCCTTATCCCTTGCTGCTTCTCAAATTCTCTTTCATTTTAATCTTGGCTAATGTAATTATGATGTGCCTTGGTGTGTATCTCCTTGGGTTCAACTTCTTTGGGACTCTGAGTTTCCTGGACTTCCTGGTAGTCTATTTCCTCTGCCAGATTGGGAAGTTCTCCTTTATTATTTGTTCAAATAAGTTTTCCACTTGTTGCTCTTCTTCTTCCCCTTCTGGAACCCCTATAATTCAGATGTTGGGACATTTAAAGATGTCCTGAAGGTTCCTAAGCCTCTCCTCATTTTTTTTTTTTTGAATTCTTGTTTCTTCATCCTTTTCTGTTTGGTTATCTCTTTCTTCCATCTGGTCCACTCCATTGATTTGAGTCCCAGTTTTCCTCCCATCTCTATTGGTTCCCTGTGCATTTGCCTTCATTTCACTTATGGTAGCCTTCATTTGTCCATCTAATTTGTGAGCAAAATCAACCAATTCTGTGAGCATCCTGATCACCAGGGCTTTGAACTGTGCATCTGATAAGTTGGCTATCTCTTGGTTGCTTAGATGAATTGGCTCTGGAGCTTTGATTTGTTCTCCTGTTTGAGCCATTTTGAGTTGGTTTTGGGGGTTTTTTTTGGGGGGGGTCTGGTCATGGCTGTTACATAGTGAGGGGCAGAGCCTTAGGTGTTCCCCAGGGCAGGACAGGCCAGTCACTAGGTAGTGACGCTCTACGTGGGAGTGGGGTCCGGGAGGGAACAATGGCACTTACTCTGCTCTCTCTCAGATTCCAGTCCCTTCCACTGCTTCCCCTTTGCCTGGATTATCTGCACGCGAATGTGGGACCACCTGGTCAGCCAGCTGCCTTGCACAGCCTCACTGGGTCTGCACCACTGCCACCTGTGCCCGGGGTCCGCTAGCAGCCACCTGTGTACCTGGGTCTGCCAGCCACTGCTGCCTGTGTGCCCAGATCCACCAACCTCAACTTTTTCCTCTGGTGACTCTGCCCCTCTTACCGGTCTGGATGAATGGTTGTTGGACTTCTGTACAATTTTCTATTTTCTATTAGTTCAATTTTCTATTAGTTCTGGTTGTTTTCTTATTTCTAAATCTTTGTTGTCCTTAATTTTGGTTATGCAAGGAGGCACAGTGTGCCCACCTACACCTCCATCCTGGCTGGAAGTCAAAAAAGATCTTTATTGACACTCTCCTCATTGCTGAAAGGTAGCTTATTTTATATCTGCTGTGGCCAGTCATAATATTCGGTACTTAACAGGCTTCAATAAATAAATACATCCACCTATTTGATTCATCCACCTATTTGTTAATGCTTATTATGTCCTATGCTAGATAACTAGAAATACTGAGATGAATAATTTAGAGAGCACAATATTCCTCTCCCTGTGTTTCTACAGAATTGGTTTGAAACAGCTGCCTTCTCAAATTAAGAACCAACAGTAACCAGAGGGGAGGTGGGAAGGAAAATGGGGGTGTGGAGAGGGAAAGGATTTTCAAGAACATCTATAAAGAACATGTGGACAAAACCAACAGTGGGTAGGATCAAAGGTGGGAAGTGGGGATGGCTGGGGTGGGTGGCAGTGGTGGGTAGAAAATGGAAACAACTGTACTTGAACAACAATTTTAAAAAGTTAAAAAAAAAACTGCTGACTTCTCACAGTCTTCCAAATGGGAGAAAGAGGAGTTGATTTGATTACTGAAATGATGAGACTGCAACATTCCTGGTCCATAATTCTGTCCTGGGCAAAGTTGATTTAGTCAGAATCATTCCAGGGATATGACAAAGGCCATGATCCATCATGGTGTTTTGTGTGACTTATTGGGTATCTGTTCTGCCATGTGTAAGTCTCAAGGAAGAAACTGGGGTGGGAAGGCAGGTATCAGAAGTCCATCTGGGCTGAAGAGCTGAGCCTCATTCTCTTCTACACTGGCTTGCAAGTGATCTGATGAAGTCATTGTGACCTCTAGTATTGTCATGACTAAATGTTTACACATTGAACCACAGATCACTTTATTACTTCCTTTTAACTTCTGCCTTATAATAGATAAGGCATTGTATTGGAGGGTTTTTTTAATTATGTGCATAAGTAGATTATATTATTTTTGAATTTTAACTTAGAACAGTATAGGAAGTGCTATCAAAAATTTATTTTTTTTAATTTTAATTGTTCTTGTACAGTTTTCTTTTACTTCTTTCCCAGCCCACCACCCCAGCCCTCCCCACCTCCCTCCCATTCCCACCTCCCCTAGTTTTTATACATTTGTCCTTATACTTGATCCTGTAAACTCTTCCCCTTTTCCCCTGAAATTCCCTCCCCACTCTCCCCTCTGGTGACTATCAGTCTGTTCTCAATTTCAGTCTCTGTGGTCATATTATGCTTGTTTGTTTGTTTTCTTGATTAGGTTCCTGTTAAAGGTGAAATCATATGGTATTTGTCTTTCACTTCCTGGCTTATTTCACTTAACATAATGCTCTCCAGTTCCATCCATGCTGTTGCAAAAGGTAGGCGCTCCTTCTTTCTTTTTGCTGCATAGAATTCCATTGTGTAAATGTACCATAGTTTCTTAATCCATTCATTTACTGATGGGTACCTAGGTTGCTTCCAGCACTTGGCAATTGTAAATTGTGCTGCTATGAACATTGGGGAACATAGGTCCTTTTGGATTGGTATTTCAGGATTCTTAGGATATAATCCTAGCAGTGGAATTGCTGGGTCAAAAGGCAGTTTCATATGTAGTTTTTTTAGGAAGTTCCATCCTTTTTTTCCATAGTGATTACACCAGTCTGCAATCCCATCAACAGTGCACCAGGGTCCCCTTTTCTCCACAACCTCTCCAACACTTGTCATTTGTTGCTTTGTTTATGATGGCCATTCTGACTGGTGTGAAGTGGTTTCTCATTGTGGTTTTAATTTGCATCTCTGATAGCTAGTGATATTGAGCATCTTTTCATGTGTCTCTGGATCCTCTGTATGTATTAGAAAATAAAGAAAGGGTTGGATCTGATGAGGTCTGGAGTACCAGTCACAGAAGAGAAGAGGAATCTACCTGCAGGAGTTGCAGAACAGAGAATCACTTATATCTCTAAACAAGGCCCTAAAAACAGCCCTTCTATTTTTTAGAAACCCCTCTATCCATCTGGCTACTGTAACAGTCTCCCTAAAATTCAACATTACTAATATCTTCCTCCTATTCAAAAGCTTTCCAAAGTTCCAAACTGTCTTCAAGTGTTCACAATCCAGACCCAACCTACCTTCCTAAAATAATTTATTGTTGAGGAGTTCCAGCCAAGATGGAAGGATAGGTAGAAACCCTTCACTTCTTCACACAGCCAAAAGGAGGATAACAACCACTCTAAACTCAGTAAACAACCAAAGTGCCGGAAAATCAATCTGCATGCAATTCTGACAACCAAGGAATTAAAGAAAAAAATCAACCAGAACAACCAGACTGGTAAGGCAGCAGACCACACAGACCAACTCAGAAAAACTATGGCAAGGTGGTGGACCAGTCCAACAGGGCTTGCTGTAGTGAGGAAACAGACCATGCAAGCAGAGCTGGCTAAAGGCGAAACTGAGACTCAGAGCTGACTGTGGACTACAGCGGTTGCAGCGGTGAAAGAAACTCCCAGTCTTGCACAAGAGTCCATTGGAAAGTGCGCTAGAGAGGAGTAGGCAAGCTGCACTGTTCACTCTATGGCCCCTCCCCCACAACACAACAGAGAGGGTTGCCCTGCCTGGGTGAATACCTAAGGCCCTGTCCCCTTACAGCTTATCAGGTACACCTAGACAAAGAAATATAGCCCAAATAACGAACAGAGCAAAGCCTCAGAAAGACAACTAATCGATAAGGAAGCCGATTTGATGGAGAATTTAAAGTTCTGGTAATCAAAATGCTCACAGAACTGATTGAGCTTAGTTGAAAAAATGAAAAAAAAAAAAAAAATGAAGGATACCCAAAGTGAAATAAAGCAAAATATTCAGGGAACCAACAGTGACAAGAAGGAAACTAGGACTCAAAGCAACAATTTGGGACAAAAGGAAAAAAATAAACATCCAACTGGAATGGAATGAAGAAACAAGAATTCAAAAAAATGAAGAGAGGCTTAGGAACATCTGGGACAACTTGAAACATTCCAATATCCGAATTATAGGGCTGCCAGAAGAAGAACAACAGCATGAAATTGAAAACTTATTTGAACAAATAACGAAGAAAAACTTCCCCAATCTGGTGAAGAAAATAGACTTCCAGGAAGCCCAAAGAGTCCCAAAGAAGTTGGACCCAAAGAGGAACACATCAAGGCACATCATCATTAAGTTACTCAAAATTAGAGATAAAGAAAGAATCTTAAAAGCAGCAAGAGGAAAGGAGAGAGTTACCTACAAAGGAGTTCCCATAAGGCTAACAGCTGATTTCTCAAAAGAAACCTTACAGGCAAGAAGGGGCTGGAAAGAAGTATTTGAAGTCATGAAAGGCAAGGACCTACATCCAAGATTACTCTATCCAACAAAGCTATCATTTAGAATGGAAGGGCAGATAAAGTGTTTCCCAGATACGGTCAAGTTAAAGGAGTTCATCATCACCAAGCCCTTGTCTGAAATGTTAAAGGGAGTTATCTAAGAAAAAGAAGATCAAAACTATGAACAGTAAAATGACAACAAACTCACAACTGTCAACAAATGAACCTAAAAGAAAAGAAAAACAATGAAAACAAAAACTAAGCAAAGAACCAGAACAGGCACAGAATAAGAGAAATGGATATCACCTGGAGGGATTTCAGTTGGGAGTGGGAAGGGAGGAATAGGAAGGAAAAGGTACAGGGAAGAAGAAGCATAATTAGTAGGCATAAAATAGACAGGGAGAGATAAAAAATGGTATAGGGAACAGAGGACTCAAAGAACTTATATGTACAACTCATGGACATGAACTAAGGGGTGGGGAATGCTAGAGGGCTGGAGGGCAGGGAAGAGGGGGAATAAGGGGGGGGGGGAATTGGGAAAACTGTAATAGTATAATCAATAAAAATACTTTAAAAATAATAATAATTTATTGCTTGCTCAAGTCTTCTGAATGAGCCACCCCAATCTACTTTTTTTCCCTAAATAGATCATGAACCAAATTCCATCTTCATACATTTGACCTTTCTGATTTACCTATGAGAAAGCCCATTATTACCTCTAATTTCAAACTCTACATTTTCCCATATAGTTCAATTCAAGTCCCATACACGCAGCCCAAAATGATCATTTCCTCCTCTAAAAACCTAGAGGGAGCAATTAAGTGTGGCACAGCAGTCAGAACTGGGTAAATTATACTACAGATAATAAACAGCCTCAGAATGTGAGATGCTTACAAGGGTTTACATCTCACTATGTCAGATGTGCAAGTGAAAATCAACAAAGCTTCTGGCTCCAGGTAACTTTCATTCTAGGACACAAACTGACAGAGTGGCCTTAACCTGGAACATTGATCCACATCATGACAAAAGGAACAGAGAACACAATAATCCCAACTCTTTTTTTCTTTTCTTATTTTGCTGTTGTTCAAGTATTATTATCTGCCTCCTCTCCCCACCACTCCCCCCACACCAGCCATCCCCACCTCCCTCCCCTGTTCCCACCCACCCCTTTGGTTTTGTCTCTGTGTCCTTTATAGTAGTTCCTGAAAACTCTTCACCCTTTTCCCCCCATCTCCCCTTCCACCTCCCCTCTGATTACTGTCAGTTTGCTCTTAATTTCTCTTAATTTGCTCTTAATTAATGTCTCTGGTTATATTTTGCTTGCTTGTTTGTTTTGTTGATTAGGTTCCAGTTAAAGGTGAGATCATATGGTGTTTGTCTTTTACCACCTGGCTTATTTCACTTAGCATGATATCCTCCAGTCCCACCCAGTTCCATTTTACCAACTAATTCTTAAACATTTGCTCAAGTGGTACATGTTTCAATTCCACTCAGATAGCACTGGCCAAAACAAGCTGTATGAGCAAACATAATGTCAATGAAGTAGGAAGGGAGGGAGAACAAATATTTTCAAATACTACTCAAATCTACAATAATTGAATCAATGTACATAGTTATGATCACTTCTAGGAATACCTCACATCACTAGAGTACAGTTACAAGCTGTTTATAGGTATCTTACTCTAATATGATGGTCACAGGGAATTTGAACATTTTAAAGAACAAATTAAAACTCTGAAAGCATAGCACATTTGATCAGTATGAATCAGAACAATGTCTTTTCAATTAACAGTTTCCGAATTTAGTTTACCACTGCAATTAAATTCCAGTGAAACTAAATAATTTGAAGGTCACTACAATAGTATGCAGTTTATAGTTATTTGTGTAGAAATATAATTTGTTGCCAGCATAACATGGTTGCTTTTTTGCAATTTTGAAATATACAAATATGAAATAATGAGATATGAAATATTATGAGTCTCACTTTATGTGCAAATTTAGAAACAATATAAACTCCCACAATTAAACAAAACGTGAAGAATTCTACTTTGAAGTCAGCAAGCCATGGGAATTATAAGGTGTGCTACACCACATGAAGGTACCAATTTAGCTGGTAGGCAGATATCTGCAGACTTTGTTAGAATTGTGGAAATTGATCATGAAACCTCACTACTGTATTCTTGTTTTAACAGTCAGTACTTACAAATTAAAAGCTTTTTTAAGTTCTATAATAATATCACTCATACATTTACTGATGGTGAAAAATGTACCAAAATCAATAACTACTGAACCACTGCCAAAATACTATGCTGTTAATTGAAGTACAAACTCAGAGCTATGAAAAATAATACTGAGGAAATGAACACAGCATCAAAGCCACATTCGGGTGTTTTACAAAGTTGTAGCTTTTTATCCAAAAAATAACATTGACATGTTTCAACCTTGGTAAGGCCCTAAGAGCTGTCTTCCATTTAAAGATGGCTATCAAATTCATCCCCTACAAAGATATTTGCAAGTGCTTTTCTAGTAAATCTGCAATGGAAACTACTATAGAAAGCTGTACTGGTATTAATTTTACAATCCGACTGAGCCTCATGTTAACAAAATAAAGATGTATTATGCTCACTCTTTTCGTATGGCCAGTGAGGACAGCTTTGAAAGCTTCTTGTTTACTTGTGGCTGTCTTAGCTACGTTTCTAAATTATCCAGTAAATCAAATGTTGACTTAAAAATGTAATCCAAAAGGTGAATAGGATGTAAAATGTTATTGAATCAAACTGATTTAACAAATATTTGCATGATTATTATGTGCAAAGCAGTGTGTCAGATTTAAGCCTAACACTCTCACCAAATAAGCCAATTGATATGCTATCAAATAAGCTACTGCCTTATGAACTCTGACTGAAACTCAGTTGTTTATACTGCTAAATGACAATGGTCAGTACAACTTACTGGAACATCTTACTCATTCTTGGTCAACAAAGTTTTCCTAACCACTGTTACTTACCCAAAATTACCTCTAAGAAGCAACCTCACTGAAATTCACATACCACTATTTATTCCTTTTGTTGTGTTTTACTGCTTTGCTTATGTGGAATTAATGTCACACTCACCACCCTACTTTAAAACTGTTTGTTTGCTAGCTTCTCTCTCCTGGTTAGTTATCTTTACAAGTAATGTCAAAAACCACGAGGCACAGACAAATTGAATTGGGTTTGCAAGAATGACTTTGGCCCTTCCCTAAAGAATCAGAGCAGTCATTTCCTTGTCCTAAGAGACATGTCGCCCATTCCACCCAGAGGATTGACAGAATACACACACTTACTCTTAATATGAAGTAGTAAGATCTTAAGGTGTCACCACACTTCCCTGTGGTCTTTTCACAATGCTCCTCCCAGGGAGTCATACCTGAGGTCCTAGAGCTCCAAAGTGTCCATGGTCAGAATTGGGGGGTATGGGTGGGGGAGGGCATGATGTAGAACTTATATGGGGAAAACACATTACATCTTTATGCCACTAACCTTGAAATGAAATCTAGTATTTCCTTCAAAGAGAAATAGAGGCAATGAAATGCAATAGAATCAGCAGTGTCTACATTTTGTCATCTAAAGAAATCACAGATATTTTCATCTCATATTTCAGTTTCTGCCAATATGTTGAGATATCACTTATGCTCATTACTACTTCAAAGCAACAGCACTTACTAGGCCTGCCATAAGATCTTTTTTAATATGTTACTAAGATATCACTTTAACACACATTTTAAAAATATTTGATAACTTATTTCAATATAATGGGTTTTCTTTGTTGAAATACTGATTGTATTTTATGAATTAAAAATGTAATTATGAGAGTGGGCTGTAGGTTTTATGTCACACTGCCCAGGGTCTGTGGCTCAAGAGAAGAGCCCAGTGGCGCAGTACACTGAGCAGGCCTGCTACAGTGAGGTAGCCAAAAACCCATAGTGGCTAAGTGGCTGCTCTAAGTTACTTAAAAAGTAATAACAAAGGGTAAAATTTTCTTTTTTTTTTTTTTATTTTACCCTTTGACAGCATGGAGGGACCTGGAGAACATTATCCTAAGTGAAATAAGCCAGTCAGTGAAAGACATATACCGTATAATTTCACTCATATGTGGAATGTAATGAACAAACTGAACTAACATGGGAAATAGAGACAGTCGTAGATGGAGAGCAGGCTGACAGCTCTGGGGGAGATGAAGGGATAGAGGGATTGAACAAAAAGGGAAAGAGACTCATGGGCATGCACAACATTGCAGTGATTGTGGGGAGGAGGAGATTATAAGGAGGATAAATGGTAGTGGAAAAATACAAAAGTATTTTGTACTTTTCTACAAAAGTAACAACAACAATTATTTTTTAATGCCTACTGTGTCTGTTTCCTATTACCGCTGTAACAAATTATCTCAAAGTTGGTTGCTTAGAACATCACAATTATTATCTTATTGTTGTGGATGTCAGAAGTCCAAACTGGATCTAACTGGGTTAAAATCAAAGTATCAACAGGGCTGTGTTCCTTCTCAAGGCTCTAGGAAAGAAGCCACTTCTGTATCTGTTCCAGCTTCTCTGAGCTACCCACATGGCTTGGCTCACCGTCCCCTTCCATCTGCAAAAGCAGCAATCTCACCACTCCACTCCCTGTTTCTATCATCACATCTCCTGATTCTGTTACTCTCACCTCCCTCTTCCACTCCCAAGGACTCTTGGGATTACACCAGGCCCACCCAGATCATCCAGGACAATATCCACATCTCAAAGTCTCTAAACTAACCACATTTGCAAAGTCCCTTTTGCCATGTAAAATTCTCAGATTCCAGAGATTAGGATGTGAACCTCTCTAGGGAACCATGATCGTGCTCAGCACACTAACCACACTTCCAAACATGATTTACATGGCAAAACAATACAAAGAGTTTGAGAATATCATCTTCAGTGTAATAGATGAGAATTTTGAGGCTTAAACTTCAGAGTTCAAGGTCACACAGCCAGCAAGAGGCAGAAACAGCATTCAGTCCTCTTAGCACCAGACTGTAACAACAGCTGCTTTGGGGTCCCTTCTATGTACCTGATGCTTTACATATCCATTATTCCCTCATCCTTTCTCCTCTGACTCCTCTGCCTACATGCTCTACACTGCTGTCATTTACCCTTGAATGCAACTTTGAATGCTTTTTCTTTCATGGCTTTCTAGGGCCTGATGCCTTCACAGGCATGTCCCATCAATGCCTGAATTTCATTTTTATTTATCCAGTGTTAACCTTACCTTAAAGAACACAGCTCAGAGTATGGGTAAAGCAAATGAAGAGTCTCCCTTAGCAGCTTCTTTATCCTTCCATTAACCTGGTCCCCATAACTCATAACAATAAAAATGCAACCTGTAAAGGGAAAGCCTTTCCATATCAGTGAAGTTGTCTACAGGGCATCTTAGGTCAATCCAGTGACCATACCTGCTTTTCTGTGCAAGGCTTTATGCTAGATTCACTGGCAACACAGAGATGGTCTAGAACATGTAGGTTTACAAACTAAAGGAAGCCAGAGAAGCCCACTCCTTTCTGTCTTCTCTGCACTGGGAGCAACTATCTTGCCACAGTCCCTCATTCCCTGAAAATGGACACCTGGGCCAAGTTTGTGTCCACCCCCAGCTTGGTCAGGAGCACCTCTCAGCTGCTCAGCAGGACACTGTTTGCAGTGGTGCTGAAATGAACAGAGACACTGACAGATGAGAGCCTCAGCAGCTTGGCAGCCTCGTGTCCTCTGACCTCACTTATTTCTAGCCGTACCTTCCAAACTAGCACCATTTCAATGTACGTCGACACAGTAGCCAAGTTCATCAGGGCTGGGGCTGCCATAGTAGGGGTGGTAGGATCTGGGGCTGGAATTGGAACTGTGTTTGGGAGCTTCATGATTGGTTATGCTAGGAACCCTTCCCTGACAGCTAGTGTACCATGCTGGGCTTTGCCCTCTCAGAGGGCATAGGGCTTTTTTGCCTAATGGTGGCTTTTCTCATCCTCTATGACAGGTGAAGGAGCAGTCACCACCTCCCATGGCTCTTCCTCCCATGTCTTTTCTGCTCTGTATATTCCTTTTCCTATACCTCCCTAGGCAGCCTGGGGAAAGTGGTCGGCTCAGGGTTTGACGTAGGAAAGACAAATAAACATTGTTTTAATAATAAAGGAAGGAAGGAAGGAAGGAAGGAAGGAAGGAAGGAAGGAAGGAAGGAAGGAAGCAAGCCAGAGGGAATATGGAGGAATCAGCCAGTGCACACATGACTATGAGACGGCAAGGGACACTGTCAAGGTCCCAGGCTGGAGTGTGACATCATGTAGGGTCTTTTAAGATGGGGAGAAATCAAACCAGGAGGAATTTCAGGGCAGGCAGGGAGCTCAGCAGGCAGCTCTGTAAAACAAACTGGGTTCTGAAGAGGGAGGATGGCTGTGGGAAAGAAACAAAATACAAGCAGGTGATCAGGCATAGCTAAGGGAAGAGTTTACTTGGCCAGAAGACAGGAAATGAGCTAATAGAAAGCAGGACCAGGAGTCACAGGAGCCAGATCTGCCACTGCCTGTGTAAGTGTGAATACTTGATTATGCCAAGTGTTCTTGTCCATAAAAAAGGACAATAAGAAAGCTAATTCAGCCTTGACTGGTGTGGCTCAATTGGTTGGAGTGCTGTCTGGTAACCCAAAAGGTCGCAGGCTCAATCCCCAATGGGAGCACATACAAGAGGTAGCTGATCAATGCCCCTCTCTCTCCCCACCGCCCTGTGTATGTGTGTGTCTCTCTCTGTCTCTCTCTTGTCCCCTCCTTCTCTCCCCCTCTCTCTAAAATCAATGAGGATGTTCTCAAATGGCTAATTCAGAGGAGTGTTATGCAAAATAAATAAAGCAATGTAGTAAGCCTGTGTAAGTATTCATCTGAATTTGGGGTTAGGGTTACATCAGGGGAGCATTATCTGAAATGAATGGGAATAAGAGACATCAAACAGTCTCACTGACAGTCTGAAAAGGTCCAAGAGTAACAAAAACCCACATTCCTTCTGAAGACTCAGTACTTTTCTACTCCAACCTTGTTCTTACTCAGTAGTACTATGAGAGCAAACAGATACAAGAGAAAAATAACAAGTCCAGTATTATTTCATAAGATTTTCATTTTAAAGGAAGTTACTTATTCCCCAAAAGACTATAGCATAATCAGGGATTCAACAAATATATACAGAGGCAGGTCTACAATTTTCTAAGACTAAAACTTGATTTTGTGTGAAATACAGCATCAAAATTCATAGTAGTGTGTCTAAGGATCCCCAATAAAAACATCAAGGCAAGGAGGGAAGATGGCAACGTGGTAGGAGGGAGCAGATTCCATTTCCCTCTGCACATGGGAGAGGAACCTGGCTGATCTGTGGAGAAATGGAACGGTCAACCAACAGAAACACAGCATATTTGAAAGTAGGAGATCGAAGGTTGTAGCGGACATTGAAAAATTGGATGGTAAGGAGAGTACTTTGGAACAATAAGAGCCCAGGAATCAATGCAGAGACCAGGGCTGCCGAGGCCCCAGGCCCGGTGCTTGCCAAGCCAGCTAGGGGCTCTAGGGAGAGGGCCAGGACCACGTGCGAGCATACGGCTGCACGACTAAAGACGCCTGTCCACAAGCGGATACAACTGCGCACAACAGTGGGTACTTGAGCACCCATATGTGACAGCAGAGGCCTGTGCGACAGGAGACCTGTGGCCTATGCCAGGAACCCAGGGAGTGCAAGCAATCCGTGGGAGAATTGGAGCTCACTCCCGTGAAATTGGGGTGAGTGCACAGCGTAGGAGACCCAAGCTCGCATCCATAAACTTGGGAAAGTGCGTGCTCCCAGGAGGCTCAAAACATACCCTGTGCAGAGAGGCACCCGGTTACCCCTGGGAGGACTAACCCAAAGATAACTGAGTGCTGAACAGCTAGAAAAGCAACACCATCACCTCTCAGCCTTTGCAGCCAGTAAGACCAGAAAATCCAGCTTGGCAAGTGTGAAAACAGCAACAGTTTTTTTGTTTGTTTGTTTGTTTGTTTGTGTTTCTTTGTTCATTTTTCTTTTTTCATTTTTTAAATAATATTTTTATTATTTTTTCATTATTTTTATCTTTTTTACTCCTCAACTCCTTTTGCTTATCTTTACTTCTTTCTTGTATTATTCCTTCTTTCTTTCTTTCTTTCCAATTTTATCTCTTCTTCCTTCCTCTTTTTTTCTTCCTTTTTCATTTTTTTCTTCCTCTATTCACTTTTTAAATACCCTAGAGTGAGAAAAAAACAAAAACAAAAACAAAAAAAACCTGGAACACTGGAAAAACCAGACTTAGTCCCAAACAGGGAGCATTCCAACAGCTGAGACACTGGAAGCTGTAATCACCAGGATACCCAAAGGAGACTGCACCACTAAGTTTCACAGATACTCTAGCACAGAAGTTCACACCATAAACCCGGGAACCAGAACAGATCAATTTAAGAAGCTGAGGCTAACAAGAAGAGTCTCACAAACAATGGGAAGACAAAGAAACAATCCCCAAATGAAAGGAAAGAAGAAGCACCAGAAAGAATGCTAAATAAAATGGCGGCAACTAAACTATCAGATTTTGAGATAAAAGCACTGGTTGTCAGGAAGCTCCAAGAGCTCTCAATGAGCTACCAGAAACTACAGGGAAGCTGCAATGAACTCACTGCAAACTATATGAACATAAAAAAGGAAATAGAAACTATCAACAAGGGACAACAGGAAATAAAGAATACAATTTCTGAACTGAAGAACACAGTAGAAGGAATCAAAATCAGAATCGATGAAGCAGAAGATCGGATCAGTGAGATAGAGGACAAAGTAGAAAAAAACACCCAGAAAAAGCAAGAAAAGGAAAAAAGGCTCAGAAAGAATGAAGAAGGATTAAGAGAAATGCAAGACAATATGAAACATAATAATATCTGTATAATAGGGACACCAGAAGGAGAAGAAGAGCAGGGGATAGAAAACTTATTTGAAAAAGTAATGATGGAAAACTTCCCTAATTTGATGAGAGAAAAAGTCACACAAATCCAGGAAAAATGGAGAGTCCCATTCAAGAGGAACCCAAAGAGGCCCACTTCAAGACACATCATAATTAAAATGGCAAAGTTCCAAGACAAACAGAAAATCTTAAAGGCAGTAAGGGAGAAAAAGGAAGTAAAATACAAGGGAGCCCCAATTAGGTTAGCAGCTGACTTCTCAATGGAAATGCTCCAAGCCAGAAGAGAATGGCAAGAAATATTCCAAGTAATGAGAACCACAGGCCTGCAACCAAGACTACGTTACCCAGCAAGCCTTTCAATCAAGATAGAAGGCCAAATAAGGAGCTTCCCAGACAAAAGAAGTCTAAAAGAATACACCTCTACCAAACCAGTGCTGCAGGAGATACTAAAGGATCTGCTTTAAGGAAAGGAAGAGAGAGAGAGAGAAACACAGGCATGAAAATGGCAATGAATAAGTTCCTATGAATAATAACCTTAAGTGTAAATGGATTAAATGCTCCAATCAAAAGACATAGAGCAACTGAATGAATAAGCAAGCATGACCCACACATACGCTGCCTACAAAAGACCCACCTAAGGACAAAAGACCTACACAGACTCAAAGTGAAGGGCTGGAAACAAATTTTCCAAGCAAATGGACAAGAAAAAAAAAAAGCCAAGGTAGCAATACTCACATCAGACAAAATACACTTCAAAAGAAGACCCATAAAGACAGACCAGAACGTCACTTCATAATACTCAAGGGAAGAATCCACCAAGAAGACAGAAACATTGTAAATATATAGGAGCACCCAAATACATAAAGAAAATCTTAGAGGACTTCAGGAAAGCTATTGACAGCAACACAATTACAGTGGGGGATTTTAACACCACACTGTGAAAAATGGACAGATCTTCCAAACAAAATGTCAACAAAGATATTGTGGCAATGAACAATACTCTAGATGAAATGGACTTAACTGATATATATAGAGACCTTCGTCCCAAAGAAGCTAAATACACATTCTTTTCAAATGTACATGAAACATTTTCAAAGATAGACCACATGATAGGACACAAAACAAGCCTCAACAAATTGAAGAAAATTGAAATCATACCAAGCATTTTCTCCGACCATAAGGGACTGAAACTAGAAATCAACATCAAAGGGAAAAACCCAAAACCCTCAAAATCATGGAGATTGAATAGCATGCTATTAAACAATGAATGGGTCAATAATGAAATTAGTGAAGAAATCACAAAGTTTCTGGAAGCAAATTAAAATGACCACATAACAGCCCAAAACTTATGGGACACAGCAAAGGCAGTCCTGAGAGGGAAGTTCATAGCGATACAGGCCTACCTAAAAAAAAATAGAAACATCTCCAACAACTTAACTCTACATCTACAAGAACTCGAGAACAACAACAAAGACAGCCCAGAGCAAGTAGAAGGAAGGAAATAACCAAGATCAGAGCAGAATTAAATGACATAGAGACTAAAAGTACAATTCTAAGGATCAATGAATCCAGGAGCTGGTTCTTTGAAAAGATAAACAAAATTGACAAGCCTTTAAGCAGACTCATCAAGAAAAAAAGAGAGGGGACCCAAATAAACACAGTCAGAAATGAAAGAGGAGAGATTACAACTGACACCACAGAAATACAATGGATTGTAAGAAATTACTATAAAGAACTATATGCCAAGAAATTTGAACACCTAGGTGAAATGGACAAGTTTCTAGAAAAATATAATCTTCCAAAACTGAATGAAGAAGAAGCAGAATGCCTGAACAGACCAATAACAGCAAATGAAATTGAAGTAGTAATCAAAAAACTCCCAACACACAAAAGCCCTGGACCAGATGGTTTCACGGGAGAATTTTACAAAGCATTTAAGGAAGAGCTCACCCCTATCCTTCACAGGCTACTCCAAAAAATCCAAAATGATAGAAGACTCCCAAACTCTTTTGATGAAGCCAGCATCATCCTAATCCCAAAACCAGATAAAGAAACAACAAAGAAAGAAAACTTTAGGCCAATATGGCTGATAAACATAGATGCTAAAATCCTCATCAAAATATTGGCAAACCACATCCAACAATACATTTAAAAGATCATATACCATGACCAAGTGGGATTCATCCCTGGGATGCAAGGATGGTTCAACATTCGCAAATCAGTAAATGTAATACATCACATAAACAAAACCAGAGACAAAAATCACACAATCATATCAATAGATGTGGAAAAAGCATTTGATAAGGTACAGCACCCATTTATGATAAAAACACTCAGCAAAGTGGGAATTGAGGGAGCATTCCTCAACATAATAAAGGCCATATATGAGAAACCTGCAGCCAACATCATACTCAATGGGCAAAAACTAAAATCTTTTCCACTAAGATCAGGAACAAGACAAGGTTGTCCACTTTCACCACTTCTATTCAATATACTATTGGAAGTCTTAGCCACAGTGATTAGACAAGAAAAGGAAATAAAAGGCATCCAAATTGGAAAGCAGGAAACAAAGCTACCATTGTTTGCATATGACATGATAGTGTACATAGAAAATCCTATACACTAGACCAAAAAACTGCTTGACCTAATACATAAATTTGGCCACACAGCAGGATACAAAGTCAATATCCAGAAATCAAAGGCATTTTTGTATACTAACAATAAAACAGCAGAAGCAGAAATCAAGAAAAAAATCCCATTCGATATAGCAGAAAGAAAAATAAAATACCTAGGAATAAACCTAACCAAGGAGGTAAAAGACCTGTATGCAGAAAACTACACAACACTGAAGAAAGAAATCGAGGAAGACACAAACAAATGGAAACATATACCGTGTTCGTGGATTGGAAGAATTAACATCATCAAAATGTCCATACTACCCAAAGCAATTTACAGATTCAATGCAATACCTATTAAAGGACCAACAGCATATTTCACAGACATAGAACAAGCACTTCAAAAATTTATACCATAAACGACCTCAAATAGCTGCAGCAATTTTGAGAAAGAAGAACAAAGTAGGAGGGATCACAATACCTCTCACCAAACTGTATTACAAGGCTACTGTAATTAAAACAGCCTGGTACTGGCATAAAAACAGGCACATGGACCAGTGGAATAGAACAGACAGTGCAGAAATAAACCCAAGTCTCTACGGTCAATTAATACTCAACAAAGGAGGTGGCAACATAATATGGAGTAAAAATAGCCTCTTCAACAAGTGGTGTTGGGAGAACTGGACAGGTACATACAAAAAATGAAACTTGAGGACCAACTTACACCATATGCAAAAATAAATTCAAGGTGGGTAAAAGATTTAAATATCAGTTGTGATACCATTTAAGTCCTAGAGGGGAACATAGGCAGGAAAATCTCAGATATTTCATGCAGCAACATTTTTAATGATATGTCCCCTAAAGCAAGGGACATAAAGGAAAGAATAAACAAATGGGATCTCATCAAAATAAAAAGCTTCTGCATAGCTAAAGAAAACAGTATTAAAATAAAAAGAGAACCAACTGTATGGGAAAACATATTTGCCAATGATACCTCAGACAAGGGTTTAATCTCCAAAATATATAAAGAACTTACATGACTCCACTCTAAGAAGACAAGCAACACAATTAAAAAAATGGGCAAAGGACTTGAACAGACACTTCTGCAAGGAAGACATACAGAGGATCCAGAGACACATGAAAAGATGCTCAATATCGCTTGCTATCAGAGAGATGCAAATTAAAACCACAATGAGATACCACTTCACACCTGTCAGAATGGCCATCATAAACAAAGCAACAAACAACAGGTGTTGGAGAGGTTGTGGTGAAAAAGGGACCTTAGTGCACTGTTGGTGGGATTGCAGACTGGTACAACCACTATGAAAAGCAGTATGGAATTTTCTAAGAAAACTAAAAATGGATCTACCTTTTGACCCAGCAATCCCACTGTTAGGATTGTATCCTAAGAACCATGAAACACCAATCCAAAAGAACCTATGCACCCCAATGTTCATAGCAGCACAACGTACAATAGCCAAGTGTTGGAAGCAACCTAGGTGCCCATTAGTAAATGAATGGATCAAGAAACTATGGTACATTTACACAATGGAATTCTATGCAGCAGAAAGAAAGAAGGAGCTCCTACCCTTCACAACAGCATGGATGGAACTGGAGAGCATTATGCTAAGCGAAATAAGCCAGGCAGTGAAAGACAAATACCATATGATCTCACCTTTAACAGGAACCTAATGAAGAAGACAAACAAACAAGCATAATATGAACAAAGAGACTGAAATTGAGAACAGGCTGACAGTCACCAGAGGGGAGAGGGGAGGGAATTTCAGGGGGAAAAGGGAAGGGTTTGGTGCAACAAGTATGAAAGACACATGGACAAAATCTAGGGGAGGTGGATATGGGAGGGAGGTAGGGAATGTTGGGGCGGTGGGCTGGGATGGGAGTAAAAGACAGATAACTGTACAAGAACAACAATTAAAAAAATATATATGGATTGGAAAAAAAATCAAGACAAAGATTATTTTGAATATCCAAAGCATTCAGGCTCTTGGAAATAAAAGTGAAAAAAGTGAAAAAGTGAAGTTTTTCTAAACATAAGTCCAATGAAAATGAATAGTCTACCATCTTTCCTGTTTATTCAAATTGGGTGTAAATATCTAATTTGGTTGGAAGAACTATTTTTCTTAATTCTTTTGTAACTACGGATATAAATTTCCCTAATGGGCTCTATTCCTAACACCCATCAACAATAATAAAAAACAAATCCTTTCACATCTATAGCTTTAAAAAACAAAATGATCACCCCTTTCATAGTACATTTCCTTACAAAACATACCAGAGTAATAAAAGACTAGTGTGACAGACACACTAGGTCCTCTCATTCCATGCTAATGACCTCTGGTAAAGTGGCATCTTGAATTTTGAGTTGCCTCACTTGTAAAATGGTGATTAAAATACGAAGATTATATGAGACAATGAGGGCAAAGATGTATCACTCAGTTAGACAGGTGGAGGTGATATCTATTCCCTACTCTTTATACTCCATTAGCTAAAGTTAATGCTTACCCTGGCTTCTCTCTCCAAACCTCAGGAACACTTCTCATTGACAAGTTCAGGGAGAAGAAAGGGCATTTGAAGGCCACTGTGTACTAGGCTTTCTGTCAGAATCAGCTTACCTGAGCAGGGGCTAAAATTCTGCTCTGCTCAGGTCCATATAGTAAGAAACCCACCCCTGAAAATGTCCTTCTCCACCATGCCTAGTAGATAAGCCCATCTGATTCAACAATAAAGTATGGGAAAGTCCACTTTCCATAGACCCAAAGCCATGTCCTCTAATCCTGCCATTAACAGCAACAAAGTTGAAATGTCCATTCCCTACCTGTATAATTTTTTGTTTTAATGTAATGCTTGGTTCTGAAATCAGACACATTGAAAAGAACGTTCTTCATTGTGCTCATACAACCCAAATAATAGGCACACAATACTAATTGCTATTACTACATCATCATCCAAATCCTCCTAACTGATCTTCACTATTACAAATCCAGGTGTATGGATATGTAGTAGTGACATCTTCCAACATCTCCCAGACATCTTCATTTGAGTAGCTAATAAGCATTTCAACTCAACATACCCCAAGTCAAACTGGTTTCCACTTCTGCCCCACACATGCCTGTTCCTTCCATACTTCCTCATCTCAGAAACAACAATTTCCTTCTGGCTGTGCAAGCCAAAAATATTTGCATCACCCTTGATCCCTTTCTTTCTCTTATGATCTACATTTCATCTGTCAGCAAAATTGTGTTGGCTCCACTTCACATTTTCAGAGTCCACTTAGTTCTCACCACGTCTACTGCTACTTCCCTCATCCAAGCCACCCATACTTCAACAGCCTCCTACCCAGGGTCTCTGCTTCTGTTCCTGCCCTCCTATATCAACACACCAACCACAGTGACTCTCTTATGGCTCCCTCTGCTCAAAATCCTCCAAGATCTTACATCTCACTCAGGGCAGAAATTAAAGTGCTCAAAATGGCCCCTGATGCCCAATTCTATCTATATCCACACCCAGGACTGGCAAGGACAGTGTTCACTCCACTTAACTCTCTGGTTTCCCATTTATTCTTGTCCCTCCCCCCTACAGTCTTTGCATTTGCTGTGCCCTCCACCTGAATTACTTGCCCCATTTATCCTCAGGTCTTTTTCTAAATGGCACTCACAGAAAATCTGAACCTACATTTTAACAAGAGCCAAAGTGCAATTTGTACAACATGGAAGCCTAGGAAATGCCAGCACAGAGTGCACTCATGACAATGGAAGTATTCTTGCTCAACACTTACACAGTAAATTCCAACCTTCTCCTTCCTACCACACCAGCCAATAGCCAAATTCAGGGCAATTATTTTCTATATAATCTTATTATATATTTTCCATTACCACATAGTCCCTTATACCCTCTCCCCCAGCGATCACCTCACTGTTGTCCAAGTCCATGACTCCTTTTTCCTTTTCTCAGTGCCCCCACTAGCTGTCATCTGTTTTCCATCTATGAGTCTGTCTCTGTTTCACTTGCAGAACAATTAGTTTTTGCCTTAGTGAACATCTGAATCATATGTGGGACTTGTGAAAAATGTAAACTCCTGGGGTCATCCTCCAGTGATTCTGATTCAATGAATCTGAGGGGGGGTCAAAGGGCTCACATTTTTAAACAAGTAGCCCCTGAGCAGGTTCAGATGCAAGTGATTCTGGGACATCACACTTTAGAAACATTACTTTAAAACAGTACACTTTTATATCCTCTAAAGTTGGGGCAAAAATCAAAAAACATCATTCATGTCCATCACTATTAATGTTTTTCTTTTGGATGCTTATAATAACAGATTTGTCAGCAACTGTTTGTTGTAATGATTCATGGTGCCCCTGTGGCTATAAATAAGTTTAGTGCTAAAACTCTAAGCTACCAAAAAAAAAAAAAAAAAAAAAAAAAAAACTTTATCTCAATTATTGTTTTCAAAGATAGCAATGCCTTTTTATGTCTTCATGGTCTTATTTAAGAAACTTTACTGAACACCAGATGTTTGTGAGGCATCATTCTAGGTAAATCAAAATTCCAAAGTTGAGTGATCTAATTACTCAATTCACTGAATTGAATTGATTCATTAACTGTGAACATATTTGTTGACAACCTGCTCAAAAGCCAGGCCCTGGCGTAAGCCAGGGGTTAACAGACATTTTCTCTAAAGGGCTAAATCGCAAATATTTTAGGCTTTGTGGACCACATATGGTCTCTGTTGCATATTATTCATTCAGGTTTTTTTTAACCCTTTAAAAATGTAAAAATCACTCTAGGTTCTTAAGTAATACAATGACAAGCTATGGGCCAGATTTTCAGTTGACTGATCCCTATTCTAGGTGATGAGGCTACAGCAGTGAATGAACCAGACAAAAGTCTCTGCTCTTCCAAAGATTGTCTGTAACAGAGAAACACATATAATAAACAAATAAATACAGGGTGGGGCAAAAGTACATGTACAGCTGTGAGTATGTAAACCAGAGTTTATTCTTAAATTATTTCTTATTAATTACTGCATTATTTTCCATATGAACAACTGTAAACCTACTTTTGCCGCACTGTGCACAGTAAAATGTAGACAGCAATTAAGTTCAATGAAGAAAAGTAATAACAGGATAAACAGTGACAGCAGAAGAGGACTTTTAAAGGTGTGGCCCAGAAAGGTGACATCTAAGCAGAGATCAAATGAAGTGGAGAGGTGTGCCTTCCTCTCAGACAAGGCAAGACTTGCTCAAGTTCAGCCATCATGATGGGCAATAACACTACACCATTTAAGTATGTTGGAAACAATGTCCAAAAAAACCCCAAGAGTAATTCATAATAAAATGGGCTTCGGGCCAAAAATATTAATTAATCAAGGCAGAAGTAAAAGTTTTATGACATGACGTAAATGTAAATGCTTCAAACAGGTCTTAAACAAGTACCAAGTCAAGCTTCATTAACACTCCAATGAAATTCACAAGCTTTTCATATTGAGAAATGTTCCCCTACCTCTTAAAAAAAAATCATTCAAATCCCTCCTTTACTGATATGTGGACTGTGTCTCTGCTTTCTAATCTCACCTTAATCCATTAGAAGTTTAACTTTGAAATCAGCTGATCCTAATTAAGAAGTCTGCTGCAAAGGAGGTGCCAGGTCTTTCTAATTAAAGAGAACAATGAAACCTGACCAACTCCAGAGGCTGGCTAGAAGTTTCCGAGGTCAGACATCAGCTACAGTCACAGAAGCACTGGGCTGGGGTAAAAAGAAAATAGCAGAGACCCTGATGCATCCACCATGACCATGAAGCAATGACCACAGATTTAATATATAGGTAAAAAGCTTGACCTCTTCACCTCCTTTGGTTTCCAGGTAGAATCTTTGATATGACACTGTCTTTTCTCAAAAGAGATGCTTTTGTTGCCTTGTGCTAAGTCTTAAGAAAAGATGAAGAAGGTGAGACAGAAGGCCCTACTGCAAACATAAGTGTTACAGCAGGAAAACCTCCCTGGCCAGAAATCAAGGTTTTGTCAAATGGTTTTAGAAAAACCATTTGTAAGGCTAGGTCAGCAGTCTATCCAAAAACACTGAAGAGATACAACACACATGGCTTTAAAAAAATGAATTAAAACTATTAAATTCTCATTTATGCAATACCCAATGACAGAAGCTGAGCAGCTGGCTGATGACATGGCCACAGAGAGGGAAAAATGGAGCCCTAGTGCTGCCCCATGTGCAGAAATTGTGGCCCATGGTTGGTTTAGCAGCAAACATGTTCCTGCATGAGGAGTCTTTCCTAACTTGCACCTGGGAGCCACCATGCCTGCCAAACCACACTGAGCTCACTGTCCCAACCAGGACGGGAACGACCAAGTGCCACTCTTGCTCCAGTTACTATTGTTTCCTAAAACACTGAAATAAGTGGAGCTTCTCTCTAACCCTGAACTTGCCTTGTCTCAGCAAAAATCTAACATCATTCTTCCTTTACAAGTTTAAATAGAAGGTGATCTTAAAAAATAAAACACACAAAAAATATACTAACAAAACTTTTAATTGACATGAAGTCCCTGTGGTCCCATGGTAGTCTGAAGTTGTTCTAGCCTTTCTCTCCTGACAGCCTAGGGCCACCAGCCCAAGCTAAACCACAGGCGTGCCTAGCTACCACCCTGGGCAATCCATACCCTGGTGCCTCCATCTGATTGACTAGAGGCACCGAGCTCCTCAAAGGCTGACAGTTCCAAATCAGTAGATTTCAGCACAATAAGGAATAAAATCACCTGCTCATAAAATGCACATTAATTTCCCAGGTGTACAGAATGTTTTAGGAACATTTATTACCTCTTTGTGCAGTTCCCACTTTGAAGCACATGCCGAAGTCATTCATCAAACATTTTAAAGTCCCTACTTTATGTCAGGAATTAATGTAGGAATTTCTCTGGAAAAGATTAATACTACTGCTATTAATAGCTCTCACTTTTATAGTAATATGTCTGCTTTATATGCAACAATGCATTTAATCTTCACAACTATACTAAAAGGTAGATGCTATTATTAGCCCCATTTTATAATTGAGGAAACTGAGGCACAGAAAGATTGAGTAACTAACCTTAGTTTCCACAGCTATTAAATGGCAGAATGAAGATTTGAACACAAAGTTGGCTGCAAGACTGTGCCACTCACTGCCACACACAGCACCTGCAGCACCTGCGGAAATCTGCTTCTTCATGTTCACGGGCAGCACATACAAAGTGAACCTGTCCGGCATTCTCTGAGACCCTAACTGACACATGACTCCAATGCTAAGACATGGATGAGAGAAAATGAATCAGACAGTAGCCTCTCTCCATTCTCAGTCATGCCTCAGCAAGTAAAGAGTATGGTCTCCATTCCCATTGTTCAGTTCTTTGTGCACAACATGTGACTGGAGTTTCCTGTGACCTATATGCTTTTTCCTTAGGAAGCAGGTATCTTAATAAGGTAGACTTTTCAGCAGCCTTTTCATCCTACTATTCAGCTTTTCTGTGGACAATGGTTGGTAGTGGTTGATAAGAACTGAAGGTCAGTTGATAAGAACTGAAGGTTTCAGTTTTTCTTTTTGCGTGTGTGTATAGATGATAGTGATACATTGAGAGTCGTATAGTAATGTTTGGGACTTTATTAACGAATTTCATTGACCAAGGATTCAGGATCATTAAATATGAAAAGAAATTGATTACAGGTATGGTATGTGTTGACTTTTGGTAGCAGTGGTACTTGAATTTGGATTAAAGGTAAAAATTTACGTGCATGTTGAATTGTATTACTTCCCCATCTCCTCGACATTTCTTGTGCCCATTTTACATCTTCCACATCCAATGCCATTGGTTCCGGCAATAATTTCTACTGCCACCTCCAGAGAAAATGATGCCTTCACTACACCACTCCTTCCCCCAAGGCCACAATCCCTAGTCCCTCTGCCACTTTTTCAGGTATGACTCTCTTAGGATGGGAGCATCCACAGCTCATATGACATGGAATGTGTAAGACTATCATCTCCTGTTCACCTCATTTGCTCCTCTCAAAAAATCAACTTGATTCACTGGAACAGTTTGTCAAGAAAAAAAAAAACTTAAAAACACATACACAAAAACAAACAAAAATGAATGCAACTCATTTATACTAAACACTTAAGGGTAGTCTAGAAATCAGGTTACCTAATTTTAAAACTCATTCATCTGGTTATGGTAGGCAGGAAAGATCAACGGAAGGCAAAACTCAGGGAGAAGTGACCTGAGGGAGAGAGAAATGTGACTGAATCCTGGGATGATTGCAGCAGAACTGGTGGAAAACAATTTCAGGAGATAGTATTAAAGTCATACCTACAGGACAAGGGTGAGCAAACCTTAGCATACACAGAAAGAGCAGAAAACTATATTCATAATTCAGATTCCTAGGATCAGACCAAGAGACTGGTTCAGTACATCTGAGTGGGAGGTCAGAAATAATTGTGTCATCAGCTTCCAGGTGATTCTGATGCAAGTGACTACAGACCACTCTTCTAGAATCCCTGCTTGAGATGTTAGCACCAGATGAGTGAGAAGAAATAATGAATCAGCACTGACTTTTGAGTCTCATGACTGCATACAGCCAATATAGAAGAAATAGGGGGTCAGGAAGAGCTGGTCTAGAGGGAGGTGACTGTTTCATGCCAAACAGTCTTAGGAGGAACCAGGCCTCTGCACAGGAGTGAGTAATTGAATGTAGTCACTTATATTTGGTCAGTTCTGGACCATGTAAGGGCTACTTCTGTGCAGAGGACCTGTGGTTGTCCAAATCTGCTAGCAATAGCTATCAAAGCCCATGTGATTACAGACAGAATTACCAGCCCTTATTGGTACAGACCTAAAGGTGCATTCCCCAATCAGCAGCAAGAGTGCCCAGGGCCATGTGCTCATTTCCACTTGACTGACTCTGAGACTCTCTCTCAGCCAGTCCAACCCTAGAGTAGGTGGTATAATTTACCAGGCTTCCCAAATGCAACTCCAATTAAAAGTTTTGAAATGAATTGACCAAGCTTCTGCTACAGCATAAAAGTCAACACATACCTGTAATAAATTTTTTTTTCATATTTACTAATCCTGAATCCTTGGTCAAAGAAATTCATTAACAAAGTTCCCAGACATTATTATACCACCCTCATTGTAGCACCATCATCTACACACATGCACATACATACACACACACAAAGCAAAAACTGAAACCTTCTGTTCTTATGAGCCATAGGGGGGAATAAAAGAACTTCCTCATCTCATATACATGATTGGGTTAGATAATGCCTTTGGATATACAAACCCTATGTGTTTCCGAATAGTGTCCTGAAATAACTTCTTAATAAACTCTTCTTCATTGTAAGGAAAACTGATGGTTCTTACACATGAAATACAAAAGTTCGGTTGTGATTCACTTGAATATTCTGCAATAACATGGTAATAACATATGAAGTAATGTGATTTCTGAATAAGTAAATTATACTTCTATTTACTATGTCAAATAGGTATAAAGTTCAACTGTCGCAATATTTATGTAGCCATTAGCTTTCATTGCTATTATTATCTACTAGAGAGTTAAGGGGGAAAGAAAATTTTTCTCTCCTAGTGTTCTAAAAATAAGTCTTCAAGTGTTAATAGATATGAGACAGTTCTGTTTTTAATTCAGAAAAATGTGACTCTCTGACATCCATCTTCCTTCTGTTACCTCATAGTCTGTTTTAAGTAATGTTTGAAATGCATAATTTATTATTTAGTATTATTTTCCCTGGAATGCCTACCTTCCCTCCTCTCTGCCTACAAGAAGAGACTTGCTCTTAACAACCAGGTAGGTCCCATCTCCCCTTTGAGATGAGGCTGTGGTAAGGGAGAGGTTGGGTCATGACCTCTATCTTCCCTAGATCACTCCCTTTGCCTAATTCCTATCATATCTAATTTATACAACACCCTCTACACTTTCCTCTCAGCTCTTAGCATACATTTTTCATGATATGGCCCTTTGTTAATTATTCATTTCAACACAATAAATTTGTACTAAATGCCTGCTGTAGGCAATGACATTACAGGGAAGTGGTTAAGGGGGAAGCATTCCCAAGTCAAAGGCATTCTGGATCCTTAGTTTGCTACCTATATGACTCTGGTCTAGCTGCTCAACCACTGTGCCTCAATTTCTCATATGTACAAATAGAGGTAATAGTATTATCTATAACAAAGGCTTTTTAAATAAATAAGGACTTGCAAAGCACCCAAAACACAGCCTGGAGCACAGCAAACCTCAATAAGCATTAATGATTACTGTTATTACTACTGCTAAATATATTCCCAGAATCACAGAATACAGAAATAAATAAGGCACAGTGATTCTTCATATGTAGAACTCATTCACAGAGTTAACATATTTAATGAGCAGCTACTGTGGACTAGACACCACTCAGGAGATATAGCTGTGAAAATTCCCTATTTTGATGAGAGAAAAACAATAAACAGTAGAAAATTAAAATATAATAGAATGTCAGGTAATTTTGACTTACATAAAGAATTATAAAGAAAACTAGCAGATAAAGAGGGGACACCTGAAGAGATGGCATTTAAGAAAAGTCCTCAATGGAAGTTTGTAGTGATACAGGCCTACCTAAAAATGATAGAATTTTTTCAAATAAATAACCTAACCCTACACCTACAAGAACTCGAGGAACAATAACAAAGAAGCCCAGAGCAAGTAGAAGGAAGGAAATAACCAAGATCACAGCAGAAATAAACAATATAGAGACTAAAAGCACAATTCTAAGGATGAATAAATCCAGGAGCTGGTTCTCTGAAAAGATAAATAAAATCGACAAGCCTTTAAGCAGACTCAATCAGAAGAAAACAGAGAGGACCCAAATAAATACAATCAGAAATGAAAGAGGAGAGATGACAACTGATACCACAGAAATACAAAGGATTGTAAGAAATTACTATGAAGAACTATATGCCAAGAAATTTGAAAGCCTAAATGAAATGGATAAATCTCTAGAAAAATATAATCTTATAAAACTGAATGAAGACGAAGCAGAAAGCCTGAACAGAACAATAACAGCTGATGAAATTAAAGCAGTAATCAAAAAGCTTCTGACACACAAAAGCCCTGGACCAGATGGTTTCACAGGAGAATTTTACAAAGCATTTAAGGATGAGCTAATCCTTATCCTTCACAGATTATTTTTAAAAATCCAAGGGGATGGAAGACTCCCAAACTCTTTTGATGAAGCCAGCATCATCCTAAACCCAAAGCCAGATAAAGACATGACAAAGAAAGAAAACTTCAGGCAGGCCAAAATCGCTGATGAGCATAGACACTAAAAACCTCAACAAAATATTGGCAAACCACATCCAACAATACATTAAAAAGATCATACACCATGATTAAGTGGATCATACACCATGACCAGGGATGCAAGGATGTTATAATATTCACAAATCAACAAACAAACATATCACAAAAACAAAATGAAAGACAGAAATCATATCATATCAATAGATGCAGAAAAAGCATTTGATAAGGTGCAGCACCCATTCATGAAAAAAAAAAAAAAAACACTCAGCAAAGTGGGAATAGAGGAAGTATTCCTCAACATAATAAAGGCCATATATGAGAGACCTACAGCCAACATCATAATCAAGGGGGGAAAACTAAGTACTTTCCCACTAAAATCAGGAAAAAGAAAAGGATGTCTGCTTTCACCACTCCTATTCAACATAGTACTGGAAGTCCTAGCCACAGCAATCAGACAAGAAAAAGAAATAAAAAGCATCCAAATTGGAAAAGAGGAAATAAAACTGTCATTGTTTGCTGCTGACATGATAGTGGACATAGAAAATCCTATAGACTCCAACAAAAAAACTACTCGACCTAATAAGTGAATATAGCAAAACAGCAAAACACAAAGTCAATATTCAGATATATTGAAAAATGAAAGGCATTTCTGTATACCAACAATGAAATATCAGAAACAGAAATCAGGAAAAAAGTCTCATTTCATACAGCAACAAGAAAAACAAAGTACCTAGGAATAAACCTAGCCAAGGAGATAAAAGACCTGTACTCAGAAAACTATACAACACTGAAGAAAAAAATTAAGGAAGACACAAACAAATGGAAGCATGTACCATGGATTCAAAGAATTAATATCACCAAAATGTTCATACTACCCAAAGAAATTTATAGATTCAGTGCAATCCCTATCAAAATACCAATGAAGCATTTCACAGATATAGAACAAACATTTCAAAAATTTATATGAAACTATTGTGACCCCAAATACCTGCAACAATCTTGAGAAAGAAGAACAAAGTAGGAGGGATCACAATAACTGATATCAAACTGTATTACAAGGTCACTGTAATCAAAACAGCCTGGTACTGTCATAAGAACAGACACATAGACCAATGGAACAGAATAGAGAGCCCAGAAATAAACCCAAGTCTCTATGGTCAATTAATATTTGACAAAAGGGGAATAAGCATAAAATGGAGCAAAAATAGCCTCTCCAACAAATGGTGTTGGGAGAGCTGAACAGCTACATGCAAAAAAATGAAACTTGATCACCAACTTACACCATACACAAAAATAAATTTAAGATGGATAAAAGACTTAAACATAAGTCATAACTTAGAGTCCTAGAGAAAAACATTGGCAGAAAAATCTCAGACATTCCATGCAGCAATATTTTCATTGATATGCCCCCTAAAGCAAGGGACATAAAGAAAAGAATAAACAAATGAGACTTCATCAAATGAAAAAGCTCCTGCATGGCTAAAGAAAACAGTATTAAAATCAAAAGAGAACCAACTATATGTGCAAACATATTTGCCAAAGACACCTCAAACAAGGGTTTGATCTCCAAAATATATAAAGAACTCATACAACTCTACTCCAGGAAGACAAACAACGAAATTAAATCTAAAATGTGCAAAAGACTTGAAAAGACACTTCTCCAAGGAGGAAATAGAAAGGGCCCAGAAACATATGAAAGGATGCTCAGCATCACTAGCCATCAGAGAGATGCAAATCAAAACCACAATGAGATACTACTTCACACCAGGCAGATTGGCCATCATAAACAAATCAACAAACAAGTGTTGGAGAGGTTGTGGAGAAAAGGGAACCCTCCTACAGTGATGGTGGGACTGCAGACTGGTGCAACCACTGTGGAAAACCATATGGAATTTCCTCAGAAAACCCAAAATAGAGCTCCTTTGACCCAGCAATCCCACTGCTAGGATTATATCCTAAGAACCCTGAAACGCCAATCCAAAAGAACCTATTTACACTAATATTCATAGCAGCACAACTTACAGTAGCCAAGTGCTGGAAGCAACCTAAGTGTCCATCAATAAATGAGTGGATCAAAAAACTGGTACATTTACACAATGGAACACTATGCAGCAGAGAAAAAGAAAGAGCTCCTACCCTTTGTGACAGCATGGATGGAACTGTAGAGCCTTATGCTAAGTGAAATAAGCCAGGCAGTGATGTGGACCCTGGCTCGTGGGGTCTGCAATATTGTGGATGAGATATGAGAAATTCACATGGACTAATGAGTCCCGTGGAGTAAAAGGGATGGCATGGCTTCTCTCTCAAGAGGAGAAAAAGCCTCAGCCCTTGCCTTGACAGGCCTTTATTGCTTTTCTGGGCACATTACATGATGGTCCTCATTTACTATACACAGGTTCACCTTTGGTGGTTACCTTTTACAGAAAACAAAGAAGAGGACACCACTAATCACATTACAGAAGGATATTTGCAAATGCAAAGGGAAAAGTGGTTACACTCCATACCAGGAAGGTTTAGCACAGACTTTAGAAAGTTATAGTAAGCACTTGCTGCCTCAATTCAGGGTGAGAGAGTCTTAGCAAAAGCATGTCTCAAAGAAGCCTAGGTACAATGCAGGCCTGATTCCCCATGGAGAACTATCTGTGGGTGTGGGTCCTGTGCATCTCTGAGTGGGAGCTGGGCCCATGCCACGCAGAACAGTCTCCTGTAAGGTGGTGAGGGACAAATACAGTATGATCTCACCTTTAACAGGAACCTAATTAACAAAAGAAAAAAAAACAAGCAAAATATAACCAGAGATAGAAATTAATAACAATCTGGTAGTATCCAGTGGTGAGGTGGGAGGGGATAATGGGGGGAAGGGTTTTCAGGAACAACTACAAAGGACACATGGACAAAACGACGGTTGGGATAGAAGCAAGGGAGGAAAGTAGGTTTGGCTGGGGTGAGGGAGAGTTGTGGAGGGTAAATGCAGACAATTGTAATTGAACAAAAATAAAATAATTTTTAAAAAAGAAAATCCCTCAGTGAAATGCAAGAGTAAACATGAATGAGGGTTCAAGACAGCGAGCACACAGCCTGACATGAGAATGTTCTTATAACCATTAAGCAAGCCAGCATGGCTGGGACAAAGTGAACAAGGACAATGGTGGAGTGATATTATGGGTACAGCCAAGGCCCAGGTCTGACAGGGCCTGGAGGTCACTGTGGGCTTTGTTCTTAAATCATGGGAAGCCACTAGAGGGTTAAAAACAGAGAAGTAACACAAACAGCCATGGGCGGAATAGACTACAATCACATCTATTTTCTTTCTTTTTTTTTTTTTTTTTTTTTTAGTTTAGTGAGATGACATTGGTTAACAAAACCACAGAGGTTTCAAGTACACAACTCAACAAAACATCATCTGCACATTGTATCATGTGTCCATCACCCCAACTCAAGTCTCTTTTTATCCCCACTTGTCTTCCCTTTGCCCTCTTTCACCTGCTCCCCAACACCTTTTCCCTCTGGCTATCACCACACTGTTGTCTGGGTCTATGTGCTTAATCTCATCAGTTCTCCCCACCTAGTCCTTCAACCTCCATCCCCTTTGAAAGCTGTCAGTTTGTTATATGTACCTATGTTCTTTCTATTCTTTTGTTAAATTATTTTGTTCATTAGATTCCATATATATGTGAGATCATGTAGAATCTGTCTTTCTCTGACTGGCTTATTTCACTTAGCATGATATTCTCCATGTCCATCATACTGTTGCAAAAAGTAAGATTTCTTTTTTTTTTTACAGTTGAGTAATATTCCCTTATGTAAATGTAGTGCAGCTTTTTTGTCCACTCTTTTATCCATTTATCTATTGATGAGCATTTGGGCTGTTTCCAGATCTTGGCTATTGTAAAAAGTACTGCTATGAACATAAGGGTGCATATATTCTCCCTAACTCATGTTTCTGAATTCTTATATATCCAGAAGTAGAACTACTGGGTCAAATGGCAGCTACATTTTTAAGTTTTTTTAGGAAACTCCATACTATCTTCCACAGTAGTTGAACCAGTCTGCATTCCCACCAACAGTGCATGAGGGTCCCCTATTCTCCGCATCCTCACCAGCACTTGTTGTTTGTTGATTTATTGATGATACACATTCTGACAGGTGTGAAGAGACTTCCTTCATTTTTTTTTTAATTCCAATATCTTTTTGTTGCTCTGCTCAGGTGCTTACTGTTACTTTGTCCTCCAAATTGCTGATTTAATCCTCTGCTTCATCTAACCTGCTGTGCCTTCTAGTATATTCTTAATTTCATATATTGTATTCTTCATTTCTTACTGATTCTTTTTTATGGTTTGATGATAGAATCATATACAGTTTCACTAACTGCCAACAATGCAGCAGGCTCACTAGTTGCACCTGTGAGTCCTCTGAGCTACTTGTGGCAGGCATGAAGTTCTAGGATACTTGGACCCTCACCCAGTTTACACGGATTCAGAAACAGATCCATGATTAAATCTTCATTAATGAATGAATCATCATCTCTCATCTGACTGAGTTCTAAAAAAACAATCACCAAGGAGCCCTTAATATGTTTTTTCTCTAGTTCTGTTTTTCTGTGGGTTTTTGGTTTGTTTCTTTATCTAACCAACTTTTTAAGAAAGTTGAACAACTTCAAGCTTCTAGAACAGACTTAAAAAACAGAAAGAAACATTCTACTGAGAGCTCCAAGAATCATTCATAACTCCCCTACACAGTATCTCTAGATGATATTTGTAACTATCTGTATACACACCAGTTCACTCTTAGTTAACACACAATCCTTACAGCCTTGGTTTCAAATCCACATAAGAATAAACCATAATAGGTAGGTGATAGTGGTTTTCTTAGGGCCCAGAACATTAGCAATGATAAATAACAGATGACTACATGAAAACTAAGTAGGAAATGGAAAAATCAAAGTCACAATAGAACTATGATTGGTGCTATTACAAAACTCAAAAGTAGATGTTTCTAAAGTAGCCAAAGTCAAACACTTGAAGTATGTTCTGTATTTCTAAATTTACAGAAAAAAGAAACAATAAAATATAGTCTAGATAAATTTCTATGCAGAAGGATTAAAATCAGCAAAGCATATTATAGAAACAAATACAATCAGCTCAATTTACTCTTGTACATTATACATAATAGGGAGAAAATTTGATTTCTATAATAAAGCCCCATAAATTGCTAATGTATCTAATTGACAAGTGGGGAAATATAGTTGTGAAACAATACCTACAGTAGATGCCATTTAGGTTAAAAGAGAGAGGAGACATTGATTTTTTATACACACACACACACACACACACACACACACGTACCTTTGTTCATTGAAAAATCCAACATGGCCCCATCTTTCTTACTATCAGAAACATGATTTTTTTCCAAAGCAGTCATGTAATGATATTCTGACCAATGGATGTAAACAGATTTCACTGGCCATTGTTTTCCAGAAAAGCTATTGTTTTCTGAAAATATACCTGTTTCCATTTTCCCTTTACTGTTTTCCTTATCCAAAATGCAGGCACAATACGTAGAATTTGAGCAGCCATCTTGCCACCATAAGAACAAAAGTCACAAACTGAAGAAGGTGAGACAGAAAAGAAGATGGAGTCTAGATCTTTGCTAGTCGGAATGGCCTGAGCTCCGAATCCTCTGGTACAGAATGGAAACAATCACTCACATGTACAAAACACTTCCTAGAAATGCTTGGCATTCTTTATACATATACCATCCCCTCAAATTCCATTGCTTGGAAGGATATTAAGAACAGAATAATCTCCACCAGCTTTTACAATTTCCTTGTTGTAGTTATATGAAAATATAATTAATAATACTATCAACCTAGCTCTGATCACATGGACTACTTTCATGATGGTGCCAAAAGTTAAGAATTTCAAGAGGACAATCTTAAAGTTTGGGCTGTACCTTCTTCATCCAGTAGAAAATAGTTTTTACTCTGGAAATTTTGAACAGTTTCTACCAGAGAAGATTAAAGTCAGTGGAGTAACCGGAAATCTTGGGAATTGTGTATACATTGAATGCTTCAAGAATAAATTCACAAATCTCAGATGTTCCATGCAGCAACATTTTCACTGATGTGTCCTCTAGAGCAAGGGACATTTAAAAAAAAAGAATAAACAAATGGGATTTCATCAAAATAAAAAGCTGCTGCACACTTAAAGAAAACAGCATTAAAATGATAGGAGAACCAACTGTATGTGGAAACATATTTGCCAACGATATCTCAGACAAGGGTTTAATTTTCAAAATATATAAAGAACTCACACAACTCCACTCCAGGAAGACAACCCAATTAAAAATGGGCAAAGGACCTGAACAGGCACTTCTCCAAGGAGGACATACAGAGGACCCAGAGACATATGAAAGGATGCTCAGCATCTCTACCATCAGAGAGATGCAAATTAAAACCACAATGAGATACCACTTCACACCAGTCAGAATGGCCATCATAAACAAAGCAACAAACAACAAGTGTTGCAGAGGTTGGGGAGAAAAGGGAACCTTAGTACAGTGTCGGTGGGAATGCAGACTGGTGCAGCCACTATGGAAAACAGTATGTAATTTCATCAGAAAACTAAAAATGGAACTGCCTTTTGACCCAGCAAGTCCACTGCTGGGATTATACTCTAAGAGTCCTAAAACACCAATTCAAAAGGACCTATACAAACCAATGTTCATAGCAGCACAACTTACAATAGCCAAGTGCTGAGAGCAACCTAAGTGCCCATTAGTAAGTGAGTGGATCAAAAAACTGGTACATTTATACAATGGAATACTATACAGTAGAAAGAAAAAGGGAGCTTCTATCCTTTGTGAAAGCATGGATGGATCTGGAGAGCAATATGCTAAGTGAAATAAGCCTGGCAGTGAAAGATAAATACCATATGATCTCACCTGTAAGTGGAACCTAATCAACAAAACAAACAAGCATGCAAAATATTACCAGAGACACTGAAATAAAGAACAAACTGACAGTAACCAAAGGGGAGGAGGGAAGGGGATAAGGGGATAAAATGGGAAGGGTCTTCAAGGAACATGTATAAAGGACACATAGACAAAGCCAAGTGGGGTGGTAGGATCGAGGGCGAGAGGTGGGAATGGGTGGGGTAGGGTGGGAGTGGCAGGGGGAAATGGATACAACTATACTTAAACGACAATAAAAAAAAGAATAAAATCACAGTTGTTTCTGAGAAACAGTTTTCTAAAAGGTATTTGAAATATAATACCAAGAAATACCTTAAGTCTTCATGATTGGCTTTGTGTGGTTGCATCTGACAAGACTTACAAACTTCGTTACTTCCAGATTAGTCAAGATGAAAATGGATCTGCATGTGAGGATTAGATGAAGCCACCCTTTGTAGGCTTTGCTTACTAATAAAACAAATGAAGTGTATGGAAGAAACATCTAAACATGGACTTTTAGACATGGACATAGACATGGACATGGACATTGAAAAAATATATAGCACTCTGTAAAAAATAATAATACTATCAACCTAGCATATTTGCCATCTAAGGAACACCAGTGTGAAACAAAAATATTACTTCCTGCCTTTCTCAGCCAATGAGAAAAGGAAGAGAAACTACCCTTTATTTGCCAATGAAATTTTCTTTTTCAACCAAGTTGTTTATAAAAATATTTTATGAATTAGCATTAATGAGGGACTATTCTAGTAGTACATGCCTGTCTATGTGTTTAATGGATATACATTTACACAAATGGAATCCTCACACTAACCTTTTAAGGTAGATACAACTGCTATTGAACTGAGAAAACTAGTGTTCAGAGAGGTTAAGTAATCTGAAAGAAATCAGCACTTGTTCCCAGGAAATTTTGATTCCAGAACCCAAACATTTAACCACTGTCTATAAAATGACAAAGATGCATAAAATCTGAAATAAAATTTTCTAGTCCTTTTTAATCTTCATTCTAGACCATGCGAGTCAAGTTTCTCAAACTTATTTGCTTATACTGCAGGGTCAAGGGTATCAACATAAATGAGGGAAGCAGATGACATAGAGTATGAAAAATGCACCATCTGCTAGGGCAGGCAGCACTTAGCTACAGCAAACTGTTACGAAGCAGGGAAAAAAAAACAGTGTTGCCCAAAATGTGAATTTTTATGTGAAATCCTGTGATTTTTGAATAACACAACCAATTTTAAAAACACTTTTTAAACATAATCTGGGCCAAAAAAATGTATCTAGGATCTAAATTATCTGTGGACCACTACTTTAAGACCTCTTCTTTAAAGCTTACCTTAATTTTTGGTGGGTAAAAATTTATCACTGGCAATAAGGAATTGGTAATATACACATTCCATTGCAAATATCTGATATGTGTTTGATTCTGTTTGATTCTGAAAAAACTGAATCCCTCGCTCCCCCTGAGAGATTTAACTAAACCTCTCTTTCAATTCATATCTTCTTCCTGCAAAATTTTCCTTTGGTCAGGAAGAAAATGACCTTGCTGGTTCTATTTATTATTTAGTAGAATTCAGTCTCAAAAATCCCTGTCATAATCCATAATGAAATAGAGAGAGAAAACTTAATTGGCTATAAATGTGCTGTACTTAGCATTCACCACAAAATGCTAATAATATTCTGAGAATGGCATTTCTCTTCCTGGCCTTTTCACCAAGTTGGTTAATGGACTGAGACTCAGGAAATAATGAAAATAAATTTCATTTGAGAACTTCCCAACCCTGCATCAACCCTTGATTGCCTTGCATCGAGCATTGAAAGCAGCCTCATGATGGTGACCCAGTATAGCTTTGGCAGGAGAGCTCACCAACCATTGTGAACACCTGTAATAAAAGGAGAATCGAATATTTCAATTGCAAGTGCCAATACCCACCTTTTAGGCACTCCTAGCATCATGTTTTCTTAGATACTATGAAATGAAAATTGTACTCCTAATATGTATGTAGAACCCTGAATCTTGTGGTTGCCAAGAATTTTCTAAATGATGGTTCAAGTCTACAGCACTTATTTAACACTTATTTCCCTAACCAGATATGCTAATCACATACAGTAATTAATCAAAGCACAGAAATTATTTTCCAAAATATTTTCCTTCAAATTCCTTCCTTTTTAAGTACATTTTGTTGATTATGCTATTACACTTTTCCCATTTTTCCCCTTTATCTCCCCTCCATCCTGCACCCCCAAACCTCCAGCATTCACCCCCTTAGTTCACGACAATGTGTTGTACATATAAGTTCTTTGAGTTCTCTGTTTCCTACACAGTTCTTAACCTCTTCCTATCTATTTTATGCCTACCAAGTATGCTTCTTATTCCCTGCACTTCCCCCCACAATTCTTCCTCTCTCCCTCCCCACTGAAAACCCTCAATGTGATGTCCATTTCTCGGATTCTGTTCCTGTTCTAGTTGTTTGCTTACTTTTTGTTTTCATTTTTTTAGGTTCAGTTGTTGATAGTTGTGAGCTTATTGTCATTTTAGCTTTGCTGGATAGAGTAATCTTGGATGTAAGGCCTTGCCTGTCATGACTTCAAATACTTCTTTCCAGCCCCTTCTTGCCTGCAAGGTTTCTTTTGAGAAATCAGTTGATAGCCTTATGGGAACTCCTTTGTAGGCAACTCTCTCCTTTCCTCTTGCTGCTTTTAAGATTCTCTCCTTATCTTTAATCTTGGGTAACTTAATGATGATGTGCCTTGATGTGTTCCTCTTCGGGTCCAATTTCTTTGGGACTCTCTGGGCTTCCTGAATTCCCTGGAAGTCTATTTCCTTCACCAGATTGGGGTAGTTTTCCTTCATTATTTGTTCAAATAGGTTTTCAATTTCTTGCTCTTGTTCTCCTTTTGGCACCCCTATGATTCAGTTGTTGTAATGTTTAAAGTTGTCCCAGAGTTTCCTAACCCTCTCCTCATTTTTTTTAATTCTTATTTCTTCATTCTGTTCTGGTTGGATGTTTATTTCTTTCTTTTGTTCCAAATCATTGATTTGAGTTCCGGTTTCCTTCCGTTCACTGTTGGTTCCCTATATATTTTGCTTTACTTCACTTTGAGTAGCCTTCATTTGTTCTTTCATTTTGCAACCAAGCTCAATGAATTCTGTGAATATCCTGATTCCCAGTGTTTTGAACTCCACATCACATAGGTTTGCTATCTCCTCACCACTTAGCTCTTTTCTGAGGTTTTGATCTGTTCTTTCATTTAGGCCATATTTCTTTGTCTCAGTGCACCTGTTATGTTGCAAGGGGGCAGGCTCTTAGGCATCCACCTGGGTAGGGCAACCTTCTTTGCTGCTTTATGTTGCTGTATGTGGGAGAGGTGTCAGAGAGGGAACAATTCGGTTCCCTGGCTTGACTCTAGCCCCACTTTCCAACAACTCTCTTGTGTGAGATTGGGAGTTTCTCCTGCTGTGGCAACCCCCACAATAGTTTACAGCTAGCTTTGAGTCTTTAATTTTCAATTCAGCCAGCCCTTCCTGGTCTGCCACTTTGTTGTGCATCTTCTCTGCTTGGCTGCCCATCTCCACCTTCCTACCAGTCTGAGTGAATGTTTCTTTAACTCCTGGGTTGCTGGAGTTTCACACAGTTTGATTTTCTGGCATTTCTGGTTATTTGCTGTTTTTGGATTGGTTGTTTTCCTTCTTTTGGTTTTGTGAGAAAGTGTTTCTACCTACAACTCCATCTTGGCAAGAACTCTCAAATTCCCAAATTCCTTCCTTTCAAATAAAGCATTTCACACAGCTTCTGGGACTGTAAAAGAGGAAGGCCACTATGGCTGGCCATCTGTCAGTGTTTGTAATGCTACATATGCATACCCTTCCCCCACAACCCACCACTCATCATACATCCCAGAGAAATTCCTGACCAGGTCCATACAGGAACACTGTCATGGATAATCAGCAATGCATTTATGTTGTTGTTTGCTTCATTTTAGTTTTGGAATAGTGGAGGGCTGGAGCAATCTACATGTCCATTCCTCAGAAATAGTCCCTGTGGTGGGCGTTCACTGTGGAATACTTGTCAGCAATCAGCATCTTGGTGGTTTGTTCTTCACTATCAGGAACTACTGTAGGAAAATCTAGCCCCCTTCCCATATCATGAAAATCCAAGATGAAAGACCCTGGGAAATTTTATATTAGGAGAGAAAATACTCTATTATATCAATATTCAGTCATTCAGTTAGTTATATATTTTTAACCATATTGCACTCAGGTCCTTATGAAACGGAAATAAGATACCTGTGCCCACCTTTAAGAACTCTCACCTTGAAAGAAAGACAGACAGACACAAATCATTTTCTTACTCAACAATAAATGGTACCAAAGACATGTGTACCCAGCAGTGAGAAACCAACCCATGGGCTCCACCACAGGACCAGGAGAGAGGACATGGGGCTGGGACCTGCCATGGAGGGGACTCAGTCCACCTCCCCTAGGCTCAGCTGTACACTTTCCATGAAGATACCACACATGGAAAGTTTCCAAGTATTCACGTATTCCTCTCTCCCCAAAGGGGCAGAATTCACCAAAAATTCAAGTCATCTGTGACCTGACATCTAATTCCCATTTGCTGGAAGGGCAGATTGAGAAGACAAATGTGAGGAATGGAGAGTGTTTACTGGGCATCTCATTGGGGAATGCTGCAACCAAAACATCAATCATGCCCCCCAGAGTGGTTACACATAAACTCCATGTCCCAGCATTGCAATATGATGCAACTAACTCTACCTTTGCTTGTTGCTGACCAGCTTTTCCTCTGTTCCCTTTCCCAGCTGCCCAGAGCATTAGCTTATGTTTTTTGACACCTGAGGAGCTGCCCAATGAGAGTCCAATACCTTCCTTGTGGAGAAACAGCTCCGTGATGATGCCACTAGATAGATGTCCAGGCTACCAGCTACTCTTACCAAGTTAGGGGACTTATTAAGGGTAAGTAAGCTAAGGTGTAGTTGTAAACACAGCAAATGTCATCTTTTCCTGCCATGGTGAAACCTACAAACTTCCTCTCGAAACACATTGTAAATGCATAAAATAAAATTCCAAAAATTGCAAGGGAAATCAGCTATATTAAAACAATCCAAATTAAGAACACAAGCAATTTGTAAATATCACTTATGAAGTATGCATATGTAGATGTAGACACACAGCTGTTACTGAAAATAGGTGTATATCAGCTTATGGATCACAAGACGTCTTTACAAAATGTTTCTTTTTACCCTAATTAACCTGTTTAGTAACATTTTCCTGAGGGTTTCCAAGCTAGCACGTATTACAGGATATTATTCATAGAGAGAGATTCTAACTGTAGCCTTCAGGAGGGCCCAATTTACAAATATATCCTAATAGTTACATGCCTCACTGTCTACCACCGTGTCCCTACAGAGCCATGAGTGGCATAAAAAGAGCAAAGTGAGGGACACTGTAGGAGCCACAGAACAGAGGCTAGTCAATTAGTCACCTTGCAAGGGAACCATATGAGCAAACTGGCATCTGAGCAATGCTGAAACCCACTAGTCACAACTAGAATTCAAAGTCTGACCAGATCTGAGCAGAAGATCACCTAGCTGGAGGTTCCCCAGCTAACATGAGTAAGAAGACTTTTAATTGTAAGAATAGAGTTCACAGTATATTTTTAATCAGACAGTGGTTATACCACTGTACTTTTTTATCACAAAAATGCGTATATGGCACAGAATTAATAGGAAGTCAAAGCCCTTTAAAGTTAATTTATATTTTCATGATCAAAATTCCATCAGCACATGCCTGAAAAAGGAGACATCTTCAGAGGAGGAATAATCTAATCAATTACTGATACCAAAATAGATAAAAGGACCTGTATGAATCTATCCACCCCTGGTGGGGAGATTTACCCATTGTAAACTTAAAAACTCACCTAATATTCTATGTTTTACTGCTGTACAAACTGAGGCCAAGAGATTAGATAATTCATCACAGCAATCTGTCATGGTCTACATAATTAGTTATTGCCTAAGTCTGGAAAGAAACTGTCCTCCTGGCTTCCAGGTTAACATTCTTCTCATTGTTCAGGGATGCAAGGATATGATCTATTTAAAATATTCTTATCTGAAAGGAGTATTGTTTAAATCATTGCACATTGAACACCTTTACTAACTCACTAATTCATACTAATGTGAGACTATCAGTTTGGCTTATTAAAATACCTAAGCTATTTAAAATTAAATGTATCATTTTGTTATTTTCAAGTACTCTCAGCAGCTTCACCTAGGTAATAAGAGGTGAATTTACAATGAGCAATATATTTTTTACCTACTAAAATGCATTAAGTTCATCATATACAAGAATTAACTAAAAATGAATCATAGAGGAGAACATAGGCAGGAAAATTTCAGACATTTCACACAGCAACATTTTTACTGATATGTCCCCTAAAGCAAGGGACATAAAGGAAAGAATAAATAAATGGGATCTCATCAAAATAAAAAGCTTCTGCACGGCTAAAGAAAACAGTATTAAAATAAAAAGAGAACCAACTGCATGGGAAAATATATTCACCAATGATACCTCAGACAAGGGTTTAATCTCCAAAATATATAAAGAACTTACATGACTCCACTCTAAGAAGACAAGCAACCCAATTAAAAAATGGGCAAAGGACATGAACAGACAATTCTCCAAGGAGGACATGCAGAGGATCCAGAGACACATGAAAAGATGCTCAATATCACTTGCTTTCAGAGAGATGCAAATTAAAACCACAATGAGATACCACTTCACACCTGTCAGAATGGCCATCATAAATAAAGCAACAAACAAGTGTTGGAGAGGTTGTTGAGAAAAGGGGACCCTAGTACACTGTTGGTGGGACTGCAGAATGGTGCAACCACTATGGAAAGCAGTATGGAATTTTCTAAGAAAACTAAAAATGGATCTACCTTTTGACCCAGCAATCCCACTGCTAGGATTATATCCTAGGAACCCTGAAACACCAATCCAAAAGAACCTATGCACTTCAATGTTCATAGCAGCACAATTTACAATAGCCAAGTGTTGGAAGCAACCTAGGTGCCCATCAGTAAATGAATGGATCAAGAAACTTTGGTACATTTACACAATGGAATTCTATGCAGCAGAAAGAAAGAAGGAACTCCTACCCTTCGCAACAGCATGGATGGAGCTGGAGAGCATTATGCTAAGTGAAGTAAGCCAGGCAGTGAAGGACAAATACCATATGCTCTCACCTTTAACAGGAACCTAATCAACAGAACAAACAAACAAGCATAATATAACCAAAGACACTGAAATTGAGAAGGGGTTGATAGTCACCAGAGGGGAGAGGGGAGAGAATTTCAGGGGGAAAGGGGAAGAGTTTGGAGCAACAAGTATAAAGGTCACATGGAGAAAAACTAGCGAGGGTGGAAATGGGAGGGGGGTGGGGAGGGCTGGGGTGGTGGGCTGGAATGGGAGCAAAAGACAGAAAACTGTACAAGAACAACAATTAAAAAATAAATAAATAAATAAATTTTTTAAAAAACTGCAAAAAAAAAATGAATCATAGACCTAAATATAAAGCCTAAAACTAAAACATTTCATAGAAAACAACCTTGTAACCTCAGGTTAGGGTCAAATAGTTCTAAGACATCTAAAGCACAATACATAAAAGAATAAACTGGTATACTGGACTTCATCATAACAAAAAGCTTCTGCTCTTCAAAAGACACTGTTAAGAGAATGAACAGACTGGGAGAAAATATTTATAATTCATTTATCTAATAAAGGAATTGTATCAATAATATGTTTAAAAACTCAAAACTCGCCATTAAGAAAATAACTCAACTTGTAAAAAGTTGTCAAATAATTTGAATAGACACTTCAACAGAGGCATACAGAAAAACAAACGAAAAACATATAATGTCATCAGTCATTAGGGAAATGCAAATTAAAACCACCATATGATATCACTACATACCTATTGAAATGGCTAGGATTAAAAATACAGATCATACCAAGTTCTGGGAAGAATGTGAAGGACTGGGACTCATACATGGCTGGTGGGAGTGTGAATTGGTGTAACCACTCTGGAAAAACAGTTTGACAAGTTTCTTAAAAAGCCTAACATACACCTACTGTAGGAATCAGCCATTCTGCTCCCTACGAATTTTACTTAAGAGAAATGAAAGCATATGCCCATGTAAGCACTTGTACAAAATGTCCATGACAGCTGTATTTGTTAATACCCCAAACTAGAAACATCCCAATGCCTGTCAACAGTTGAATGGATAAACTATGTGGCATACGATGAAATATTACTCAGCAATGAAAAGAAACGAGCTATTGATACACACAATACCATGGATACATACAAAACAATTATGTGGAAAGGAATCAAACAAAAAACAATATATATTGTATTATTCCACTTAAACACAATTCTAGAAAATGCAAACTCATTTATAATAACAGAAAGATCTGTGGTTACCTGTGTATGGGAGGGGAAGGGGCAATAGGGACTGATACAAAGGGGCACAGGAAATTTTCAGGAGTGATGGCTATATTCATTATTTTGATCTAGAGATGGTTTCATGGAGTGCTATAATATATGTGTATATATCTACATATATGTTAAATATCAAATTTTACACTTTTAAAAACATACAGTTTACTGCATGTTAATTATACCATTTTAAAAAATTAAAATCAATGGATTGAGTTCCAAACATAACACCAAACACTTCATGTGAACTATTTAATTTAAGTCTCACAAAAACACTTTCAGACAGGGGATGTTGTTACACCAGTTTCCAGGAAAATGAGGTTGAGGCTAGAGATATTGAATAACTTATGTTACTTAGTAATTCACATAAGTAGGACTTGACAGAGCAAAGACACAAGTATTTCAGTTTCATGTTAAATAAATGCTTCCAAAGCACTTGACAGATTTTTAAGATAACTTAAATAGGTCCTAAACAAATATATTTACACTGTTTTTTGAAAATCTCTTTTCATAGACAGCACATGGGTAAAAGCCCTATCATTTCAGGATCATCACAAATTCTAAAATTAGTAGGGTTCAAATTAAGGTTGCAACAACTTAGGAAACAATCCACGCTCCACCGTGTCACACACCTGAGTTGAGAGCCAGACTAGCTGGAAAACAGATTCAAGATGAGCACAACAGTCTACAGCCAAACCACACTGAACATGACCCATCTCGTCTAATCTCCAGAGCTAAGCAGGATAGGGCTTGGTTAGTACTTGGATGGAAGATGAGCACAATGTAGGGTAGAAGAGGCAGACTGATGAGCTTTCTGCTCCCTTTCAGTGAGATCAAACTGTCACTTTTCTTCAGGAAGAGACTAGCACACACAAACATGTACACTCACACATCTGAAGACACAAATGCTGACCTGGCCATCCTCGGTGTATCAGACTTCTAGACAATGCCCTAAAGGTACACTGACTAAAAAAACCATAAATGCTGCTCTCTCACTTTACATATGGTCACTGTTCCCTATCAGATGTGACTGACCAGCAACAAGTCAAACACATGCAATATTCCCAATTAGAAATTACTGCCTGCTACTGGTCCATGAGACATCTTGGAGAAAATAGCACTTCTCTGGCTCATATCCAACCAGGTTTCAAAGATCCTCTTGAAAGAAATGACTTCTTCCATCCCTTGCAAATGCTTTCCAAATAACCAAGTCTATACCTGTGTTTGATTTAGGGGAACAAACCACACACCTTAATTTTGTACACCTTCATTCACAGCCAGGTTCAAGTTGTTCAAGCCGCCCTGCTTGCTGATACTAATTTCCAGCCCCTTTGCAGGTGTCTATGCAAAGTGAGTGACAAAGTACAGAAAAACAAGTTGCTCCTAACAACACGATGGACTGATTCACTTATTTCACTTCATGCTCATATTGTTTTTTCCTGAAACAAAGTTCTCTATTGTTTCCCCTACTGACTCTGGAGTCCCATTAATCTTTCCACAATGAGTAGGTGATAGGAAGGAGCCCAGCTAGAGATGCCCAGCTAGAGATGCTCACCACCATTGGGCCCTCTTAGCTCAGTTTAAATTGGTTATAGTCTTTATCTGATATCAGACAGTCCTTAAAATATAAGCATAGATAGCACACAGCAATTAGGAGTGGAATTGTTTTTAACTCTTGTACACAGTCTTCACACAATTAATTAATCCTTATTAATGGATTTTTAAATGCCCCCTCAGTAATATTATTTCTAGCGTGCTGTTCTGAGACCACTCTGTAAGCCAAAATATAACAAACATCCAAGCAACATGTAGAACAATGCAAAACCTCATTTTTCTTCCTGACCTACCTCGATCCCTCCTGACTCGTTTTACCAATGATTTTACTTTTTTCTTACATGGGACACAGAAGGGTCTGATTTCCTTGTATAGTACTGATATACAAATAAGATATTAAACCCCAAATTTTAGGCTTTGTTTAGGTGATTTTAAGTATAAGGCTTGAAAGAAGAAAGAACTTTCTTCCCAAGGGTAAGGAGAAGCTGTTTTTATAACTATCCTGAGAACTCTTCGAAGGCCTGCTCTGCCTGAAAGACTCAAGGGTCAGGAGGAAAAGCCAGCTTGCCAAGCAGGACAGCTCACAGGCTCATTCAAGGAACTGAGACTCTTCACTCTCGCCAGTGAAACAACCCTTTCTTCCCATTAAAATGGCCATAACGCATGCCCACTTGTCAGGCACTCTGCAAAGCCGACCTAGCCCACAGCATAGGGACTTGAACTTGCACTCGAGAAGCTGAGTATTAACACCTCCGATAATGTTTCCTTCTCCTTCTATTAAACATGGAGATTATGGTGAACCCATTAAGATGGTTCTGAGAAAATAATTATAGGAACAAGGGAGGCCAATGGAATTCCTCTCATGGGAGGCTTTTAACATCTGGGAATGGCTGTGTCAGGGCAAAATGAGTACATATTTTCATAGTCCTTCCAAAGAGTAGGCAATGGAGGCCACCTTCATGGGGGGAAAACATCTCTCTGAAGCCTGGCTACAGCTCAGGTAGACCAGCATGGAAACACAGCACCACCTGGACCCAACAACAGCTTGACAAGAGCTAGAGTCAAACTTCTGACTTCTCCATCTTCTGAATCAGTGGTTCTGGTCTTGGCTGCATGTCTGAGTAATCCCCAGTGCAGCTGTTGAACACAGATGCCCGGACTCCACTCTGTCAAGTCCAAATGCAATAGAGCTGCATAGGACCTTCGGCTTTTAGTGCCACGGTTCCTGGGAGAGGACTCTAGGAATCATCATCATGCAGATGTTGTTTTCGATCACTACCAAAATACAGGCTTTATGACCAACCCACAATCCTTTTTTTATTTAAAAAAAATAGAAGATCTTCCTGTGGGACTGCATACCAAGAATGTATCCACACAGTTAGTGAAGTAACCATTTACTGGGGGTTGAGGCAGGAGGGAGGAACACAGGGACAATGATAGGAACCACATTAATACTGTACCATTGGATTTCATTCCAGTGGGTAAATGCCCATTAATGATCAAAATAAGGGTTATAGGAATTTTAAGACTTAATGTCTGACATCATCATCACACACACACACACACTTTCAAGTTATTTTGCCATTCCTCTCTAAAAATATGATCTTGCAAAAAATAATCACAAGCATCACTAGGAAATAACATTTTTCCCCACTCTTTATGGCTTGAGATTACAAACTCCACTTACTTGGCACTTTCCTTAAATTTAGAAGTAGTATTTTAAGGGGTAAAAAGTGAATGAAACATAAAATAAAATGTAATAAAGGTATATAAAACATTGCACCCTACAATTGACCCATGAATCAAATCACTCATAAATCTAATCTTTCAGAAAGCAATGCTACAACCCAATTTGTTAGCTTGTGTTGTAGCCTCTAGCCACATATGCCACATGTTGAAATATTTTGGATTAGGTTAAATAAAATATATTAGTAAAATTAACTTCACCTGTTTCTTTTTACTTTTTAATTGCTTATAGAACACTTAAAATTACATATGTGGCTTTCATAAGTCCTCTTGACACCGTGCAATAGACTGGGGTCCTGATTCTTGCTCTTTACCTCTTCTAAACCTTGCCTTCCCCTGGTGTCAAAGTTCAGTCAATACAGGCAAAAAAATTTTCAAAACAATCTGCAACAGTACAATTCATTTTGGTCTGCAAAGTAAAAATAGCAGCTTACACATTCAGCTTTATTATTTGACGTTCTCACAAATAATACATCACATTTAAGCCTCACAAAAAGCCGTAGTAGCAGTTATATTCCCCACCCAATTGTTATCTTTGAAAGAAATTGAGGTTTCTTATGGAAAAGTAAAGCTAATAATAATCATTCCAATCAAAAGTAGCTGCAATACTTCTACAAAATTTCAGCCACTAAAAGGGACAGAGACATGGACCCAAAGTTGAATGCAAAACTACTCTTCAAATGATTTGTCCTAAGTTATAAATAACACAATAGACCAAAACACATAATCACAACATTCATATTTCACATTATCATTTATCATAGAGAAAATATAAAACCTAAACTTTCATGAATTTAAACAACAGAACCTGTATAAAAACAGCAGAGACTCTCAAAAGGAGAAGGCACAGTGCAATAAAGAGATGCACTTTTGCAGATGAAGCAGGGTCAGATAGGTTAAGTGGTCAAAACAAGGTCACACAACCAGGATTATGTTTGTGTCCAGAGCCCAATGCTTGATTTCACTCAGGAGTATTCAACCCGTGGCCTGCGAGCCACATGACACCCAGGATAGCTATGAATGTGGCCTAACACAACATTGTAAATTTACTTAAAACCTCTTTTTTGCTCATCAGTGTTTGTGTATTTAATGTATAGCCCAAGACAACTCTTCCACTTCCAGTATAGCCCAGAGAAGCCAAATGTTTGGACACCCCTGATACTGCCTCATTTCCAAGTGTCTCCTGTTTTACAGGGTCTTTACACCTGGACAGAATATATATTAAACAGGAGATTTTACACCAAAATAGATATATTAAATAGCAGCTAGGCACCATGGCATTCGGTGGAATTGAAACACACTCTCTGGGAACTGGAACAACTTAAATGAACTTGTAAACCACAACACCCAAGTACCCAACTCTGTCAGCCACATCAGAAGAGTAGCTATGATTCTGTTTCCAAAGAAGGAAATTTAAATAATTTGAAGTGTCCAAATATTCCCTGGGATAGTTCTCAAAGATGTGAGGTACTTTGTGTCCAAAATTCATCATATCTACATTGGATGAAGCACTCACAGAGATCCCTAAACAATTAATTGCACCTGACTCAAGTTTCTGAAATTGCCAGCATCTTTCCACTTCCTTACATTTGCTGCCCTCTTGTGGGGAAATAATTCTGGTTACAAGAATAAGAAATAGGAATAAAGGTCAAATTGCTACTTGAGGAAATGAGTTAACCCTGGCTTCCATTAAAAGAAACTAACCTACTAGTTGGCCCCTTCACCTTATCTATGGCTTGAGGCTACAGAAGTCCATGGAGTCTTTCAACCAACTACATGTCAAGTAGAATTTTAAAAATAACAAAGAAGACTTCTGGTCATAGTGGTGGCATAGGCAGACATGGCTTGCCTCTTCACACATCCACATCAAAATTATAACTAAAATATAGAACACCCATCACTCAGAACTACCAGAAATTGAGTTGAATGGAAGTCTGACAACTATGGAATTAAAGAAATCACATCCATCCAGACTGGTAGGAGGAGCACAGAAGTGCAATGGGCTGGTCCCTTACCAATGTGGGGTGGATAAAAATTTTGGAGGGATATCTCAGGAGTAAGGAGTCCTAGATCCATATCTGGCTCCCCAGCCCAGGGTTATAGTGCCAGGAAGATAAGTCAAGTCCCCACAATTTCTGGCTCCAAAAAAAAAAAAAAAAAAAACAGTGGGGATTGAATCAGTGGAAGAACCTGCTGGAGCCCTGAGCAGTTCCTTTTAAAGAACTTGCACATGAACTCATCTACTCAGACTCACTCCCTCTGGGCTTCAGAACTGAGGTCAGAGCTTGAAAGTCACCAGTGGAATACAGGGAGAGACTGAAATGTCTCTCATCAAGGGAGCAGAGGCCATTGTCCCTTTTCTAAACCCTCCCCTCCACAGAACTTGCAAGCTGGTACCATATCTAACACTCCATCAACCTGGCTAACACTGTTTGACCTGCCTTGAGGATCCTCTACATTAGGCTACACTACCAAGACATGGAGTCAAAGCAGTTCCACCTAATACATACAAACAAGCACAGGGAGGCTACCAAAATGAAGAAACAAGGAAATATGACCCAAATGAAAGAACAGATCAAAACTCTAGGGGAAAAAAAAACTAAACAAAATAAAGAGAAGCAATCTATCAGAAGCACAGTTCAAGAAATGGCTATGAAAGTGCTCAAGAAACTTAGAGAGGACCTCAACAGCATAAAAAAGATACAGTCAGAAACAAAGAATGCACTAATTGAAATAAAGAACAATTTATAGGGAAGCAACAGTACAGTGGATGAAGTTGAGAATCAAATCAATGACATGGAACATAAGGAAGCAAAAAACAACCAATCAGAACAACAACAAGGAAAAAGAATACAAAAAAAAATGAGGATAGTATAAGCAGCCTCTGCAAGAGGTCCAACATTTGCCTCATAGGGATGCCAGAAGTGGAAGAGAAAGAGCAAGAAACTGGAAATCTATTTGAAAAAAAATAGTGAAAGGAAACTTCCCTAATTTAGTAAAGGGAATAGACATGTACATCCAGGAAGCACAGAGAGTCCCAAACAAGATGGATGCCCAGAGGCCCACTTCAAGACACACCATGATTAAAATGTCAAAAGTTAAAGATAAAGAAAGAATCTTAGAAACAGAAAGAAAAACAAGAAGTTCGTTACCTACAGGGGCATTCCTATAAGACTGAGCCAATTTCTCAAAAGCAACTTGCAGGCTAGAAAGTATTGGCAAGAAATATTCAAAGTCATGAAAAGCAGAGAGCTACAACCAAGATTGCTCTACCCAGCAAAAATATAATTTAGAATTGAAGGGCAAATAAAGAGCTTCCCAGATAAGAAAAAACTAAAGGAGTTCATCATCACCAAGCCATTATTATATGAAATGTTAAAGGAACTGACTTATTTTTTTCCCCCAGGGGAGAGTGTGAACACAGTCCCCTTATTTAAGAAAAAAAAAGTCAAAACCATGAATAATACAAATCTATCAACAATCAAATATAAAAAAACAAACTAAGCAAATAAGAAGAGCAGAGACAGAATCCTAGATAC
>PVKU01002559.1:203757-221251 GCA_004027475.1 Anoura caudifer
GGCTCTGGCAAAAGGATGGGTGCTCAGTGAACTAGCGATGCTTAAAGAAAGACTGGGAACAGTGGATTTGGGGAGAGAACTGAGAGATCAGCTGCCAGGATCCCAGTGCTGAATTATCCCCTCTACTGCAGGAGCCATCTTGCTCAGGCAAACTATTCCCCTCACAGTGGCATCAGCCAGAGGGGAAGCAATAGTCACCCTTCAGGAGTTACTCTACTCCACCCTGTGGAGTTTAAGCCTGACTGCTGATTGCAAAATGACTAGATTATCAAATGAAGGAGTCAGCCACAGACAGTAGATCCCTGGTAGTCTCAAACAGGCTGCCTAAGACCAGACTGGCAAACCATCTCACATCACCAGAGGCAGATTCAATAAGAAAAAACAGTGGTAAATACTAGATGCTACTGAGATGAAATGTACCATGGAATTCTCGATGATTTGCAATATTTTCCTTTCTGTATAGTTTTTAAACATTCATTTCTTATCCTTAAAGTTTGTGCATACTAAAGCACTAGATTTTATATTATAGTTTATTTCAATTCTCATAATTTGCTACTCCCTCCTCTTACCTTATTCTACCTTCTTTCATCTTATTATTTTTGTCTTAAATTTTGTTTTCTCTGTTGCTACAACTTATTTCCATTCTGTACTTTTACTATTTCTCCCCTGTTCAGCCACTCAAGACAAATTCCCTCATCAATGGACATCTCACATTCTTTTTCCCAATCTTAAAATAGTTGTGTTCTCTCTACAACTTTATCAGTCTTCACTCACTTGTTGTAAATAAGATAGTGGTTGTTGATTTTCTCAATTTTATCTCTAGATCTTCACTGTTTTTGTATTTCAAATCTCAAATTTTACCATTCCCTTCTCCTATGCCATTCTGTCTTCATCCTGCCCATTTTTTTTCATCTCAAATTTTAATTTTTCCCTGTCTTAGTCTGGTTTTTGTTCCTCATTCTTATTATTCCTTCTCCCTCTATCATGTCAAAATCATGTCCTTTTCCTCTAGATAGCTCTTAAGATTTCCTTCCTTCCTTCCTTCTTATTCCCATCTCACCTATATTAGTTTTGGCTCATTTGTTGTTGATAGTTCTGTGGTAGATCTTTCTCTCCATTGGGCTGCTATATATATTTTTTATTTACCTTTTTTCCTTCCTTTTTTTCTCTCTTTCTCACTTTATTTTATTTTATTTTCATTTATTTTTAAACCTAATACTATATGCTTTCCTTGTCATACTCCAGTCTATCTTCTTCATTTCCGTTCTTATTCATGACGTAAATTTTACTTTCTCTCTTCATATTGCTCTATCTCCCAACCCTTATTAGTGCTCCTCCCTCTGTCTTCTAAAATCATTGTTCTTTCAGTTAGTCATCTCATATTCACCTCTCCTTACTTACAATATACATAATCTGTGTACACCCTTATTAATATTAGTTTATTTGCTGTTGATAGTGGGATTGTGGGTCAGTTATTTTTGTGGGTGTAAATTTGTTTCCTGGGCTATGTGGTTTTATTCTGGCAGTACTTGCACAACAGCATACAAGATATGGTGGATAGAGTGACCCTCAGTCAGCTAGTTGGAGGAAAGGAAACACAAAAGAATCACCCAACAATAATCAAAACCCAATTACATCAAGAGTGCCAATATAAATGGCATAAAGGGTATCCCAAGAGCATCAAGTCCAGGAGATCAAAGAGACTGCACCACTAAATCCTGTGGGTCTCTTACCATAGAAGTTTACACCACAAAGACAGAGAGTCAAAGCAAATAATCTTAAGAACCAGAAACAAACAAGAAGAATCTCTGATAAAAAAAAGAAAACAAAGAAACACCCCCCAATCAAAAGGAAAAGAGGAATCCCCAAAGAGAAATAGAGGTAAGTAAGCTATCAGACATTGAGTGCAGAACAATGTTTATAAGGAAGCTCAATGAGCTCCGTGAAATTTATGAAGAACTAGAGGGAAGCTATAAGGAACATACTGCAAACTACATTAGCATGAAAAAGGACATAGACACTATCAATAAGAGACAAGCAGAAATGAAGAATACAATTTCTAAATTGAAGAACACAGACGAAGGAATAAAAGAAGTCTGGATGAAGCAGAGGATCAAAGCAGTGAGCTGGAGGACAAGCTAGAAAAACACTCCCACACAGAGCAAGAAAACAAAAAAGGACTCAAAAAGAAGGAAGAGGGGTTAGGAGAGCTTCAGGACAACATGAAACATAATAATATCCATATAAAAGGGATACCAGAAGGAGAAGAGGAGCAAGGGATACAACACCTGTTTGAAAAAAGTAATGATACAGTTCTGTGTGGACTTCCAGCGAAGATGGAGGTGTAAGTAGATACACTGTGCCTCCTCCCACAACCAAAAGAAAAACAACAAATTAAAAAAAAAAACAGCACTGCCAGAAAATGGAACTGTATGGAAGTCAGAAAACCAAGGAGTTGAAGAAGAAACATTCATGCAGACTGATAGCAGTGGCAGAGATGGGCAGCTGGGGTAGAGATGACTCACAGCAAGGTGATGGCTGGTAGACTGGATGAGGTGGAAGCTAGCAGAGCATGCTGTCCTGCATTTGCACGTGGATTAATCACTAAGAACAACTGGGGACTGAGACAGAATGCGCTAACCAGGGCCCTAAAACTGGGAAATAAAGCCTAAAAACCTCTGACTAAAAAAATCCTGTGCAGTTGTGGGGCGGGAGAAACTCCCAGCTTCACAGGAGAGTTTGTTGGAGAGACACAAAGGGTTCTAGAATTACACAAACCCACCCACCTGGGAATCAGCACCAGAAAGGCCCAATTTGCTTGTGGTAGCAAAGGAAGTAACTGAAAGCCAACCTAAAGCTGAGCAAGCAGCATGGTTCCCTCTTGGACCTTTCCCCAATGTACAGTGCCACATGCAGCAATGATGTTTGCCCCACCCTGGCAAATACTTGAGCCTCCACCCCTCACTATGTAACAGGTGTGCTGAGACAAAAAAAAAAAAAAATGGCCCCAATGAAAGAATAAACCAAAGCTCCAGAAAAAATGCAAATAAGTAATGAAAAGATAAGCAACCTTTCAGATGCACAGTTCAAAACACTGGTAATAAGGATGCTCACAGAATTGGTTGAGTATGGTCACAAAATAGAGGAAAGAATGAAGGCTATGAAAAGTGAAATAAAGGAAAATGCTCAGGGAACCAACAATGATGGGAAGGAAACCAGGACTCAAACCAACAGTTTAGAACAAAAGGAAGAAATAAACATTCAACCAGAACAAAATGAAGAAACTAGAATTCAAAAATATCAGGAGAGGCTTAGGAACCTCCAGGACAATTTTAAATATTCCATAATCCAAATCTTAGGGATGCCAAAGGAGAAGAGGAAGAGCAATAAATAGAAAACTGATTTGAGAAAGTAATAAAGGAGAACTTCCCTAATCTGGCAAAGGAAATAGACTTCCAGGAAGTTCAGGAAACTCAGAGAGTCCCAAAGAGGTTGTACCTAAGGAAGAACACACCAATGCATATCATAATTACATTACCAAAGATTAAAGATAAGGAGAGAATCTTAAAAGCAGGAAGAAAAAAGGAGACAGTTACCCCCATAGGAGTTCCCATAAGACTATCAACTGATTTCTCCAAAGAAACTTTTTGAGGCAAGAAGAGGATGGAAAGAAGAATCCCAAGTCATTAAAAGCAAGGACCTACATGCAAGATCACTCTATCCAGCAAAGCTATCATTTAGAATGGAAGGGCAGATAAAGTGTTTCCTAGATAAGGTCAAGTTAAGTGGGATCATCACACCAAGCTTTTATTATATGAAATGTTAAAGGGACTTATATAAGGAAAAGAAGACCAAAAACTATGAACAGTGAAATGACAACAAACTTACAACTATCAACAACTGAACTTAAAAAAAAAATAAGCAAACAATTAGAACAGAAATACAATCACAAAATGGAGATCACATGGAGGGTTAACAGCAGGGGAGTGGGGGGGGGAATGGTACAGGGAATAGGTAGCATAAGTGGTATGTAGAAAATGGACAGGGGGAGGTTAAGAATAGTATGGGAAATGGAGAAGCCAAAGAAGTCATATGTATGACTTATGTACATGAACTAAAGGGAGGGAATGCCAGTAGGAGGGGGATGTAAGGCAGAGGGCAATAAAGGGCGGTGGGGAATGGGATAACTATAATAGCATAATCAATACAATATATATTTTTAGAAGAAAATAAATAAAAGTAGTAAAAAATAAATAATGGAAAAAATATAAGTTAAAAAAAAGAAATGATAGAAAACTTCCCCAACTTGAAGAAAGAAAAAGTACACACAAGTCCAAGAAGCACAGAGGATCCAAATCCAGAGGAACCCAAAGAGACCCACTCCAAGATGCACCATAATTCAATGGGAAAATTCCAAGATAAAGAGAGAATCTTAAAGGCATAAAGGCAGAAACAGGAAGCAACATACAAGGGTGTCTTGATAAGGATATTAGCTAACTTCTCAGTAGAAATACTTCAAGCCAGAGGGGAGAGGCAAGAAATATTGCAAGTAAAGAAAACCAAAGGCATGCAACCAAGACTACTCTATCCAGCAAGACTCTCATTTAAAATGGAAGGTGAAATAAGGAGTTTTCTAGACAAAAGAAGGCTAAAAGAATATACTGCCACCAAATCAGCATTGCAAGATATGCTAAATGGACTGCTTTAAGAAGATAAGAAAAAAGAATGAGAGAGAGGAACACAGGTACAAAGGGAGTAAAATGGCAATGAATAAGTAATTATCAAAAATAACCTTAAATGTAAATGGATTAAATGCTCCAATCAAAAGACATAAGATAAATGATAAGAAGATATGACCTGCACACATGCTCCCTACAGGAGACCCACCTCAGAACAAATGACCCACACAATCCAAAAGTGAAGGGTTGGAAAAAATATTCACAAAAAATGGACAGTAAAAAAGAGCTGGACTAGGAATACTTACATCAGACAAAATAAATTTCAAAACAAGGCCATAAAAAGAGACCCAGAAGGACATTTCATAATATTCAATGTAGAATGCTTAGGAAGACAAAACATTATAAACATATGTACCCAACATAGGAACACCCAAATATATATGGAAAATCCTGGACGTTTTAAAGAAAGACGTAGACAGCAACACATTTCTAGTAACAGATTTTAACACCCTACTGTCAACAATGGATAGATCTTCCAAATAAATAATCACCAAGAATGTATTGGCACTGAATGACACTAGATAAAATGGACTTAACTGAGATACACAGAACCTTTCACCCCACAAAAGCAAAATACACATTCTTTTCAAATGCACATTAAACATTTTCAAAGATAGATTACATGATAGGGCACAAAACAAGCTTCAACAAATTCAAGACAATTGAAATCATATCAAGCATCTTCTCAGAATAAATGGATTGAAATTAGAAACCAAACTCAAGGAAAAACACCTCAAAAACAGTCAAATTAATGGAGACTAAATAAAATGTTATCAATGAATGGGTTAACAATGAAATCAAGGAAGAAATCAAAAACTTTCTGGAAACAAATGAAAATGAACACACAACAGCCCAAAACATAGAAATACAGCAAAGACAGCCCTGAGAGTGAAGTTCATACATAGCAATACAGGCCTACCTGAAAAATTGAAAAATTTGAAATAAACAGCCTAACCCTACATCTACAAGTACTGGAGGAACAACAACAAACAAAGTCCAGAACAAGTCAAAGGAAGGAAATAACCAAGATCAGAGCAGAATTAAATGACATAGAGACAAAAAGAAAAATTCAAAGGATCAATAATCTCAGAAGCTGGTTCTTTGAAATGATAAATAAATTTGACAAGACTTTAAGCAGACTCATCAAGAAAAAAAGAGAGAAGACCCAAATAAACACAATCAGAAATGAAACAGGAGAAATTACAACTGATACCATAGAAATACAAAGGATCATAAGAAATTACTATGAACAACTATGTGCCAAAACATTTGAAAACCTGGGTGAAATGGACAAATTTCTATAAAAATATAATCTTCCAAAACTGTATCAAGAAGAAGAAAGCCTGAACAAACCAATAACAGCTAGTGGACTTGAAACTATAATCAAAGAACACATGACACAGAAAAGCCCTCTACTGGATGGTTTCACAAGAGAATTTTACAAAACATTCGAGAAACAGCTAACCCCTATCCTTCTCAAACTATTCCAAAAAATCCAAGAGAGAATACCTTCAAACTCTTCCTATGAATCCAGCATCATCTCAAAACCAGATAAAGACACAGCAAAGAAGAAACTAGAGGCCAATCTTACTGATAAACATGGACATTAAGATCCTCAACAAAATTTTGGCAAACCATTTCCAGTAATACATTGAAAAGATCATACACCATGATTAATAAGATTCATCCCAGGGATGCAAGGATGGTACAATACTCACAAATAAATAAATTTAACGCATCACATAAACAAAAGGAAACACAAAAATCACATGATCATATTAATAGATGTTGGAAAAGCATTTGATAAAGTACCACACCCACTCACTGTAACACTCAGCAAAGTGGAAGTAGAGGGATAATACCTCAACATAATAAAGGCCATATACAAGAAACCTACAGCTAACATCATACTCAACAGGCAAAAACTGAAAGCTTTCCTCCTAAAATCTGAAACAAGACAAGGGTGTCCACTTTCACCACTCCTATTCAACATAGTATTTGAAGTCCTAGCCACAGTGATCAGACAAGAAAAAGAAATAAAAAGAATCCAAATTGGAAAGGAGGAAGTAAAACTGTCATTGTTTGCAGGTGACAAGATAGTGTACATACAAAATCCTAGACTCCAACAAAAAACTACTGGACCTAATAAGTGCATTTAGCAAAATAGCAGGATACAAACGCAATACTCAGAAATCAAAGGCATTTTTTGTACACCAACATTAAAACATCAGAAACAGAAATCAGTAAAAAATTCCATTTACAATAGCACAAGAAAAATGAAGTACCTAGGAATAAACCTAACCAAGGAGGTAAAAGACCTGTACTCAGAAAACTACCCAATACTGAAGAAAGAAGTTAAGGAAGACACAAATAAATGGAAACACATACTGTGTTCATGGACTGGAAGAATTAACATCATTAAAATGTCCATATTACCTAAAGCAATCTATAGATTCAATGCAATCTCTATCAAAATACCGATGGCATATTTCACAGATCTAGAACAAACATTTCAAAAATTTATATGGAACCAGAAATGACCCTGAATAGCCTCAGAAATTTTGAGAAAGAAGAACAAAGCAGGAGGAATCACAATACCTGATATTAAAATACATTATAAAGCCAATGTAATCAAAATAATCTGTTACTGAAATATGAACAGACTCATGGGTCAATGGAATGGAATAAAGAGTCTAGAAATAAACTCATGTCTCTATGGTCAATTAATATTCAACAAGGGAGGCAGGAGCATAAAATGCAGTAAAAATAGCCTCTGCAAAAAATGGTGTTGGGAGAACTTGACAGGCACATGCAAAGAAATGAAACTAGACAACCAACTTACAACATACATAAAAATAAACTTAAGATGGATAAAGTACTTAAATATAAATCATGACACTATAAAAGTTTTAAAGGAAAACATAGGCAGGAAAATTTCATATATCCCACAAACCAATATTTTTACCCATACATCCCCCTGTGCAAAGGATATAAAAGAAAGAATAAACAAATGGGACTTCATCAAATTAAAAAGCTTCTGCATGGCTAAAGAAAAATCAGCAAAATGAAAAGGAAACCAACCATATGGGCAAGCATATTTGCAAATGATAGCTCAGACAAGAGTTTGATCTCCAAAATATATAAAGAACTCACACAACTCTACACCAGGAAGACAATCAATCCAATTAAAAATGGATAAAGGACCTGAACAGACAGTTCTCCAAGGACATACAGAAAGCCCATAGACATAAGAAAGGATGCTTAGCATCACTAATCATCAGAGCAATGAAAATGAAAACCACAAGATACCACTTCACACTAGTCACAATGGCCATCATAAACAAAGCAACAAACAAGTGTTGGAGAGGTTGTGAAGAAAAGGGGACCCTAGTGCATGCAGTGTTGGTGGGATTACAGACTGGTACAACTATGGAAAACAGTGTGGAATTTTCTAAGAAAACTAAAAATGGATCTACCTTTTGAGCCAGCAATCCCGCTGCTAGGATTATATCCTAAGAACCCTGAAACACCAATCCAAAAGAACCTATCCACCCCAATGTTCATAAGCAACACAACTTACAATAGCCAAGTGCTAGAAGCCATCTAAGTTTCCATCAGTCAATGAGTGTAACAAAAAACTGTGGTATATTTACACAGTGGAATACTACACAGCAAGAAAGAAGGAATTCCTGCCTTTGGGAAGACTGAATGGAACTGGAGAATATTATTCTAAGTGAAATAAGCCAGGCGGTGAAAGACAAATACCATATGCTCTCACCAAAAGTAGAACCTAATCAGCAAAAACAATCAAGTAAGCAAAATTGTACCAGGGACATGGAAATAAAGAACAAACTGAATGTGACCAGAGGGGAAGGGGCAGGGGATAACAGGGAGAAGAAGGAGAAGGGTCAAATCAAGGAACATGTACATAAAGGACCCATGGACAAGGACAACAGGGGGTGGAGGGTTGAATGTGAGAGAGGGGTTGGGCAGGGCAGGGGAGAGCAATGGGAGAAAAATGGGGATAACTGTAATTGGACAACAATAAAAAAAGAAAGATTACCCACCAACCTGTGAAAACTAGGTGGGTTGTTTTTTTTTAATGCTTTTGACCAAAATGAAACTGATCCACACCTAACACTCCTCTTTCCATGGGGGTAAGTCTACCTTCTTCACTTCTCTGTCTTAAATGGTTTGATTGTAAAATATCTCCTTCTTTTTAAACAACCATCAACTATTCATTTTTCTAACTCAAGCCATTAAAAGCATCCACTAAACCTCCACCTAGGCCGCAGGGTGTCCAACCCCATGTAGCTAAGGATAGCTTGAGTTTGGCCCAACACAAAATCGTAAATTTACTTAAACCATTATGAGTTGTGTGTGTGTGTGTGTGTGTGTGTGTGTGTGTGTGTGTGTGATTACATGTCACAATGTGCTTAATGTGTGGCCCAAGACAATTCTTCTTCCTGTGTGGCCCAGAGACACCAAAATGTTGAACACCCCTGATTGGGTTTCCTAGGGCCATTGTTCCTTTAACTGACCAGCCCCAACCACAAAACCCTGGGAACAGTTTGGGGAGCCCTCTGCACACACCACACATGGGATTCTGCCATTAACTCTGCAGCTTGCTCCTATTGCCGAGCTTCCACAGGTATATACACGGTGAAGTAAAAACCTGAGTTTCTCAGCATCTTAGTTCCCAGTTCTGAACTTTGAGTTTTTCAGTGGCTGTGTGCTATACTTGGAAGAAAACCACCTGGCCACTGTAAGGGGCCTTCCAACTTCCTTCTCCTGCAGGCCATTAGATAAAATTTATAGCACCCTCAACCTCCTCCCCATCCTACTGACAAACACACACAAACACACATCCACATGCACACACACAGCCTCCCTGAAATAGGAGTGGTGGGAGAAGGGGCAGGAAGGAACAGGGAAGGGGTAGTCAAGGTGCTCTGATGTCTTGCATTTACAAAGAGCTTTTGCAAATTGCCAAGTAAACAATGGATGGAGCCAAAGGAAAATGAATAAGGATAAAATAGCTAAAAAAAAATAGTTAACCAGCACATTAAGAGAATCTTTTAGTCAAAAAAAAAAATCAATCAGATAGGTTTCATTACTACATTGGCAAAAATTAAAATGTAATAGCACCCAGAGCTGATGAGGATATAAGGAAATAGTCATTATCATACTTCCACCACTGGTGGAAATATAAATAAGTCCAAAGGCTTTGGAGGGCACTATGACCTATTAACATGCTAATGTGATTTGCCAGAGGTGGCAGGATACTCATCAGCATCATGCTCTTCCCTTCTCCTGGGGCCACAGCTAAGTGTTTCCCAGCCTCCCCACAGTCAGGTGTGGCCAATGGCTCTATTAACACCTCCCAGGTATACCCTCCTTGCACATTTTCCTTCCCAGCTGGGTGGAATGGAGACCTCTTCAGCACAACTATTGAAATCATAGTTTGAAAATGAGCGAGCTTCCATCCACATGGGCTCTATGGGCTCCATGGGCTCCAAAAACACTGCAGTAGAGGAGGAACTCCCAGTGGACTTATTTACCCACTGCCACTCATAAGTGAAAAATAAAAGTTCTTTTATTTGAACCATTTTCCCTATTTAGTCTACTTGTTAAAGCAATTCGCCTATTTTCACTAATACATGCACTTAAACTAAGGGTTCCACTACTAAGAACTCAGCTGAAGTCAGGACATATATGTTTGTACAAGTCTGGTAACAAACTCAATGTCCACCAAAATTAGGAATGATCAAGTAATTTATGGCAGATCCACACCATAGACAACTATGCAATGTTACAGAGAGTGCCATCAATCTTTAAGTCTTAAATTAAAAGATCCCCAAACTCTATCATTAAATGAGGGGAGGGGGATCAAGGTAAGTGTGCATGGTGACACATAAGGACATACACACAAGTGGCTATACACATTCTTTTTTTCTAGAAGGATAGTTGTGATGGTTACTTTTAAATGTCAACTTAACTTGGCTATGGGATGCCCAGATATCTGCTTAAACATTATTTCCAAGTGTGAGAGTGGGTGTTTCTGGAAGAAATGAGCATATGAAATGGTGGATAGTCTGAAGTAGATGAGACTCCTCAGTGTGGCTGGCCCTTATCCAATCCACTGAGGAAGAAGGTTGGCTTTTATTCTTTGAAGGTTGAGCTCTGTGCTCTGACTCTCAGGCTTTCTGGCTCCAGACTGGAATCTATACTATCAACTCCCTGGCTCTCTGGACTTGGGACCACATCACTGGCTCTCCTGGGTCCCCAGCATGCAGACTACAGATCATGAGACTTCCCAGCTCCACAGTTGTGTGAACCAGTACCTCATAATAAATCTCCTTACATACACACACAAATGCACACACAAATACACACACTCACAAAGACTATACACACATATACACATACCCATATACACATGTACAAATACACGGAGACACAGGCATCCCTTGTTATATTAAGCTTTACTTTATTGCACTTCACAGATACTGCATTTTTCATTCACATCCAAGCAAGACTCTCCAATAGCAAAAGAGTTATAATTTACTGAAGGCTCAGATGATAGTTAACATTTTTTAAGCAATAAAGTATTTTTTGATTCAGGTATGATGGTATTGCACACTAAGAGACTACAATATAGTGTAAACATAACTTAATATGTACAGGGAAACCAAAAGCTCATGTGACTTCCTTTTTTGTGGTATTTGCTTTATTGTGTGCTGTGGAACAGAACCCACAATGTCTCAGAGATATGTTTGTTATCTCCTTTTGGTTTTGTTTCTCTGGAGAACCCTGACTGATATATTATCAACAAAAAAGTTGAAAGGATATTTTTCACATCTGCCTATATTTTTTAGCATTTATACCACCAGCAGAAAACTACATCATTGATTACATAGTGACAAATAGACAAAATTAATCAGCCTGATGTAAATATTCAATTAGCACCCACTTTATTCCAGGCATCAGAGAAACAGCTCCAGAAACCTGTAAGGGAGTAGGTGTGAAGAGCAGGACCAATTAAATGGCATTGGTCCGGTCAAGATAGCATAAAAGTATATAAAACAAAATGGAGTCACTCATGTCAAGTAAGATGGCTGCCAGTCAGTTATGATACTTTGGTTCAAGAAGGAAACTACCTAGGTCACACTAGATACATCTAGCAATGAGACACACCTAAGATATCTGCACATGTGACCAGAACAGCTGTGTCTGCAGAGCAGGACCTCCCAGAGATAGGCACCTGGGGAAATTCCACACTTGCCATCAGGGGTACCAAGATGCTTATCAAAAGACCCAAAGGGGTGGAGTACACAACTCTCAAAGATATAACTGAGGCAGGCTTCAGACCACTGCTGAGACAACTGAGCTCCACATACCAGAGTGCCGCTCCATGCCATGCTGATCTCCCTTGGCATCAGCCGCCAGAGGCTCTGCCCTGATGGACTAAGGACTTCCTGTGCCCTGCTGCCCACCTGGCTCTTAAGATTCTCCTTGCAAGATGCTGACGACTCCCTTGCCCACTGTGCTGTCCCCCAGAAATGCAGACGAAGACTCTGGGACTTGGGTTTGTTATCCCCCAGTTCTTTCATGTGATGTTGTTACTGATTGTTTCTTAGTGATTACTATTGTTATTACGTTAGTATAGATTTAGATTAAATCTGCATTAATAAAAGTGGAGTAAAACTGCATTAATAAAATCCAAGGGAATAACATAGTCACCTTGGTTGGTTCCCTGTTATTTCTCGGTGCCAGTGTCACCTGTAGGGCTGGTGGTTATACAGGTGAGGCGCTTTCAGTTCTTAAGGCCTGGGTCAGATGATCTGAGTGGGGACCAAAGGCTGGCTTATAGGAAAGACTGTATGGCAAACACATGTTCACAATAGTAGGACTTCACAATAGGATCAAGAAACTTCCCTCTCAACAGGTACACTGTCAGCAGAAGGTCAGAGGTGGACAATGAAGGTCCTGGCTGTGGGCAAAGGGTATTTTGTGAAGATGGTTGTCCAAGCAGCATGTGGCCATAGTGCGAGAGCAGAACCCCTCTGTAGGCAGGAACTGTCCTAATCGCTTTGATGGCTGTTAAGATGAGTAAATGAGAGGGACCTAAATTCCAAAGAGAAAGAAGGAAGAATCCACCAAAGCCAAAGAAAACCCAAAACCCAGAGGATCTGATGATCACCCACATAAAATCATCTAGAAATTCTGGGGTGAAAATATCATTTCTTCAGCAGAATTTAGCCAGGTTTTTCTCACAAAACCACTGCTGTCAAGTATTTGCTTATATGGAAAATATTGTCCACATTTCTCATGTATATAATGCTAATCTTAATTTATATTTATCCCTATAGTTCTACCTTTTGCAAATGCAGAGGTGATAGTAGGAAGTGAAGATTGCCACACAGATAAAAATTGAAGTCATGTCCTCTGTTTCCTTCATTTTAACCACTTTCAATACAATATCTGAAGCCTAGTTTCTGGAAATCAGGAAATCTGATGTTGATAATCTGCCCTACTGAATGCTTTGCCTGTTTACTAGCCTGACCTCAAGCAACACTCATGAAAAGAGATGTGTATTAAACAGATTAGACTAATGACTTCAAGCCCTGTATCCTGGAGAACAAGCTCATCAGAAACACATAGCACAAAGACCAACTAGCTGTGGCACCTCACATGGTATGGATTTTAATGCTGATCCATTAAAATTTTAATCATTATTTTTCTTCTTTTCTTGAAACTATAGGTAGAAGAGTAAAGATTGAGTCATAGAGATTTTTAAAATCATCTTGCACCTAAAATTATGTCAACTTAATATCAGAAAAACTCAGTAGAAAGCTATATGTCTGAAGGTAAGAATATCTAATAAACTTCTCCATATGCAAGACCTTTTGGAGAGAGACTTTATAGTGTTGACACATAACATTTTTGGTTCCCACTTCACCCTCTCACTAAAAAGTTAAAGCATGCCTGGCACTGTCACATCTCAAATTACCAGAGCAGAGATAGTAAATTAATTGTCTGGCAACAAGACTGCTAATAAATGCAAATTATTCAAGAAAACACAATTCATTAGAGTTTCCAAGTCTGTGTCAATTTAAACATATAAGTAACAAGAAAAGACAGAGAGAAATACACACACACACACACACATGCTTAACTGATTAGTTTAATCTTTCTTTAGAAATAAGCAAAGTATAGACATGGTTCTCACTAAAAATTATCATAATGAGTCTCTAAAATTTTAGACATATTCCATTCTAGGTTCCATGCAAAAATTACAGCTTCTTTTCTTGTCTTTCTTTCTTCTTTTTAAAAAATCATTTATCTTTCCTCCACACATTGTAAAAGGGTCCTAAATTATCTGAAATTTCCCTCTGCCATAGCCCTGTAAATGTTAACTTAAATTTTTCAGTAAAAATGTTCTGACTTCAAAGGAAGCTACAAGAATACACATGCACACACAAGGTCTGTCCAAAAACCATCCAGCCATTATTAATATAACAATGGTTTGCATGACATCAGTGTAACCTGGCAGCCAAGGAGAGTGGACTGAAATGTGCATGCATGAACAATGGCAACTTCACTGTACTAGTCAGAAGGGGTGGCAGACACTGTTGAGTGCACATGTGTACTGTGTGGCCATCACATTCAAAATGACTCAGTGAGTACAGCTACAAATCTGCATCAAATTTTACATTAAGCTTGAACCTTTCCTTTCCTCCATGAAAACTAATCAGATGATTCAGAAGGCTTTGGGGGATGATGCAATGAGTGCAGCCCAAATAAAAGTGTGACACAAATACTTCAAAGATGGTTAACAATCTGTTGAAAGTGATCCACATTCTAGAAGGTCTGCATAAAGCAAAACTCCTGAGAATGCTGAATGTGTATGGGCTGCAGTCAACAAAGATCAGTGACTGACAGTATGAGAACTAGCAGCTGATCTGGGGATTCCAAAAACTGCTGTGTCTGAGATTTTGACACAGGATCTTGGCCTGAAACATATCATGGGAAAATTTGTTCTGCAGCTTCTGCTACCAGAGCAGAAGGAACGTGATGCTGCAGTTGCTAATAACTTCATTCCAACCACTATCAATAAACCAGATTTCCTCAAGAAGGCCATAACTTGGAAGAGGAATGAGCATCATTGTCCTATGTACAATGTTTCTTGTATTTTGTAAAGCAGACGTGATAACCACTACACTATGGAACTTCCACTTGTTTCTTGCATTTTGTATCTTCTTCAATAAATGTCTCTATTTTTCATAGTACATGGCTGGATACTTTATGGGCAGACCTCATATACATACAGAAATGAAGTGTTGCTAAAACATTATTTATAACAGCCAAGATATGGAAGCAACCCAAGTGCCAACCAATAGATTTGTGGATAAAAAAGTGGTGATACATATATACAATAAGGATATTACCTGGCCATAAAAAAGAATAATATCTTGCCATTCATGACATGGATATACCTAAAGAGTACTATGCTAGATGAAATAAGTAAGACACAGAAACACAAATACCATGTAACTTCACTTATATGTGGAATCTAAAAAGCAAAATAAACAAACAAATTACAAATAGACTCATAGGTACAGAAAACAAACCGTTGGCTGCCAGAGAAGAGTAGGGTTGGGGGCACTATGAAAAAGGTGAACAAATTAAGAAGAACAAATCAGTAGTTACAAAACAGCCCCAAGGATATAAAGTACAGCATTGGGTATATAGTCAATAATATTGCAATAACTATGTGTAGTGTCAGGTCAGTACTAGATTTATTGCAGGGTTCACTTAAGGTGTGTAAAGGTCTAACCATTATGCTATACATTGAAACTAATATTGAATGTCAACTGTAATTGAAATAATAAAAAATTAATTTAAAATAAATAAAATGAACTGATTGAAAAAGAAAAATTAAGATGAATTTCATGTACTTACTAAAAATATAATAAAGTGCTGCTAGTTTTCCAGCTTCCTTAATAAATGATGACAAAAATGGAAGTATACTCAGAAAAGGAAAAGAAGACAGAAAAACCTGGAGAACATCTTTAAAAGATACCCGGAACAACAGTCTTTAAGCACCAAACTGTTGAACTGATTCACTCTGCTGTGTTTCATGCTTCCTGTGGGTATTTACACACTACCAAAAACTCTTGTCAATTACCTCAGTCTAAAGTGTGGACTCTGATGTTTGAAAGGGTTTTATTAATTGATCTCATCAGCATATAATGAGCTTAAAAGGGCCTACCTGCATGTTCCCAGGGGTGTGGACTAGAGGCAGACATCAGCTTACAGCAGATGTAACACGTACAACAGAAAGAGCCATTGCAATAGCGACACTGACTTCACATAGACTCTCATCCTAAGGAGACAGGAGAGAAAGCAGGACATGCCAGTGAGGCAAAGCTCTTTGGCAAACACAGTCCAGGGAAGGTGGGCTGAGGGCCATCAAACTTTATCTGTGCTGTTCATTATCTCAATTTTCAATAAACACCTTTTATAATTAAGAGTTTTCCAGCCCTGGCCTGGTGCTCAGTTGGTTGGAGCATCATCCCATGCACCAAAAATGTTGCAGGTTGGATTCCAAGTCAGGACACATACCTAGGTTATGGGTTTGATAACCCATAACCAATCTGGGGGTGTACAGGAGATGATCAATGTTTCTCACATCAATGTTTCTCCCTCTCCCTCCCTCTCTCTCTCTCATTTATTCTCTCCCCACCTTCCTCTCTCTCTAAAATAAATATATCATCAGGTGAGGATTTTTAAAAAGAGAGTTTTCCAAGTTAGCAACATGCCTCAGTGAGAGGACTACTTCTGAATCCCCATGGTATAGCTTAATTACCCTTATAGAACATGGGGGTTATATGCTATTTTAAAACATGAAATGTAAAAGCTACACATTGAGAGTGCTATTCAAATAAATATACAGTTTTCTGCATCTGAAAGAAACCACAGAAATTTTCATTCCCAGCCCAAGAGCTTTTTCCTGGTTTCTATTTTTTTAGATTTTATTTACTTATTTTTAGACAGAAGGGAAGAGAGGGAGAGAAATTTCAACATGTGGTTGCCTCTGTGCACCCCCTACTGGGGACCTGGCCTACAACCTAGGTATATGACCTGATTGGGAACTGAACCAGCAATCCTTTGGTTCGAAGGCTGGTGCTCAATCCATTGAGCCACACTGGCCAGTGCAGGTTTCTTTCACTGTATATAAATCCTAGAAGACTGGCCTCATAGCTTATTAAATGAATCTTACAATTTGGTGAGAATATGGGAAGTAAAGGTCAATAGAAAATCAACATATGGACATCATGGATGAATGGATAAAGAAGGTGTAGACTTCCAGCCAAGACGGAGGCATAGGTGGACACACTGTGCCTCCACGCACAACCAAAATTAAGGACAACAAAGATTCAGAAACAAGAAAACAACCAGAACTAATAGAAAATTGAACTGTATGGAAGGCCAACAACCATTCATCCAGACTGGTAAGAAGGGAGGAGTTGCAGCAGGAAGAAGTTGGACTCAAGGAGGAACACACCAAGGCACATCATAATTACATTAGCCAAGATTAAAATGAAGGAGAGAATTCTAGAAGCAGCAAGGGATAAGGGGACAGTCACCTACAAAGGAGTTCCCATCAGACTGTCAGCTGATTTCTCAAAAGAGACCTTACAGGCAAGAAGGGGCTGGAAAGAAGTATTCCAAGTCATGAAAGGCAAGGA
>PVKU01002560.1:9226-221101 GCA_004027475.1 Anoura caudifer
CAACAGGGGAGTGGGAGGAGGAGAGAGGGGGAAAAGGTACAGGGAATAAGTAGCATTGATGGTGGGTAGAAAATAGACAGGGGGAGGGCAAGAATAGTGTGGGAAATGTAGAAGCTAAAAAGCTTATGATACATGGGCATGAACTAAAGGGGGGAATGTGGGTGGGAGGGGGAGTGCAGGGTGGAGGGGAATGAAGGGGGGAAATGGGACAACTGTAATAGCACAATCAATAAAATATATTTTAAAAAAGAACATTATGTAAATGGAATCACAGAGTATATAATGTTTTATGATTAGCTTTACTCACTCAGCACAATTCCCCGGAGATTCATCCGCACTACCGTGTGTATGAATGGTCCAGTCCTGTTTACTGTGGAGCAGCATTCCATGGTATAGAGAGATGCACCACAATCTGTTGAACTGTTCCCTTTGAGAAAGATGTTTGGGTAGTTTACACTTTGGGGCTGTTACTAATAAAGTGGCCTTGAACATCTGTGTACACAGTTTTGCGTGAACATAGTTTTCATTTCTCTGGGATACGTGTTCAGGAATGCAATTGCTAGGTTCTATGGTAGTTACATGTTGAATCTGTTTAAAACACTGCCAAACTGCTCTCCAGGGTGGTGGGACCATTCTACATTTCCACCAGCAATTTGTGAGTGATCCAGTCTCCATATTTTCCCTGGCATTTGGTGTTGTCACTACTTTTCATTTTAACCATTCTTATAGATGGATAGGGATATCTCATCGTGATTTTGATTCACATTTCCCTAATGACTAGTGATGCTGACCATTATTTCTTGGGCTTATTTGCCATCTGTTTATCTTCTTTGAAATGTTTATAATTTTCCCTTTTTCTTAATTGGATTTATTTAGTGTTTTGATTTTTTTATACATTGTAGTTCTAGTTTTTTATTAACTATATGGTGTGAAAATATTTTCTTCCTGTTTGTAACTTGTGTTTTCATCCTTTTAACACAATATTAAAATCTATTTTCCCTTCGCTGTTCACCCTGGGTAATTTCTATTATTCCATCTTCTAATTCACGAATTCTTCCCCAGTCTCTTCCACTCTGTTTTGGTTATTATATTTTGTAGTTCTAAATTCCCATTTAGTTCTTCTTTATATCTTTTTGTTTGTTTGTTTGCTGTTGTCAAGTCTTTGTTTCTAGAGTGTTCGTAATTGCTCATCAAAGAATTTTGACCATGGCTGCTTTAAAGTCTTGTCATATAATAATATCTTGGTTGGTATTAGTGGTGACATACATTTTTTTCATTCCTTTGGGATCTTCCAGGTGCTTGGCATGATGACTGATTTTCAAATAACCTGGACATTTTGGATATTACATCATAAGCCTCTGAGTTCTGTTCTAGCTGGCCTGCCCTGCTCGGGCAGCAGAGGTGGCTGGGGCCCCTTGATACTGCTGGGTGCGGATGGGAGCTCTGGATCCCTCCTGACCTGCACTGATCCTTCTCTGCTGAAAGAGGTAGGTCACTGCTCCATATGTGACCTCCATCTACTATGGGGACAGGGGCAGGTGGCCTGGTTACTCTTTGTATTAACCATGTCTTTTATCTTTTGATGTTTTGACATCTTGGAGCCTTGCTGACTCTGCAGGCCTTGCCAGTTCCTAGCAACAGGAAATGACTGCCCTGCAGGAGCACCTTCCCTGTACAGACCAACCGGTCCAAAGCCCACAGCCCCAACCACTCCTTTATTGGGCTCTTGTACTCTGGGCCACCACTCTCCTGCCCTGAGACCTCAGGAGCAGCTATCAGACAACGCAGGACCGCCCTACAGCCTAGACCTGGAAACCAGCCTGCTCGCCCTGCCTCCCCTGTTCCTTCTCGTGGAAACCCCAGTAAAGGCCTTCATCCTTCACTCCTTCGTCGATATCGTCTCCTGCTCCTTCTGCCTCCTGACCCGTTCTCGTGCTTCCCTGTGTGAGCCCGCACCATGTGCCTTGCCTGCTTCTAGGGGACTGTCCATGTAAACTCCTCCCTTCACAACAGTCACTTCTTTGTCTGCAGGTCTCACCGTGCCTGTTTTAAACAACTCCTGGGTACACACAACACATGCTTAGGCAGTGATGCCAGTCCTGATTCTCCACTAGGCCCCCCTGACATCAACCCCGTGGGAGGTGGGGGGCCCTTAGTACCTCCCTGTGGGGATGTCAGTCCCAGCTTTCTCTGGCACTGCCCAGCAGGGCCGCAGTATCTTGATCTGAGCTATGTGCTTGCATTGATTTCTAAAAATGTTCTATGGAAATTTCCTATGGAAATATCCTAACCTGACTGAGTAAGTACACAAGATAGTTATATCCCATACAGACCAGAACACCAGGATTCCAGCGCCGAAGGCAATGAGCAGGACCGGGTGTGTAAACACAAGCACTCACAGTCACCTCCGGCCAGACCCTGTCACCTCTCCACTTATTCTGGCCCCAAATTACCCATGCCAACGGTCTTCACCACCCACTTCTGTTAAGTTTCCCACTGAGAAGTGAGAATTTAAACAACTTCCATCCCAGGCAACCTAAGTTATGAGTAATGGAAACAAATCTTTTTCACCATTTCCCATCAGAAATTCTTTTCAAGGGCCCTTATAAACACTGTCATTTTTTTTTAAGCCTTAAATATTTGATCACTTGTTCAAGAGTACACAAATCAGATCTTCAATTCACGAGGCTGCTCTCATGGGGAGCCCACTTCCCCTGAGCGTTCAGCCCGCAGGGCAATCTACTTGAGACCACACAGAGCTCTCTTCTGAAAGGCAAAAGTCAGAAATGTTTAAAAAGGCAAAAGCTCCTCAGAAGACTCATTATCGTGACCAAGTTTTCAGCACATTCCTAATCAAAAGAAACAGTCTTCCAAACCATGATCTCCTGAGAGAGATAGAGACAGATACATACATACATACATACATACATACATACAAGCCCACATTCAACACAACTGACCGTGTCCTCTGCTGGGGAAGGCCACGGCTCTGTTGGGCTATGGAGTTCTGACCATCTGGTCAACTTAAAATTCTAATTCACTCGGTCCTCTCAAGCTAAAAGTCCCTGATCATTTGTATCCATCCTTTCCCGAGAGGATGTAGAATCAGAGGTACGGGTCCAAATGAGAACTACACCCTGATGAAAGGTAGGCTTCTGACAAATTGGCCCCCATGTATGCTTTTTACCAAGAATTAGTCTGACCAAGGATACAATTTAGTGGACAGACTAAATATGAGAGAGTAAGTAGACCCAGTCTGATGAATAAAGAATATATGTTTATAATAAGGGTCTTTTAAAAGTGTAGGATAAATAAGAAACTATTTTAGCATTTGTATTTGCTGTTTTCAATCTCTGTAAATAAACTTGGCAAAGCCTCTTTAAATAACAGTACAGATAATCAAATTACAAATTATCCAAAGCCAAGTCAAGGCTTGGCCCCGTTTCCCCTTCAGGGCTGCACACCGCACAGAGCCCCAGACCAGTGTTTGCGGCACTGACCGTAAACTGCTGGTCAGCATGGCTGCCTCTCTCCTGCTCTCCCGTCTCACCGACGACTGGGGGTGGTTAAAGGCAGGACCGAGTCATAATTCATCTTTGTTCTACGAAGATGCACTGTACCGTCTGAATAAAACTTGTGAAATAAATAAATGGATGCTTGCATTAGTGAGTGATCCAGTAAAAATATGCATTGCAGATTTTTGAGTCACATGTTATTTGCTGGCCAGAAATTCCTGCATATGACCAAGAGAGACATGAACTGAGACTCAGCCAGTCACCCACAGGGAGGTAGGACGACCAGTGTAACAAGGCACCACCATTTGTCTTATTTTTATATGAAACTTTAGTCCCCAGGCCCACATGAATGCATGGCATGCTGACAAAACAACATCCTTCCTTTTTTTTTTGGCCTCAGAAAAAAATACGGCAGCCCAACACTGATATGAAATGAAATGTTTAGGAATATGTAATGTTAATGCCTCTTACAAAATTTAACATTTTCTAGTAGTCATTAAAATATAAAAAGGCACAAAAGAAAATAATTTTAATAAAAACTTTTTGACTCAGTGTAGCCATAGCACCATTTCAACATATAATCAATGTAAAAAGTTATTGAGATACTGCAAGTCTTTAACGTTCAGTGCATATTTTACAGTTACAGCGCATCTTGATTCAAACTAGCCACCTTCCAGGGACTCAATGGCCACGCAGGGTGAGGGGCTGCCACGCTGACAGCAAAGTGTTAGAAACATACTTTGCATTCATTCGCAGCGACTAGTTTTTTTCACTGGGTTTCTGGTGTCATTAATTCCCCCCTCCCCCTCCCCCCATGACTCTTAATTACTTATCCTGACGTTATCAGAGTGGTTGGAAATGTGTCGTTTCTTACAAGTCACCTGGAATCTTTTTGGCAAGTGCGTAGGGTGCACATTCTAAAGGAAAAGAAAACAGAGCAGGTTTTGTGCCCATTTCACAGTTGAAGAGTTGGAGTTCAGAGTTGTAAGGTATCTACAGTCACATGGCTGCTTAAATCTCAGGCCATAACTCAAGCCTCGGTCCTGGGACACCTTGGTTTCATCTTGTCATCTCTTAGACACTGAGGACTTCCCAGCAGAGGAAACAGCTCGTGTCCGAGTTCGGTCAGGAAGAAAAAGAACCGCTCGTTTCAATACGCTTACCCAGCTCCTGCACAAAAGGCCGAACGGCCCTCTGGGGTGACAACAGGGTTAGGTCTCCAAAGGAAGTTATTTCTCCAACTTGAAAGAAATACTTGGTTCTCTTCCAAAGGCAGGAGAACCTTTAAAAATAAATCAATTCCTCATTTTAAGAACAACCATGTAGAACATGCATGCTGGATCAAATGTCACGTCTGAGAAAATGTCACCATCAAAGCCAGCTACAGCGGCCGAGCCCCCCACGCAGGGTGAAATCTTATCAGAATTCATAAAAAACAGCTGTCTCTCTCTCTCTATTTTCACTGAGTCTAACCTTCTGTACTATTTCTTGTTTAAGTAAACATAAAAAGCATTTACTCCAAAAGTCAGAAAACCAGATTCTTCTTTTAAAAAAATATTTTTCCTGTTGGCTCCTCTCTTCCCCATTCTTACCTCTTGTATACCTCACTCCACGTGAAAGTCTTAAGTGCTGGAAAACCTCTCTCTGTCTCTCCGCTGCCCCCCCCACTGGCGGGCCCTCCCCCTCAGCTGCCACTGCTGATACCACCAGGACCTCAACCCCACCCTCCCCACCCACTCAGAAGGCAAATAGGTCCACAGAATGCATTTAGCACTGCTAAGAATCAGAAGATGTGAATTTTATAGTTTAGATTTTAAAATGATTAATATTATTGGTGTGATCAATCTGAAATAATTTCGTTTACTCAAGGGTAGGCAGATAAGTAAGTATGTTGGTGTTTGGAATCAGAGTTGTCTTATGAGAAAAGAGATTACTGTGGATTGAGGTGAGCTGGGGAGAATGTGGTGCTGGGCTTAAGTTGGAGACTAATGATGAACATGTCTGTATGTATTTGCATGTGTGTATATATGTGCACATGACTATATATGGATTGTGTGTACACATATGTGTGTATGTGAGGGCATACACTGTGCACTGAAAGGGTAAGAAGCACATGACAACCGGGTGGCAATGAGCTCACCTAGCGTCCAGACATTGGTTTCTGACAAGTCCCCTGTAAGTGGACCCACATGTCCTTGGACAAATGGCTGTGTCTAAAACAGACAGGGAAGGAAAAGTAGGCCTGAAATGTTTGGTGCCAGGAAATAAGGAAAGTCAAAGAGGAGTGGGGGACATAGAAACAGCTTGAAGGCACTTCTGGTGACCAATTTCTAGAATCAAAAAAGAGTAAGTAGGATAATATATCAAAATAAGAAGGAATAAACAAGAATTGAACGAGGTATTTTCAGTGGTAAAATATACACAGCATAAAATTTATCATCCTAACCATTATAAGTGTACATATTTCAGTGGCATTAAGGACACTCATGTTGCTGTGTGACCCTCACCTTCATCCACCTGCAGAACTTTTTCAGCTTTGCACACTGAAATTCTTACCTATTAAAGGATAACTTTCCATTCCTAATTCCCCCAACCCCTGCAAACCACATTCTACTTTCTGTCTCTGTGGACTACTCTAGGATCTCGCATGAGGGGAATCACACAATATTTGACCTTTTTGTATCCGGTTTATTTCACTCAGCATAACGTCTTCGAGGTCCATCCATGTCTTAGCATGTGTCAGAACTTGATTCCTTTTTAAGGCAGAATAATATTCCATTGTATTTACCGCATTGTGTTTATCCCCTCATCTGTTCGTGCACATGCGGGTTGTCCCCATCAGAGGCTCCTGTGGGTCATGCTGCCATAGACACATGTGTGCAAATGTCCATGTGAGTCTCTGCTTCCAATTCGGTTGGGCACATGCCAAGACATGTAATTGCTGAATCAAATGATAATTTTATGTTTAATCTTTTGAGCCTAGTGAGTTTTGAAAAAGAGGAATAATACTTTCTCTACAGAAAATTACTAGTTAATAAACGTAAAAAACGTGGCCATTGAAAACCATCACTTCCCCCTGTATGTAATAGATGCTGCTGGCAGCGACCCTCAGTGGACACTGATGGGTGGAGAACAGGATGTTCACACGGTGGCAAGTGTCAGCCTGCAGACCACTCACTAGGCACCGAGAAAGGTGATGTCGTGATGGTGAGCTCTGGCAGGAACCACGTCACCCGGTGGTCAAAACTGAGTGCCAACAACATTGGGACGAGCTGGCACTCAGGCCTTCTTACAGTGCCAGGGGGCACTTTACCACACACATGCATCTGCCCCTCAGAGTGCACAATTCAATGACTTTCTGGTGTATTCACAGCACTGTGCAACTATCACTACAATAATTTTTAGAATATTTTCACCCCCCACCACAGAAACCACATCCCCATTAGCAGTCATTCCCCATTCCCCCAATTTCTCCAACCCGAGACAACCACCAATCTCTCTCTTCCTCTGGAGTTTCCTACCTCAGGAAATTTCATGTAAATGGAGTCATAAAATATTTGGCCTTCTGTGACTGGCCTCTGTCATTGAGCGTAATGTTTTCGTGTACGGTGTTCATGTATCAGTACTGCATTCCCTTTCATTGCCAAAATAATATTCCATTGTGCAGATATGCTGCTTTTTAGCCATTCATCAATTGATGGATATTTGTGCTATCTCCACTTTTTTCTATTATGAATAATGCCGCTATGAACATTTATTTATGTCTTCCTGTGGAAATATTTTCACTTCTCTCAGGTACCTACCTTGGAGAAGAATTGTTGTGTTCTCTGGAACTTTGTTTTAACCTTTTGGGCAGCTTCCTGACTCTTCTCCAAAGTGGCTGTACCATTTTACATTCCGTGTGCAGAGTAGAAACTTTCCTCTGTAAACTATCCTTGCTGAATGTTTACTCTAATGAGAAAACAGTGGAAATTCTCTTAGTGGGCTATTCTATAAGACATCTGGCCTGGACCCTTCAAAAATGCCAATGTCGCTAGAGACAAAAGTAAAATGTAAGGGGGGTATAATTTAAAGGAGAATATGGATAAAAACTAAATATAACTCAGGGTACTCGATTTGCTCCTGGATTTAAAAAAGAAGAAGAAGAAGAGGCTGCAAAGGACATATTGGGGGCACAAAGAGACATCTGAACTTGTATTTTATATTGTGTAACATTATATCTACAAAGTAAACTTCCCTGGCTGTGCTAAGGTACTGTCGGAGAATGACCAGGTTCTGAGGAGGCGCTCCTCGGAGTTCTTCAGGGTGACACCACAATGCCTGTGGCTGACTGTCAATCACATGAAGAAAAGGTCGGTGTGCTTGCTCACATGTGCAGCAGAGGAGTCAGAGATGGAGAGAAAGTAGCCCAAAATATCGTGATCGACTGAGGGCACATGAGTGTTCATTGTGCTAACCTTTCAAGTTTTTTTCTAGTTGTGAAATTGTTCTTTTAAAAAGTTACAGGGAACAGTTATTTGGAGAACATAGGAACAACAAAATTTCTAACGTATAGAAAGTACAGATTAAGATGGGGAAAGAAGTAGGGGGAGACAACTTCTCAGCCCTCCTCAATTTATGATCTCAACTTCTGACAGGCTGATGTTAAAAAAAAAAGCAAAACTGAGAACCTCACTTTAAAAGTCATGTTTAGACCCATGCTAGACTGGACGGAAGCAGAACCCTACTGGGACTCTGGCCCATCCTGCTAAATTGCCCTGAGCAAGATGGACCACTTCAGGCTGCAGTTACCCAAACCATGGAAAGATCTGGGTTAACCTAGAACATACTTGAGGGTTCCTTTGAGCTCTGGAATTCTATGATTCTATAATCCTACTTTTTGAGTGGGATTCAGGATGAATCTCTGTTTGAATATATTCTCATTGGGGTGACACTTTAGGGCTTTTACTTCACAGAGCTTGAGATGGAATGAGTGATTTATTTCAATTCTAATCAAGAATCATCAATCACATCAAAACAGATGAACCTGGACACTGGGAATACCCTGCAATCCTCATGCCGAAGCACACCACTGGGTGTGCTCCCAATGGGTCCTTTTGCTTGCTGAGGTTTGGTTCACAGTCAGTGGCCTCTGGGCATCTCACCATGGAGCAAGCCTCCATCCATGACCTAAGATGCCCTTGAGACAGCTCAAGAGGCAGAGATGGAATGTTCCCTTTGGTCCTTTCCGTATCAAGCTTCTAGGATATAATTAGGAAGCAGCTCTCAGGACAGATGTTGAGGGAGTTGGGTTAAAAAGTGTCCAAGGAGAGAAGGGAGAGAGGAGTGAGGAGGCATCTTGTCTGGAGATGTTCTAAGTTTGTTTGATAAATGATGAAGCAGCCCAGCCAGCCCTTAGGGGGAAGAGCAGAACCTCTCAGAACTAGCCAAAGTCAAAACAGGGCCAGTGTCTCCACATTAGAATTGCCCAGTAGATTTGAATCTCAGAGCCCAAGATCCAGGGCACTAGACATTTTCTCATCTCAAAAAAAAAAAAAAAAAAAAAAAAAAATTATTTTTTTAAGTCAAGAGGGGATAGAGTTTTGTTTTTTTTTTTAAAAAAAGCCTTTTCAAGATGACCATAATTTTATGAAATTCTAAAATGTCCTCATTTTTTCTTCTCCAGTTCTAAGATAGGTCCTTCACTTCTCTGTAGTTTGGAAATTTAAAAGCCACTTAGTCCAGTCCCTTCATTTTATAAACAAAGAAGCAAGTTCTGAGAGGGCCCTTAACTTGCCCTCTTCATCCAGCACCCTAGCCGCTAAGGCACTGTTCCTAGCCCCGCTTTGCTCACTAGAACAGATCTTACTCTTCCACCGCAAGAATGCCAAAGCATCCCTAATGCTGCACAGACAACAGAAGGCACGCCATTCCCCACGTGGGCCCCGTGGCCTGTGGCCCAGCTCACTGACAGGCGCCGGAAATCAGGGACCATTCCTCACAGAGAGAGAACGCGCAGGTGCAACGTGTGTGTGCCGGTGGCTCACGTTCGCATCTCTCTTCCTTCTCCTCCTGTGTCTGTTCCCAACTGAATTAAACCAAACCCACAAGAGATCTGGAAGTCTCAATAAACTGGGGGTGAAATGAGTTAAAACTTACAATCACACCTGAGGCATAGTCCAGGCAGAATCTCAAAGCTAAAATGAGTCCCCTGTACAGCATCCTCAGAATGTGCTCCTCAGGTTTGATTTGGTCTTTCCTGACTGTCTGGCACTGGTTCAAAGGTCATTGTCATGTTTTGTTTGCTTCAGTTTGAAAAATAAATTTGAAATCATCTCTGGCTGGTTTACTTCTCTCCTCCAGGGAAATAAAAAATTAAAAATATTCTTCATGCAACTGTTTCAAATCCACTTAAAAGAAAGTTCTTCGGTCCTCAAACTTCATCCAGCAGATGCACAATCCTGATATTTCTGTTGTTGTTTTTTTTTTTTAATTGCCTGACTTGTTTGTGTAAATGTTGATAGAGATAACATGGACAGTTGCGTGAGCAGGCTGGATCCCAGCCAGGGAGACAGGAATTCTTGGAAAGAGGCCAGGAACTGAGATTTTGAGAAAGAGAACTCTCCTTTCATATAATTCACTGCTTTTATCATCCGACCTTTAAAGGAAGATGCAAGACTCCCCTGCACTTGCCTCATCTTACCCACAGAGAACACGAAGCACAGGGGTCAGCTAACAGCTGGGCCCGGGAAGTCAGTCACCTGGCTTCAGTTCCCAGCTTGGATATGTAATACCTGCCTCACCTGAGGGAAGTGATTTGGCTCCAATAAACCTCAGTTTCCATATCAGTTTCTATATACTGATAGTACCCACACTGACGAATTGCTGAGGTAGACGATATCCCTTCAGTAAAGCTCAGCACAGATTCACACCTGTTTGAGAGCTCATCCTTAGGGAGCTAACTAAGCATGGACAGAGATGGCCACGACAAGTGCTGTGAGACAGGTGAGACACCACACTCTCCATGTGGAGGCATGGCAGCTGAGTAACACTCCTGACCTCTGCCCTTCCCCACTGCTATGCTCTTCGAGCCCTAGCTCGTGGATGAGCACTAGCCCACCTAGCTGTGGGTGAGGCCTGGGGTCTCCCAGACCCAATGAGGACCTGTGGGTAAGTCTGTCACACTCCAAGTTAAGTATTAATTTGAGAAGTAGCATGACTTAGTTCTGAGCCACATTCTCTATCATTAGCTGCAGATGAACTAATGTGACATTTTGGTCACCCTATGTCTTACTTGTCTTATTTCTCAATTACGTTACAACTAGGTTGCTGAGTTGTAAAGTAATTCATGGAGTCCCTCTTCTAAGTACTAAGCAAGCCATTCTTCCCTACAACACCAATTTTGGCCCTATGGGATTCCCAAACAGCTGTCTGGTGACCCAGCTTAAAAAGAGTCACCACCACTGACTTAACTTGCACAGGCAGAGTACGTTCGCTGTCCTCCGAACACGCCCTGAGAGCTGAGCACGGCCGATCCCAAGCTTCCTGCACTGGATTTGGAGCCCCACGATCATGCCAGGCTTCTGGATGATCTCACAACTAAAAAGCAACACTTCCAATTGCCAGATATTTCCTTGGGAAAAGGAAGACATGGCCCTATAGACCCTTTGTTCCTTTTTGCCTGGTGTCACAATCCCAATGGTAAGGAAACAAAAACCTTTTACGCAAAAGAACAGCTCAGTCCTCTCCTGGGATTGTGAATATCACCCCAGGACAAAGCGCTCAAACAGCTTTGAATTTAGGGTGTTATTTTCACCCACAGTTAATGTTACTTCACTAACAATAATTGAGTCCAAGGAGATACAGAGATGAACAGGATATGATTTCCAGTCTCGAAGACCTGGTCTCAAGTTCGAGCGATGCATAAAAAATCATAATGTAATATGGTCAGTGCAAGGCATTATAAGTGCCCTGGAAAGAGCGCGTATCCCCACAGAGGATGGAAGAGGGAGAGTGTCAGAGAAAGTCGGCTACAGTACTGGATGCCTTCTTAAAGATAAATAAATGAAGCTAGCTATTTATGACTGCAGAGGGAATGAGCGTCAGGGTAATCTAACAGATGGAAAACATGAGCAAACAGAGAGGCATGGGATGTGCCAGAAACATAATCCAATAGGGAAAGCAGATGAGGCTAGACGGTTTGTTAGGGAGAAAGTTCCGGAAAGGCCACCCATGGCCCTACCATCACCTGCGTGGGCTCATAAAAAAAAAAAAAATCACATTCTTTTGTCCCGGAAATTGGTTCTGCAGTGAATACACTAGCCTGCACCCATGTCAGGCACTGGAGCTGTAAGAGTGTGTAAATGCAGACATGTCTTTGACCTTCATGAACCTTTCATTCTAGTCAAGCCAAGAAAGACTAGGCAAAGAGAAAGGAAGAGCAGAGAGATGATAATGTGCAGAGTCCTGGGCTTGAACGGGAGTTGTGAATACAGGGGCCAAAAGAGAGGAGGTCCCCATGGTTGGAGGTGGAGGAGTGGGCAGTGGTGTGGCGGAGATGCCGCTGACCACAACCCTGATGCTTGGACAAACGAGGCCTGTCTGCATCATTGGGTGCATTTCGTTTTGTTTTTAATGCCAAAACAATGATATAACAGCTTGAGATTTCTGATGCTGTCCACCTGGAAGCAGCTTTTTTTTTGGCATCCCCTTTGAGAGCTGGAAGAAACACACATAAATATGAGTGCCTTTTAGGAGCTCAGAGGGAGCTGGGAGAGACAGCGCTGCAACATCTTCGCTTCACACCAGGAGGGGAGAGAAGCACTAACAGGCCGGTGGCACCTGCCCTGGGAGCACTGTGGAGAGAGTCCCTGAGCATTCGGGCCATGAGGGGACCTTCACTCAGAGGACTCTCCTTCCAGGGAAACAGAGAGACCATTACATCCTCAATGCCCTAGGATCTAAAATAGTTGTCCATTTCATCTTCTCTTAGGCTCAAACTTTGCATGTAGGAAGAACTCTTAGCTTGTGCCATTTCTTTTTTTGTGTTCATGCCCCTTTTTTAATTCATAAAATAAATATGTATCAAGTAACTACCATTGCCACAGAATAGGCCTTCACATGCAAGTTCTCTGTAGAGACGACGGGGCATCATCAGCCGTGTTAAAATGTAGTGGCAGAAATTCCACCCACCCAGAAGCAAGGAAGTGGGTTTTCATAACCAAATTAAGGGAGGACTTGACGTTGCATGGGCATTAGGAAGGACATCAAGTCATACCTTTGCTGACAGTAACAAGGGTCATCTCTAGCCAAATGAAAAAAAAAAGAAAAAAACAAGCCACTCTAACTACAGTGGTGATGATCTCTCCCTTGTAGATAGGAAAGTGGACAGCATGACTCAAAGGGACGAGCTCTTGCTTCCCTGAACACAAAGCCCAAGCCTGGGCACACTCAGACACATACACAGCCTGAGTGCCTGATCCAGGCAGGATCTTTCTTTTTTGTCTGCAGGAGTCAAGAAATCACTGGATATAGCATCATTTGTTAGGGAAGATTCTCTCCCCAATCATTTAGCCTCATCATTTAAAAAATGTTAAAGAAGCCAAGCAAAGACACTACATGGATTCTGCCCTGTTTTTTCTGCCATTGAGACCCAGGATTTCTCTGAGCGATGTCCTTGTCGGCAGATACTTGCTCTCATGGCGGTAGCTGAGAATGGGGAAGATGCAGATGCCAGCATCTACAGGAAGGAGGGTCATTCATTCATTCATTTGAAAACAAGCATTAAATACCTAAAAAATGGCATGATCTTCAGGGAGGAGAGGAGGGTACATCTGTAAACCAAACACACTCTGGGACATGGGTTTCCTCATTACAAGTCTGGTATATGTGTCTTTCTGGTTCTCATTCTGGCCCTTTTTATTGTATCTGAAAAGAACTCCTGGATTATATTAAATAGAATAGCCTATACTGATATATTGTAGACAACAATATATTTGATGCAGTGCCTTATTAACTAGAAAGTTAACAATAAAAAGCAATATTTTAAAAATTTTGGTGAATACAGCATCCTGCTTAGGATATAGCAGAATATGATTTTTGCCTCTGAAGGTAGGTTACACATATTCTAATTTTGTTTTATCCCCAGAAGCTAACATAGCCTTTAGTTGATGAAGGCAATAAAAACACTGAGAACTTTGGTGATCTACCCAAGGTTACTAAGGACGTAAATGACAGGCAGGGCAGGAATTCAATTTTGTCAGCTCTTGTGCCACTCGAGTACACCTAGGGCCAGCCTGACCTTCGGAAGAAAGACTTTCTTGTTTGGGGTAATTACTAAATTGCCAGGGCTCTGCTTCTCGACTGATCCAAATCAGGAGGAGGAGGAGAAGGAGGAGGAGACTCCAAAGTAAAGTCTCCTTACAGCTCATCGGGGAGACATTCCACCTCAGCACAAAGCAGAGACACAATAGGAGGGGCAGGAGCTCAAGGCCTTGGGTACCACTGGCGGCTACTGGTCAGCCATGATGGTCCCCCTGCCCACCACCATCCAACCACCTCCACTGGCCTCCATGTGGAAGGGAGGGGGAGAACTCAGAGGCCAAAATATTGCACAAGCACAAGTCATTCCTAGCATCCTCAGCCTTTTCACAACTAACTCCACCATAACTATGTAAAAGATTAAAAGACTGGAAGTGTCTTTTATTTTTAAGGAGAATCTACAAAAACTTTCTAAATATTTCTAATAAATTACACAACCACACGCAAAAACAAACAATTTCCTAACAAGATCTTGTAAATGGTCAATTTAAACAAATCTTTACTTCCGATGATAGAAAGTGCCAAAATATTTTAAAATTTAATTTATGGAAAATACAAAGCAATTAGTATCAATGTGAAAGCTATTTCACAATAATTTAGATCATCCTTAATTAAACCTGACAGTTTTAAGTGTCAGAAATCAAGATGAAGTACGAGATACAATGTCTCAAATCTCCCTGAAAACATTTGAGCTTCCAAAAAGAAACATCAATTGAAAAAAAAGAATAGAATAGAAAAGAAAGAAAAGCTCACTTCACTATTCTGGCTTCTAGTGAATATGGATTTCACTCTAAACACTCTCACCTGCGTGCGTACAGAGGTGCACACACGTGTGTGCGCACACACACACCACACAACCTTTAACAATTTGTTTCTGTTGGCTTAGTTACGGGATCCCATTTGAGGCCCCCTCCCTTAAAAATCCTTTAATACAGAAATCATGCTTCCCAGAATGTTTTGCCTAGGATAATAATTGCAGAGCTTATTAACCAATCAACAAGAAAGTCTACCTCTAAACTCAATACCAGATGAATATGATTCCCTTGGCAGGACTCCAAAACAAACCTGGAGAGTAATTTAGCTCTTGGCACACGTCTATGGCATTCATTCATCAATGAGGTAACTAGGTGTCCAGGGAGGCGGGGCTCAGGGGACAGCGGCACCAGCACACCTGTTCCCTCACCAGCCTGAGAAAACGAGAGTGCAGCTTCACCCAGAAGGAAAAAGCAAGCTGTGAAGGATGTTAGATCACACGAGAACTTTACCAGCACTGCTAATTATGAGTCTAGTGTTTGCTTCAGAGTTTCGAATGATGAGGGTGTTTCACATGTTCCCCATTACATTTTAAGATAGCAACAAAGTAGTATGTAATTTAAGAGATTCAAGGCAAACATGTCACATGTGTGGGACAGGTGGATAGATGTTCAAGTAGACTAATAGCCACGTTAGTTTCTGAATTGATTGTCACTTTGTGAAATTTCCCCTTTTCATTAGATTTTTTTAAGGCATTTCTTTGGATGTGGTAGTATGTGCTAGACTTGAGGAAGGGGGACAAACGAATATGTCAATGGTCAAATAACTTCCGCTTCTCAAGTCAAATCAGGCTTAATGGGAGTCGAGGGATCAGATTTACTTCTGATGGTGATTAAGGAGAAAACCAGTTCTTTCTCTATTACATCCTTTGCCATTTTCCAAAATCTTATATTTCAAACTCTGACTACAGCAATTTTTATTCTTAAGTCAACAGTGATTAATCAGAGAACTATTGGGATACATAAAAAATCTGCAGTGTAAGATGTTGGTGGAGAATTTGTTGTTGTGACACTCGCTAGAACAATAAGTTCCTAGTGAGGAGAAAATGCACCGCAGGATTTTCACTATCCAATAGGACTTGGGGACAAAGAGCCTGAGTTAAACATTTGCCAGAGAACCAGCGGCCCTGGGCTGCAGCCCAAGTCAGAGCATGGGCCTCCCTATTCCCAGAGGCTCCTGGCAACTCGGACTTTTCAAATTGGATGAGAAAGTAGGACTGAAAAATATATTTAAGTAGATGCTTAAAAAATAGAAAATAAGAGGGTCTTAAAATACTTCAAGTCCTGAGAAACTCTTCTACAAAAAGTGACATCAATTGACTCTTTTCACTTAACTGGGTCTGATTTCCTCACATGAGTCTTTAACAATCCTTCTGGAACTTCCGCCTCTCACTTTCTGACAATGCGAAATGAAGCTGGAAGAGTTACATACACAGATGAGACATTGACAAAGCTCTTTTTGATGCTGAAAAAGTGTTACTTTCTGTGATCCTCCCCCATAAATGCTAGACTTTATTGCTTAAAAGTGAAGTTGTATATTTGGTGTTAAAGGTGTGTACCTGGTAAGTTATCATCTCAATAGATAAAAATCTATGAACAATGATGAAAATACATAATTGCTTAATTTCCTAATGTGTTATATCTCTAATTACTCACAAAACAAAGCTGTAAGCTATTTTTAGGATAAACAAAATCTACATCTTGGGCATGTCGTCAACATAATCTGTATCCCTGATTCTTTACTGTTCAAAAAGAAATGATCTCTTGGCCATTCAGGTTGAAAGGGTGCAGAAGGACCCCCTCCAGCCTGCCATGCAGAGGTGACACGTGGTTTTGGGCTAAGAGCTGGAGAACGCCACGACAAGGCTGATGGTGCTGGGGACTACGGGACCGGTCCAGCCAAGCACAGGTTAAGGGGAGATGCCTGAGATGCTGAACTGGGTGAGACCTGGGAATGCTGAGCTACAGACTTCTGGTTTTTTTTTTTCCCTCCTGAGAGACAGAGCACAGTCTCAATATGAGAGTGCAAATTCAAGTACTGCACCAGGGGGTCAGTCTTCGACGGCCAGCAACCTTCCAGGAGACCATCCACGCAGGAGTCAAAAACAGCCAAAATTCGATTGTGGCCTGAAGTCACTGGTGACCTAAGAGCTGGTTGTCAGTCAAGGAAACCAGAAAAATACTCTCAGACAGCAGTGAAGTCAAAATAAGCCTATTGATACTTCAACAACTGTGAAGTATCAATGAAACAACTGTGATTATTAATGCCTCTAAGAATGACTTACATCACTGAAGTGCCCCTGAGTCCCAGAGACTCTCAGTCTGTTTCTAACACAAATGTCAACAGAGCAACTGCAAATCAGAAGCAACCCAAACAAACTTACCCAGAGTCAAAACACAAGAACTTGGAGATAGGATGGACGTCCCATTCTCCCTCGGACAGCCAGCTTGCCAGCGCGTCCGCAGACTCGGGGCTTGCTCAGGCCATGGAGCAGCACGAGCAAGCCCTACTGCAGCCAGCCGAGGTGCCGCCCCGCGAAGGGGCCTTGGCCAGCGCAGCCTTTCCACCCATGTTGTCCAGAGCAGAAGGGAAATCCCAGCTCAACTCAGAGAAAAGCCAAAGAGACCAAGTGAAAATTGGTCGTAGCAATTCTGAAGGCTATCTGTTCTCACTGGAAAAGGGGGAAAAGCACAGAAAAGCTAGCATTAAAATAATAAAAGCCTTTTACCAAATAACCTTTCAGTTTTGATAATACAGATGGCCCTTGACTTCATTCCCTTTATATCAGAGCCCTGGAGTCAGGACGGTCACTACAGAGCTGCTGCCACCACAGGGTGGCCCAAGTCCTGAGAAATTCTTTTCTGAGCCCTTGCTACTGCTTGGAATTTCCCTCCCCTTTTCCTGGAAGTTGTTGCTGCCAGGGGGGCCCGGTCCCACCTTCTTTGTACTTCATCTCAGGGAAGGGTCTACGTTTGCAGAGAGGCAATAGTCTCCCTTTGCCACATGCTTAGACATCACACCCTCAGAAACGCTCCCCGCACCCCCCTCACCCCGGTCTCGGCTGAGTCTCTAGGTCCCCTCTCCGAGACGCGAGAAGAAGGGAATGAAAGCTCCTGCCGCCAAGTGTTCTCCTCCCACCGGGAGACTCTCCCTGGCCCTGTCTCTCCTCAGCTCCTGCAGGAAACGACGCAGGGCAGCCGAGGACTGGGCCCTCTTCTGAAATGCTTGCTTATCTTTACTGAGCTCTTTGTTCACAGTAAGATTCACCATGACTGGTGCCTCTGTGCACTTAAATCTCTCCAATTGGGTCTATATTGTCAAATAAGGGAAATCAAAGGGATGGGTGGCAAAGTGACATGTTTCCAGGGAGAAATGAAGGGGCACTGAAGGAGCCTTTATATTTCTTCGGCATGATGAGCAATAAAATCCCCTCCAGAAAGAAAAAATATATATAATTTCCATTTAGCAATAGTAGGAAAAGGAGGGCAAGAAGGCGCCACTGCTCCGACCTCTGGAGAATGAAAGGCAGCACTTCCCCCCGGCCGCACCCATCCCTAAAGATCTAGGCCTGATGCTGTGCCGGCCCCTGCCTGCGAGACTCAGAGGAAACAAATGGAGAATCTGACCTGAATTCAAAAATGTCCCCTGGAGGTGCTGTCAAAACTACTGCAAGGCTGAACAAAACAAACATCCTCAATGCTGGCCACTCAATTCACCGTTGGGTGGAGACTAATTATCTCATTCCATGGAAAAGATTACCTCCCACTATGGAAAGACAGGAAAATTGAATGCGAATGGGATACCTCTGAATAATCTTGAGATACGTGTATCAGTGGTTCTCAGCCTTGGCTGCCTAATCAGAATCACCTGGGAAGCTTCTCTAAGTCAATCCAAAAGCTCAGGCTGCTTTCCAAAATATTTCACTCTGACTCTTGGGGGTGGTACCCTGGGTAGCAACAGAAAGGACCCCTTGGTGATTCCAATGAACAACCAAGTCTGCAAATCAACCCTTGTTTCAGGTGTCCTGTTGCCTGGTAAACTCCGCAGTCAGGAGCAGGGGCAGGGTGGTGGGGGACCCCCAAGGGGCTGAAACCCAAGACCCTGCAGGGAACTGATGACAAAGGCATCTGTTTACCCAAATGCAGAACTTGCCAAACTTCCAATAGGTCAGTTACAGATAGAAAAGCAAGGGATCAGGGAAGAAGCTGGGGATCTGCTGTCAAGAGAGCCTATAGACCTAATTCTTTTGTCTAGACACCACTGAACATAGAACTAGAAAGCTTCTGAGAAGTCAGGTAGGCTGTCCTTTGCCCTTGGGAAATTCTGCAGCTAAATCATCCAAGCAGATTCTGCAGAATCTTCCAGGGGATCAGAAATATTCCCTTCTAGGACAGGTCTAGAATGAGACTTTTCCAAGTTGGAGACACTACAAACAGCAAAAAATACGATGCTCTTCGGGCTTCAGTGAAATCGTCACTAGTAAACATGAATAATGGGCTAACAAAAATTTAGGAGCCCTGCCACTGAAATGCCTTTGTAATACTTATTCAAGAAGTCATAAATTCCAACCTGTGCTCACATGACACTCTTGAGAGACATTCATAAAAACTAGAGCTTATCAACAGAGTGAGCAAGTACATATGAATCATTTCTTTAAAAATAAAAGGAGGCAAGATAGAAGAAAATATTCTTCAAGGCCATATCGTAATTGGAAAAAACATGATGGTTAAAAGCCAAGCGATGAACTAAATATCTGATAATTTTTCTTTCATAAGAAGCCTGTCCGTAATAGGCAAAGGTTTTCAACAACCTAACTGACCAATAATCTTGCTAACATTTAAAGTTTTTTTTAAAAACTCTAAAATCACTATTCATTTCCTTATACATGCTTTTAAGAAAGCATTCCCAGCTCTGAAAAAAATCAGATAATCAAACTAAATACTCAGCAAAAAAGAATTGAGGGAAGGAATATACCACTGTGAAAATAAAAGCTAATGAGGGCTTTGCTCATCCCTGTCTTCACTAATTAATGCAATTAGCGATGCAATTAGTGATGTCTTCAGTGATACAATACTTTTTGTAAAGAAGATACTACGTATATATCAACGCTTCTTTAATTAGTTAGAATTTTTGGAACTCTAATCATTTCATCATTGTATGGCTTAGTGAGTGTGGGACTTTCATGTTCAGAAATCAGTTTTAGCCCACAGAGAAAATCATTCAGAAAACATAGAGAAGAAATGGATGAAACTGACCTAAATAAAAACAAACAAACAAACAAAAAAACCCAGAAGAAACAATGAGTCCATTTTGGGGTTTTGAACTTGCTTAAATAGTAACCTTATATTTGTTGAGTGCTGTTTAATTGTAAAGCACTTCTTTTTGTTCGTGTTGGCTTATGAAATAGAGCATGTGTGGGCTACATTGATCACATGGAGAAATGCAAGACCAGAGAGGGTACATGGCTTCCCCTGGGACTAGGGTGGGCAACTCCAGCCTGTCCACTCAATCTACTTGTGGCCTGTTTTTGTATGGACCCTGAGTTAAGAGTAGCTTTTACATTTTGCCATTGGAGTGTACCAGTGAGTCCCACTCGTTCATTTATGCCTGGGGCTGCTTTTGCACTACAACAGTAGAGCTGAATAGTTGCTGCAGAGACTGTACAGCCCTCAAAGCCAAAAATATTTCCTCTCTGGCCCTTTACACAAAATGTTTGCTGACTCCTGCCTGAAACCTACAGACAAGCCATGAGCACAGCCCAGATTTTTAGGAACAAATCCAATGTTCTTTCCACTCAATCTTTTGCCTTTCCTTAAACCATTTCAGCATGTGGTTCATCACAGGCATCTGTCCGAGGGCTAAGAGGACATTTATGATGCATGAAAGTAGGTACTTAAAGTAGAAAGAAAGAAGGCATTGAGAACAGAGCCAGATACACGAAATGAGGAGACCGAAGGGACACTGACTCATCTCCCAGTTTCACGAATCTGTGGAAGAGGAGAAATTCTGCTCCAGGAAGGACCAAATCCTGAATTTCACCCATGCCTGATTTAGATGATTTACGTGATGAGATTTGGAACCTTTTGAGTTGCTATTTAGATCAGATATGAGACAGAGTTGATGCTGGAATGGATTAAGACTTTGGGGACTATTGGAATGAGGCGAATGCGTTTTGCTTGTGGGATAGGCGGGAAGCTGGGAGCAGCCCGTACTGAGCTGAATAACATCCTCCCGAAGTTCATGCAAACCTCAACCTCAGAAAGTAACTATATTTGGAAATGGTGTCTTTGTAGATGTAATCAAGCTATGATGAGGTCATTCTAGATTAAGGTGGGCCCTAATCCAATGGTTGGTGTCCTTATAAGAAGAAAATTTGGTCACAGAGAGGAAAATGCCATGTGCACCCAGAGACACACAGGGGAGAGCTCTCCGTGAAGAGAGAGGCAGAGCCCGGAAAGGACAGCAGAGACTGCCAGCAACCTCTGCTAGGAGAGACACAAGGAACGGTTTCCCTCAGAGCCTCCAGTTGCCACATACATTCTTCTTTTAAACCACCCAGGGTGAGGCACTCTGTTACAGCAGCTGTGGGAAACCAACAGCGATTAGTGATCAAGTGGCCGTGGCCGATGAAAAAGAATTAAGATCAAGAGAAAAGGAGAAAATGGTAGAATGTCAAACCCTGTAAAACCTTTTTGTTCCAAGTATAAACTCGTTGCTCTAGAAGGCCTTGAGGGAAAATAAAATCAAACCAAACCCAGAGACCTTGATTACTAAATCTGATTGGGTTTTACAAACATGTCACCAAGGTAAGCAGAACTGACTTACACCTAAACACTTTCTTCCCATGAGGTCTGCTTACAAATCCATCCCTGAATTCCCACCTTTCCCCAGCCACCCTTCTGTTACTGAGAAACCAAATGCATTTTACAACAGAGAAAAACAGATTAACTAAACCACAAAGATGTGTCTGACATACCTCTTCCCTTATTCTAAATGTTCACAGATGGCCTAATTTTTAAAATACCTTGGACAGGGTGATGAAAAAAGAATGGCGCAGGTTGGGAAGATATAGAAGCGTGTACTTAAAACAAACGTGGGAAAGGATCATCAGAGTTACTTTCAGAATCTCCCCATGGCTCAGTACGCACCTCTCCCAGCACTTGGCACCAGATGTGTTAATGGCTAGTGCCCCCCCTACACACACACTTTTCAGCTAACGTCCCCTCAACACATTTTTCAGAAAGTTGAAACTATAGGCAAAATACACTCCTTTATTTCTTCAGGACTGCAAGGATATGGTGGTAGGCATGAATTTGTAGACACAATGTAAAAGTAAGTCTGAGATTTGGTGTATGCTGTGTTTGTCCATGTAATTTAGTCACTGAGGAATAAAAAATTTAGATTGATTGCTTTGAAAGTCTTTGTACATTATACAGGGTCCAGCACAAATAACGCCCCTGTTTTTATTACAAAATCTTTTATTACAAAATCCTGAGCATGTAATTCTGTAACATTACAATATCACATTCAAGCACACCATATGACATTTGGGGTGAAATATTCAAATTAAAACTATAAATTATTACACCCATATTATTACCCTACCAACCACACTCAAGCAGGTGTGACTTCTGCTGGGCCCTGTGTATATAAAATATACATGAATACAGGTCCCACAAGTTCATCATAAAGTTGTCCTTGGGGTCTATACAAAAGCCCAGGCAATTCTGGCTTTTTAGCAGCTATATTTGTTTTTAATAGATCCTTAAGAGATTCATCTGGGACGGAATTTTTTTCTTTATCATCATATCATGTTATTTTTTCTTTATCATCATGTCATGTTGTAATTTGGCATTATTTTAAATAAACTCTATTTCTAACCCACATGCCTGATGAACTCAGACGCAGTACTTTCCCATGGACTTCATGTGCCACTATACTGTATGCGATTTTATTTGCCTCCTCCTCCCACCACCCTGCCTCAGCATGTCCTGTGGTCTTAAACCGACCTGTATTTTAAACATTTCTAGTGGCAACAGGAAAGCCGATGCCAGCTTGAGATCATCACCTTGCCAGCATCCGCTGCTATTTGGGACATAAAGCATCGTTCTCATAAGTGATCATTTAACTCCCAAGAAGGGCTAACTCTCAAAATAAATAAACCCCCCCGCTTTCTCTGAGTAATCTACAGGGCATTTGTGAAAATATTTCCTAAGGTGGGGAATTCTTAAAAAGTTGGCCACTATAAACCCAAGGTCTCCCTTGCTCCATTGGAAAACTAACTGGGTATCTCAGCTGAAAGGGAACGGGTACATGTCTTCCCTCTCTCAGTGCCTGAAATAAGCACACCGAACAACTGCCCACATATCCAAATGCCCGCACGGGGGACAGCCCACACTCCCTCTCTGCTAGAACTCCTGCATAAATGGGCCCACAGGGCTGACCGCATTCATCACACTTCTCAGACGTTTGAGCTCAAGAGCCTCTTTTGGCCTCTGACCAAAGTATTCGGTAAGCGTTTTTGTTCAAAATACACCTTTTTGTATTTTGTAGGAACAGAGCAGGAACGCACGGCCTCCCACACAGGGCCTATGCCCTTCAGCGCGTTACCTTATTCTGCTCACACACGTACTGGATCCTCAGCGTGTCCATGGCTCTGATCATGGCCTGCATGGCGGTGAAGATGTTCTGGTACACCAGCTTGGTGAAGCCCTTTCTGTCTTCATCGCTGTAGCCAGAGCCGTGGATGATTCTCATTTGCTTGATAAAGGTGCTTTTGCCACTTTCACCGGTTCCTAACAAGACCAAACCAGTGAAACGCACAGTCAGCAGTCTTCAAAAAAACACACTGAGAGAGACAGGCACTTCTGGCAGGTCGGTCCATATCACAACCAACAGGATGACAGGGTGAACTTGGAAAAGGCCTGTCGAGTGCTCAGCCAGGGTGGAACCATCCTAAATCCTGGGCAGAGGGGTCTTTACCATGGACACTGTGCTTTAGGAGGCCTCAAATCAATCAATCAATTAGCATCTCTCTCAAATTCGCATAAACACACACACAATTTATTAAGGACACATGAGTGCCTGTGTCACTTGGAGTAATCTTGAACATCAGCCCTTGTTACTAACACAGTTTAGGCCCCAGAGAACTGCTCCCCCACCCCCCTTACCCCAAGTCCTCACAACAATTGGCAGCTGTGTCCGAAAGCCCCAGACCCTGGAGGGTCCCACTGCTGCACAGCAGGGGCAGGCATGGAGGCTGCTCCAGAGCTCGGGTCGGCGTGAGCAGCAGAACTCCCAGCTGAGAGGAACAGCCAATTCACTCGTCAAGCCCTTTCTTTGAGATCCCTGAACACAACCGGCTCTTGCACAATGAAGCACCCGCCCCATTGTACAAGTGTCTATGTTTTTGTTCCTCCTCACATCCCAATTTGTCTTTCAGGAGGTTCTCTAACGCCTGCACCTGGCAGCCCAGGAACAGCTGAGCCCAGCAAGGCATTTCAATTGTTCTTAAATTTGTACAGATGTCCAGGCATATCAAGTGTGATATATGATGCCTGGGCTTCAGATTCACATTCCGTTGAGACACTGCTTGAAAAGGCAGTCAACATTGTTGTATAAGCAACAGAGATTTTTATGATGGAATTAAAATAGTTTCTACTGTTTTCTGTGATAAAAATAATTTCTTGTATGAAATCCCATTGCCATGTTTGGAACATGTTAGGTCATCTACATGCTTTGTTTTTAAGTTTAAATATTGCCTTCTGAGTTTTGTTGACAATGCAGGTTGGTGTGCCCTGTGGAGGGCACAGTTTCTTCACACTGAAATGACTGAGAGATGGTCCCAAACTAAAATGACTCCAGAAAAGTCGTACACTTCAAACATTGAATTGTATGGTATGCAAATTATATTTCAATAAAACTGTTGCAAAATAAAAAAAAAAGGTGTCTGATTCAGTGTTTCTGTTAAAAGAACACAGAACTGTATAAATATCTTAATTAAAAACAATATTATTCATGATTTTTAAAAGGTTTGATTTTATTTTATTTTTTTTTTTGAAACAGGAGTGAAGGGAGGGAGAAAGAAAGGGAGAGAAGCATCAATGTGTGGTTGCCTCTCATGCACCCTCAACTGGGGACCTGGCCCGAAACCCAGGCATGTGCCCTGACTGGGAATCAAACCAGCGACCCTTTGATTCACAAGCCAGCGCTCAGTCCACTGAGCCACACCAGCCAGGGCTGATTTTTTTCTATAAAAAAGACAAACATTATGGAATAGGAAATTATTAATTATAAAATCTTTATTTTGTTACTCCAGTGTCTCATTGACCCACCAGAACACCCAGACAGTGTATTTATAGTTAAATTCAATTATCTTTAATACTCTGTCAACGCTGAGTCATAAAAAAAACCATAGCTGTACATATCTTTTTTGACATTTTAGTTATAGAGACATGTTTGTCAGGGTAGGAGGATTCCCTGAGAAACACTTAAGGGACTCATTCTTTTTTCATGTGGATAATTGAGACAACTCTTAGTATTTGATAAGATTTTTCCTTGTAAGAAAAAATATTTCTTCAGATCTACTTTTTCAGAACACACACCAGCTTTTCGGTCTGTCTCCCTAACCTCAGCTCAGAACTTTCAATGACTTCCCACTCCGCTCATAAAGACAGTTAACAAGGCCACCAGGCTGCGTGGCCCGGCCCCTCCGTCCTCAACAGCCACTTCTCACAACACACGTTCTTCTGCTCTCTGCGCTCCAGCCACATGTTCAGACCCTCCCTTCTCAGGACCTGGACACACGCTTTGTACATTCTTGGAGTGGTCTTCCTTTGTCCTACTCACCTTTGCTCTTGGCCTGGCCTGGCCTCCTTGTCAAGGTCACGTCTTTGTATTCTGGGTTCTCCTGGTTCCATGAACTGCTCTTTGCAGCACCTGTTCCTGTATTTGTGCCCACTAGTGTCATTCTCCTTGTCACATCTGTCCCCCCTACCAACCAGTAAGTTCCCTAAGGGGAGACACAGCCGCGTTGGTTGGTACTCACACTGTCTCTCCTTGTGCCCAGTGTAGTGCTTAACCCTTGACACACGCTTAAACAGCTTTGTAAAACTGCTGGTAAAATAGACATACAGTTTACCATGTTAACCTTTTTAAGTGTATAGCTCAGTAGCACTAAGCACATTCACATTACTGTACAATCAACCTCCAGGACTCTACATCCTGCAGAACGGAAACTCCCCACCTCTCCCGCCCCCCGGCAACCACCATTTGATTTTCTGTCTCTGGAAATTTGACTATTCTGGGGGCCTCATATAAGTGGACTCAAACAATATTTGTCTTTTTGCGACTGGCTTATTTAACTTAGCATAATGTCTTCAAGTTTCATTCATATTATAGCCTAGGTCAAAATTTGCCTCCTTTTAGGGCTTGAATAATATTCTAGTATTTTTAAAAACATGACAGTGACAAAGAATTCATCTAGTCTCAACTACTACACTACCCTTAACATAGGAAAACTGAGTGGGTCATCCTCTCTCAACCCCCCAGTGCTCTGTGGGTACCAATGACTTCAACCATGGCAGGAACAACCCCCAAAAGTGGCCAAGCGCAAGGCTTACCCTGATTCTCTGAGACCCTTTGTGGTATTCTCCCGTCCCAATGATGAAGAATAAAAGACTATGCTCCAGGTACTCTTTACAGATGACCTCCTCTAATCCTCATAATCACCCTACAAGATATGTGCTATTATCATCATCTTTATGTTACAGATGAGAAAACTGGGACTAAGTAACCTCTGCCAGGTCACACAGCTTGCAAGAGGAAGAATGAGGATTTTCAGGCAATCAGACCCTAAAGGCAAACTGTTTTATTGGAGAAGAAAGTCAGAGTCATGACCAAAAGGACATAGTTATACTGTTCTAATAAGGACAAATCTGAAGTTCACAGCCACACGCTGAACTCTAAGCCCCGGCAGACCCACTATCTTGCAGGCGCCCGCTGCCAGGGCATGAGAGAGAAACGTCAGGCAGGTGAGTGTCCTCAGAAGCGGTCTCACTGTCACCTCACTTCCACCTCCAGAGGCAGGGAAGGTGGGTGCTGTGCTGTCTTCCCATGTCAGAGAGGAGGAATCTGGCTGTGAGTCAGCAAACAAGGGAAGGTAGATGCAAACGCAGAGCTGGGGCTAGAAGCCAGGCCATCAGCGCCTCGGCATTCAAGGCTCAGCACAAGTATCACTTCCCCTAGAGGGAATTTCTTCCCCTTGGATCCCCAACAGCTAGCTTTGAATTCTCAAAGCGCCTGTGGACACCCCAGTGGAGCACATACCCTAACTGCTTGTTTGCAGATAAGCCTCTCACTACATCCTTAGTCGAGTAAGGGTGAGGCTTGGGATTCACTCATTTGGGTACCACGAACACTGTGCCTGCTATATAACCAGCTCTCAAAGAATGGCTATGTGAAAGCATGATGGGAACAAGCATGGGTGTCACAGTTCTCCTCCAAAGGTCTTATGTCGTGGACAACTGCAGAAAAATGTGATATAAGTTGTCTAAAGATGATCATGATGAGAATAGGTGCCCCTGAAGTCACCGTTTTAATGATGACTCTTGGCTGCCTAAACCCTACATGACAATATGAGGACCTATGGGAAGATCCTACACTGTCAGAGGTCGGTCTGAAGTCCCTGATCAGATCTCTGCTCTTGCAGACTCCTGGGGTCCCTGCACCTCCTCCTGTCTATGATACTCCGATGCTTTCCTGTATTCCGCTGCAGTAAGGTTGACCTCTGGTCTAGTGCTACTTTACCCCAAGAAAGTATTAACACTTACTTTTACATTCCACACACCACAAAGCTGAGATGAATGGAGGGATTATGTAACTATCTCAAGGCAAACTATGATTTGGGGCCTGAAGCAAAAAAAAAAAAAAAAAAAAAAAAAAAAAAAAAATCACTCAAGACTCAGCCTAATTGCAAAAGTAGAGAATCCTTTTAGTTATAAAGGCCATTCATTTACAAGAGTTTAAAGTACCCCCTACCACCCATCCCAAACATAGACACATTTCTAAAAAGTCATTGATTTTTGCTTTTGGACATGGAGCATTTTTAAAAAATGTTTTTAACGATTACTATTGAGTAAAAGAGAACATGTAAATGTATTTGATTAACACCAATACTTTAAAGTATTCTTCAGCTCTATATTGTGGTTACTTGAAGAATAAAAAACCAAATATGGAACAAAAGAGCACAAGTTAAAGGCAGAGCGCTTAAAAGACACGAGCCACTGGGGGCTGAGGTCCAGACAGCAGAGACTCAGCGTGGGAGGTTCTCTTGCTCTCAGTTAGGCCCCAGCACAACCCAGAGAGTGTCTTCTTTTTCCAGAAGGAAAACTGAAACTCAGAAAGACCAAATAGTGTATTTAATCTTTGTCCAAGGTCTAAGTTTGGTCAAGGTTGCCCATCTTGGAAGTGTTGGATTTGGGGTCTAAATGTTGGTGTGTGCACTTCCGCAGATAACACCATGCGCTAGTTTTACACTGAGTGCTTCTCCAAATAAATGCTGGTCACACCCTATCAGCTTAAGCACAGGCTTCATCTGGTGCTGAGATTCTAATACTTGGGACTGTATCTTTAATCCTTCACAGCTCTGTTCCGAATGAGACGGTCCCAGCAGCAGATGGAGGCACGAGGGGAGAAAAGGCAGGAGACGAGGGTCTATCTGCAATGACAGCTGTGACGAGACCATGGGGACCAGTAAACCCAGGCTGAGGAGCTGAGTTGAGAGTTTCCTTGCTGGTTCTAAACAGAAACTCGACATTTGGACCTTGAGTGTATCCATTTATTCTATACAAGTAAAAGAAAAATTAAAGGACATAACTTTTAGAAAGTTATTGGTGATGGGAAGATTAGGTGGCTCAGCTTTTACATCCCACCTAATCTCTCATCGAATGTGTGGCTTGGGTCAGTAGCATGGGTTCACCCTACTGTCTTTCTTGTCTTTTTCTGAGGACTTTCTCACCCATCCCCCCCCATCAACGTGCTGGTGGGGGCCCCTTGCAGAAAGAGAGGCAACTTGAGCCCTCATCTTGGGCACAGCTTTTGATTGGGAGGTGAACCCTGCTGTCAGGTAACTAAGGGTTCCATTAGGAGACCTCAAGGGGGAAAAAAGAGAAGCCACATGGCAGGATGGGAGAGGGGCAAGGAGGTACTAGGGGGAGGAACCACACTCTGAGCAGCCCAGAAAGGTTTTTGCTCCCTGACCCAAATCTGCTAAAATACAGATGCAGAAAGAAATATAATTACAATATTGTTACTAGATTCTGTTTCAAATATAAGTAAGGTAAAGGGCTCTCTTCTCCATTTAGTTTTTGCTCCATGGTTTTCATATTTGGGGGGAAATAACAACAGTGGTAATTAGTACTTTTAAACTTTCATTAAGACATTCTTGCTTAGTATCACCCTACCACCACCGTAATAAAATCAGTGGGTAAGTTCTGGGTAAGGCACTCTGACCTCCTGGCTGATGTCCAACCTGCTTCACCAGAAGTCTTGGATAATCTCCGAGTCTTTCACTCACTGTAAAGGTCTGCCAGGGACCCCCTGCCTCCCCCAGCCCCTCATGTAACTTCTTTCCTTTTCCAGAGTAGACACTCAGTACGTGGTTAAATTGAACAGGCACAGCTTGCTACTCTGTTGTGGTTGGCATGTATCGGTAACATGTGCTCTATTTTAACTTAAAGCTCACCTCCACCAGCTTTCTGTGGGTAATGGGTGCACACCTCTACTTGGCCGGTCTGGGGGCTTTTCTGTAAGACACTTGCTCCTGGCATCAGTGTCCCCCAAAACTCATTTCTATACCTTCCATGTGATTTTTATCATATGCATATACCACCTGTATGCTTATTTAATCTTTTACATTCTTTTATTTAAATAATTTTGTTATGAAAGGAAACATGACTGTCATAAATGAAAAACCAATATCATCTTCCATGATTAATCAAATTAAATATGTTATAATAAAGTAAATAAACCCAGTGATAGTCCAACTAAAAACGCCTGGGCTGTCACCAGCGATCTGGGCATACACACAAATTATTGTTCTCTTTACATGAAATTTACCCTTCTGTATCACATCCTTAAAGGAACTTCCACCCTTTATGTCTAGGGGCTTCTTGAACCTACCCAAGACCTCACGCAGATATGAAAAAACAGAGGATTAAAACTCATGTCACTGAAAAAGGGCCAACACGATGTCTTTGCACCAAAATTCTAAACTCTGAGATTTGAGAAAGCAATATGAGGTTCATGTTTCAGCTTAATTTTAAATAAACAGGAAGGCTCATGAAGAAAAAGAAAGTTGTTGCTTTTTAGGAGTTATGAGGGAACAGAGGCCAAAGCAAAATAAATCCTTTCTAAGTGATGGACCAAGGACATCTAAAGAGAAAGCCAATTGTTCTACAGTTTCTCTACACTCTTGAGTAAAGACTGCTTCACTGAGAGCCAAGGCCAGGGGCTGATAAGGCTCTGAGATGGGCAAAGCCCTCTTCGGTAGTCAGTGATGTTTTCTAAAACCATCTGTGAGAAGTCATTGTGTTTTAGCTCAGTTTTACAGAACATATACAAAACAAAATGCAAATTGGAACAAAAATGAGAACACAATTCTGGACATTGTTTGCGTGGTCTGTGAGACCAATGGCTTAGAAGAAGGTCTGATGTACTGATATGATCCACCAGTTGGCTCTGTAAGCACAGGACCTTGTTTCTTTTGTTCCTGGGAATCTTTGGAGCCTAAAACACAGCACACCGTAGAACCTTAATACCATATTTTTCAGACTATAACACACACTTCCCCAAAAATTTGGGAGGGAAGTTGGGGTGTGTCTTATAGTCCGAATGTAGCTTACCTGGCTCACTGGTGGGGGTGGGGCAGCAGTGGAGCAGGGTCACAGGTTATTAAATATTTTACCACATTTTTTGCTTCAAATTTTTTTCCTATTTTCCTCCTTTAAAACCTAGGTGCGTCTTATGGTCCAGTGTCTTATAGTCCTAAAAATACGATAAATGTTCATGAATGGGCATTTGCTGACTATGGCAACCAGGATGATCACTGTTTTGGAAAACAACAGAAAGTGGGTTTTCCTAGCTAAGGGAAGGTTCAGAAATGATTGGATAAATCTGAGTGTACAAGGCTACCTCACACAGAAGCAGGCACCCTGCCACTTGCCCTTTCTGATGAGGACACTTAGGATCCAGGGCCGGCCACACAAGGAGGCAGATTCAGGTTCAGTACCACGGTCTCCTGGTAGTGGAGACAGATGACTTAAGAAAATTACTTTTGGAATCTTTAAGCTGGAGAGCTCTCAGAAGCATGGAGAGCTGAGAGTGATGAGACTTCGGGGCATCCTGCTTGGCCCCTCTACCTTGCTGCTGGCTTTGGGCAGCAGCCACCGCACTCAGTGGGAGTCTCTGCACCTGTGAGTGCTGCAGTCTTGGAACTTGTTATTCTAGTTCTATGAGAGAATCTGGCTAATCCTGGGGAACATTCCAAGCCATTCACTGCTTTGGTCCAAATGTTTGTGTCCCTCCTCCCCGAAACTCAGCCTCATGGTTTGAAAATCTAATACCTAAGGTGATGGTACTAAGACACTTTGGAAGGTAATTAGGTCATAAGAGTGGAGCCCTAATGAATGGAATTAGTGCCCTTATAAAAGAGAACCCAGAGAGCTCCCCTGTCCCTCCTGCCACATGAGGAGACAAGGAGAAGTCGGCAGTCTGTAAGAGAACACTCATCAGAACCCAACCTCAATGGCACGTGACCTCCAAATTCCAGCCTCCAGACTGTAAGAAATAAAATAAACAACAGAAATTTATTACTCGCAGTCTGGAGGATGGAAGTTGGAAAGCAGATGCCATTAAGTTTGGGTGCTGATGAATACCAGCCTGCGGTATTTTGTTATAGCAGCCTGATGGACTAAGATACCTACCCAAGTGCAATCCAGTGGAGAGGAAAATACTCAAGAAAAATGTGAATTTTTGGCTCCTCCTCAGTTCAAATTTGGCTGGCCCTTGAAGGAGCCTGGGAATATGCAATTTTTAACTAGCACTCCAGGAGTTCTGGTGCACCCAGTTCACCGACTGCCTGGGAAGCACTTCTCCAGGGCCCTTCCAAGGGAACCTCTGCTAATAGAACCCACTTGGGACTGAATGCTCAAGTTTTTACATCGTGTTCAGTTCAGCTGATGAGTTTTCATACCAAGTTCTAATTTCATTTCTGCATGAATAAAATATCCCTGTGTGAGTGAGCTCTGTTTTTCGATTTCCAGAGGAAAATCATCTTTGAAGTGCCATAAAGGTTTACTTATTTAAGTCAGCCCTGCTTCTGCCCAGTCCCCGTGTCACATCGTAACTACACAACTATCCCCTTTACAGCTCCCGTGTTTGCAAGGAGAGGTGCAATTTTTCACCATAAAAGAAGTAGCAACGCCCTAGGCAATACAGAACTGTAAACAATTGGAAACAGGGCTCATGGCTGTTCTCTCAATAAAAGGGGTGAATACAAAGGTTTTGAAACAAGAAGACAAAGCTGAAAGAAATTAAGTGATGAAGCTCAACAGACAATATGAGATTTTAAAAAAAACTAACCATAAAACAATGGATCAAAATTCAAAAGACACTGTATTATATTTAATAGTCTACTTATTTCATTAATCTGCAGAATTATGTTTATTGACTAACCAATAGCAGCAGGAATTCTAACTATTTCCCTTTACTTTATGTCATCTTTAGGCCTCATTTTGATCAAGAAAGTATATGCAAGTTCAAAGTTAATTTCTGATCTCAGGCAAAGCCAAAAGGTCATGTTAACAATTTTCTATCAGAAAGAATTTCTAATAATTGTTTTTCTAATTGGAAATACCAAAAAATAATGCACTTCTCATATTTAAAAGTTTAAATCCAATAAATACCATACAATCTCACTTATATGTGGAATCTAATGAACAAAATAAACTGATGAACAAAAAAAGAAACAGAGACGTGGATACATGGAAGAGATTGACAGCTGTCAGAGGGGAGAGGGGGACTGGATGAAAGAAGGTGAAGGGATGAGCCAAAGAATGCATTTACACAGCACATAAGCACATGGACAGATAGCAGTGTGGTGTTGGCCGGGGGGGAAGGGAGGGGAAGGTGGGCAAACAGAAAATTGAGGATGGAAAGAGACTTTGGCATGATGGGCACACAATACAGTGTGCAGATAATATTTTACTGGGTTGTACACTTGAAAACTGTATGGTTTTGCAAATCGTCACCCCAAATAAATTCAATATAAAAATGCAGTAACACAACAAGGCTAATTTTTACTCTAAATTAGTTTGCGCCATTTACCTATATAATCAAATTTCTGTAATTTACTACAAATGTGGTGTGATAGTCTTTAAAAATTCAATACAAATGTTTAGCTGAGCACTAACTATTTTGTATCAGGAAGCAGATGTCATTGACTGATAGGCATCGCTCGTATACAGTCACGTGATCTAGAGATCTTTGTTACTTGCCAAACATTATAACTGACCCTTCTATAAAGTGTTATACAACTTTACTCTCTTTATGTCAACAGCTCATGTCTATGAGTCTGGAAAAGTAGCAAAATATACAGAATCTTAATAATCAATTGCTTGTTCGTGACAAAAGTCTATCATGGAAGATGCTCTGGACATCAATGACTTTTGCCTTAAAATGAGTAAGACACACAAAGGATAGGGAGAAAACTATTCAAATAAGCTCTATGGCTTACAGCTGAAATATTAGTGATTCCACTAGAAGTGCAACTCAATTTACTTATAAGGAAGGTCACAAGATCACTTTCTGCTCTTGACTCTGCTTGTTTTACTCTCCAAAAGGACAAATAGTAAGCATTTTCATAAATGGTTTTAGAATCTTCCACAGTTCACTGCTCCTCCTAAAAATGAACATCCACCCATTCTTACAGAAACATTCACCAAGAAATCCTAACACCAGGGCACCGGCAAGACTTCGACCTCTCAAATGTGAAAGAATATGTGGTGAACGCCAGAATGAGTCTAAAATCAGAATTCATTCTTGTTCTAGTTATGATTGTCCAATAGTTTGACTTTGCTATGTTGAAAAAGAAAGAGGAGAGCCTGGCTGCTGTGGCTCAGTGGGTTGAGCACCAGCCTGTGAATCAAAGGGTCGCAGGTTCGATACCCAGCCAGGGGACATGCCTGGGTTGCCAGCCAGGTGCCCAGGGTGGGGCATGCAAGAGGCAACCACACATTACTGTTTCTTTCCCTTTCTTTCTCCCTTCTTCCCCCTCCCTAAAATAAATAAATAAATAAAATCTTAAAAAAAAGAAAGTGGAGAAAGCTAATAAACAGAGAAAAATTTAAGGGAAAAGAAAGAAGCAAAAGAGACAATGAATTTATAATCTTTAAGCCACGATAAGTGCAGGCAAGTAGACAAGTTACCATTTTGAAACACAATCACTTTGCTGCAAAACCAGCAACTACAGAGTACCTGACCTACTCTACTACCTGTCCTCCCCCAGCCCCAAAGATAAATTGAAATAAAAATAAATGCCAGTTAAACAAAAGTGCAATTAAGTGTAGGATTAGGTTAAGAACTGAGGCATGGGATTCCAATCTCCAGGACTTCAAAAATGCAATGCACTCTCATCCATCCACCTGGGATAGAATTGTTCCCCTGAAGTCCTTCTCATGATTCTTACGGTGTATGAAATGAGTTTTACTCACCTTTAAGTACTATACAAATAGCTATATGGTGCTTTTCTGGTTTACCATCATAATCAAAATATGTGACTTTATCCTTGAAAAGTCCAGTTTAAGTAACAGAGAGATATTGGCAAGGTTAAAATTCAGGCCACGTAATTTTTGCTTTCCTTTTTCTACCTCAGTAGCCTGCTGCCTCCCAGGTCAACTCATCACACAGCTTTGGCATCACTTTTCCCACGAATCCCCCTGAATTCCCAGGTAAAAGACTCATAATCTTCTTCCTGTTACGACTATATCTTTACGTATCATTCTTATTATGTTTTGTCATGGTGCTTATAGATTTATGTCTTCTCACTAGTCTGTGATTTCCCTTAGATCAAGAACTCTCTTTTCTACCTTGGGCAACACCTGCCACAGAGTAGGTGCTCAATAAATGCCTGGATATTGCAAGAATTACCTGATACCACTTAGTACTCCTCACCTAATCACCATGCAGCCTTGGAATCTTTCCAGACATTTCAATTCAGCAGAGCCTTTCCCAAAGTAAATGAGATATATCCCCCCTTTCATTCTCCTCTCAACCCCCATATCAACAAACAAGCCTGTGCCTACTCAACTCTTGATTCTCATCAAATGGTCTTCATTATGGTTTCATCCACTGAAATACATTTGTTTCCTGTTGTACAACTGTGAATCAAAAAGCTCACAATCCAATGGAAGATGTGCTTAGCCATTCCAAACATTATTTACTGAGCATATATTGAGTGCCTAGGTTGGGCGCTAATTGTAGGGCATGCATCTTCCCCCCAGTGGGAAGTGCAGCTCCCTGGTGCCCCTTCCTCCAGGACAAGATCCCTTTGAACCTCAGTCTCCCAGACCCATGAGCTCCAGAACGACTAAGATCAAAAGATTTGGGTAAGAATTTTTCAGTGTCTCTCTCACATATCCAAAAGAGTTCCTTAAATGCATATATTTAATTTCAAAAAACCATTCTAATGATTCATGACTAATAGTAATTTCTAGACCCCTCATCAAGCTCCCTCTCTGTGTGTGGGCAGTTCTCACTGTTCGTGGCTGGACTCCTCTCCACAGGGCCAATTAAAATGAGTAGTCTGATCATATCTTCCAGTTGCCCCGGACCATCCCTGTTGTCTTGAGGTAATTACTTATAGTATCCTTTTTTATTCTGAAAAGTGTTCTAGTTCGGCCAATAAAGTACATGGCCACTCTCAGTATAACTGTCAAACTGGGGCTGCGAGAGGCTTTACAGCCACCTCTGGCCTTTCAACTCTAATTTACTACTTAAACACACAGCCCACGAGGAGAAAATCCATAACTTCCACCTTAGGAAAAAAAAAAAAAAAAACAGCTTTTCAATAAGACAATTACTGGAGTAGCTAACACATTTCTTATGTTGGGAGGATGTACTTTTGACCTTGCTATAAAACCAGCTGAACAACAGAACCCAACCAGCTGCTTCATTACTAGCAGGGGGAAAATGTATTCAGAAGAGGTCATTTCAGCTAAAAGAAACCTGTATATGAAATAGCTATTATCTCTATTAATTATATCTCCAATGACCTACTTATGGGAAAAAAAAAAGGCTTTCCACCAAAAGTCAATCCAATGTCTCTTTTAAGGTTGTAATTAAACATATAAAAGAAATTCCGTTATTTTAAGACAAAAATAAAGAGGCAAATAAGCTCTCTCTTTTCGACTCTGTCAACATTGGGATGCCTTTGCTGTGATCACAACAAGGGTTAGTCCCGGAAGGTGAGGGGAAGCGAAGGGGAAGGATCCAGGCCTTATTCTCATCTTACCCCAATGACGCAGACATGCGCTTGGGGCCTTGTCCTTGGAATGATGCAGAAGGCGGTATGGCAAACCATTACAGCCAGGCACTCACTCCATCTGGGGTTGAGGTTTTTTTTTTTTTTTTTCCCCCTTGGAACTATTGGACCTGTTTTTGCTGGAATCCCAGATTTTTAACTAATTAACTGTGTGACCTTAGACAAATTACTTAAACTCACTGAACCTCAGTTTCCTCATCAATTAAGTAAACAGCATAATACCAGTCCCATCATCATTGGTTGTGAGAATTAAAATCACTCTAATTCTAGAAAGCAGTATTCAAATATTAATTATTATTACAAGTGGTAGGGAGATCACCGCGAAAATGCAGAGGAAGAACGGAATGCAATGGTGTGGAAGGTTGAGTGTATTTGAGAGACAAGATTAGCGACAGGAATTGTAACCTTTTTGAGCCCAGGAACTTGGTGGCATTTCTGACAATAATGGGGACGTTAGGAAGTAGTGCCTGTGTCAGTTTCCTAGGCTGCTGTAATAAATTACCATGAACCGGGTGGCTGAAAACAATAGAAACTTATTCTCTCCCTGCGGCTCTGGGGGAAAATCTATTCCTTGCATCCCCCCTGGCTTCGGGGTGCTTGCTGACAATGCATGATGCAGCCTGATCCGTGACAACAGAACTCCAATCCGAGCCTTTGTCTTCACGTGGCCATCACTCCTTCGAGTGTGTCTGTGTCCAAATTTCACTCATCTTCTACGGACACCACTCGTACTGGAGTCAGGGCCCACCCTAATCCAAGAGGACTGCGTCTTGACTAGATTACATCTGCAGAGACCCTATTCCAAATAGGCTCACGTTCACAGGTGCCAAATTCATCACGAATCGGGGGGCACTCTAGTCAACCCAGGACTGTGTCTGTTTGGGAAAGGCAACTGCATTGTCAACCCTCCGAGAAAGTTGATGTAACAATTTTGGTAGGATTTTTACAGACATAAAAAGAATAAAAGAGGATTCCTACACATTTTCTAAATGTAATGAACATTTTAAACCTCCAGTATGAGGGACAAAGGCTCTTCACCCTTTCCACTTGTCTTAACCATCGTTTGGATTGTTTCTCAGATGCCAAAGAATTTTCTCTTTAGAACTTCCCCCCTCACATTTTCTATGTGAAGCAACTTCCTCGACTAAAGTTACTTTATATAGGGACTACAGTCAATAGTATTGTAATATCTCTGCATGGCGTCAGGTGGGTACTATACTTATTGGGGTGATCACTTTGTAAGTTATATAAATGTCTCCTCACTATGTTGTACACCTGAAGCTAATATAATAAGGTCTGTCCACTGTAATTAAAAAATAAAAAGATTTTGTAGAAACTAAAGTTACTTTTTGGGGAGTAAATGTGGGTGAGCTCATCATGTTTCGGCTTCAGCATGGCAACATCAATTTAATTCCATCAGCAGCAATCCCAGAAGTCTGGACTCCGGGATCCTATTCTCATTTTATTTGGTCAGTAGATTGTTCAACATTTTCATTTTTTAATTTATTTTCAGGGGAGAGCATCAACACAGTCCCCTGCTTCCACAGATTATGCAGTCGAGTTTCCCACATTTGGGGAAATCGCAGGGGTCAGCACATCCAGGGTGCACTGGGTACGCTGTGCCTTCGTGATCATGGTATCTCCTCTGCCAGGTGAGTAGTGACATTTTTATTTTTAATTGGAATTTTCTGGTTTGCTAATTCCACACAAACCCTCCCAAATTCTATTCCTAGTCCCCACTGTCTTATACCAGGTTCACACACTTACAATACCTGCTAAAGCCTGGAAACGTGACCTGGCCAGCTCTGAACTCCAGGCTCCCTGGAGCCCCACAGCCCTGAAACCTGCCCCTCTCCCCACCTAGGACGGTCACTCAACTCCATTTCACCCTGAATACCCTTATCCCACAGTTCTGAGCCAACCACTTTCCCTTATTACTCAGTTATTTTGTAACTATCCTCAGGTCAGCTTTTGTCTCCCCCACAACTGAATTAAACATAGTTTTCTCTTTTGCGTCCTCCCACAACGCCTAGCCCAACCACCTGCGCAGAACAGACACTTGAGTGGGTGCTGGCTAAAAACAGAAGGGCCACTGAGACAGCATCCTGCAGTCATTCCCATTGTCCAGGGCTGCACATGGTGCCACCCTCAGAGCTGGACAAGGGTGCTTCAAGCTCTTTCTGGCCCTCTTTCATCTTTCTCTACCCAATGGAGCAGTGAGGCCACAGGGCCAAGGGGACCTGCTCATTTGTAATGCATGTCCCTCCTCAGCTTCAAGACTATGCTCCAGGCTCTTGAGACCCTGAATTTCACTGCCCAAACGGTCCCAGGACCACTTCCAGGGTCTACGTAGGCCTTTTCCCAATCCATCCTCTTGAAGGCAAACATCCCATTCGTGTGTGTGTCCCTAGGCCTGAAGTGCAGCCAAGGCACAGTTGCTAGTGAGTGGGTGTGGACAAAGCTTGGATGTGCTGGCCTGAGCGCATGAAAAGCCCTTTCCTTTGTGCGCAGGAGGTGGTGGCGGCAAGAAGACACCAGCCAGGGGCTTCCATTTGTATTCCTACCCCTGCCCTGGCTTTGTTAAGGGCTTGCCTGGTTCGATACACACTCAGGGTTAAAGAAATCAATCTCAATCACAAAATTTTCTTATTTACCTAGGACATGCCTTCCTAGCCTGGGTATATTTGGTATAGATCTACCCAGTAGAGAAAATCTGACTTTTAAGTTATTTGCTGAAAGGAAGACAGACTAAAATAGAGAGTTTTTGTTTTCACCCAGGGTCTTTAAGAACTGAAGAAAACTTTGAAAGCACATTAAGAATGGTATATGTTATTTGCTAAACATGTGAGGATTCTTCTGAGTTAACCAGTATTTCTGAATTCAAGGCAACTGGGAGTGATGTCACATGATCACATTAAACATCCACCCTAAAATAACCATTATCATAGGGCACATGGAGGTGCCAAACATATGCATGATCATAACATGGATTTAAGATAGGCACCACAGTGTGAAATCAATTTGATAATACTACTTAAAAATGCATTTAAAATGTCTTCAAAGTAGCCATTAACACTTCATATGCTCTCCTATCATCCAACTATTCTCTACACTTTGAAATCCAAACAGAATCTAATGGGAGATGGAAATGAGATGATCTTGGGAGGATTTTCCCGAAGTCTGATTGTCCACAGGAGAAATAAGACTGGTTATGAGCTACAGTGCGCTTATTGAAACGGTCGCTCTCATATTCACTCTTATGCACTGGAAACTTAGTTATATCAGGTCTCGAGATCCGATTTGAGATTTTTCCCTTACTGGTTATGATACTGTGGGTCTAACTTCCATTTTTAAATCCTTCAGGGAAATGAAAATTCCGTTCTGATGTTCCTGATGAAAACAGTAAATATTTTCATGCAGTCAGCTTAGTCTTCCCTTGCTCCTGCTCCATCCCAACATATGTAGATTAATTTTTTTCCATTATAGACTTAAGGGGAAAAAATCAACCTCTTTGGCAGACTAGCTAAGAATTTTCATTATACTTTATGTAGAACTTAATGTGCCTGCCAATCAACCAGAACTCAAATCAAGAATCCTTGGCTAATGGTCTTTGATGGTTTGATGTACTTTTTCTAGCTGTTATTTTCTTCCTCTTTCTCCTCGTTCCATTTCAAATTCTGAATCTTCTTACATTCCTAGAGGATTCAGTTTCTATTTGTCTACTGATATATTTACAATCCAAACTCTGTCCTGCAGATAAACAGGGTCTTTAACTTTCTTCATTGGATTATGATATCTGGCAACCGCTGGCTGACATAAACTCACCCTCCATCCACCCCAGCCCCCTTCCTCCATGAAGTACAAGTGTGGCAGATACAAGACTAGTCAAGAGATGACAATAACTGGGATTTCATTATAGACATACACACACACTTAGCCACCCAGCCTTCCCAGTGACCCCAAATCACTAGGCCATCAGGTACTGAAGCTCCTTCCAGACTGAAGCTGAAGTCCTCTTTCATGGAACGCCCCCTGCTCCTAAAGTCTGGTCAATTTCAGCCCCCACAAGAGAGAATATAGTTAAAAATGGAGGGGAAGGGCGGTTCTCCTACTAGATCTGAACAGCATCTTTGGAAAACAAGAAACAATAACAGGGGGTGAGTGGAGGTAGAAGAGGGTATAGGGGGAGAAACGGTACTGGGAAAAATCCAACAAAAAAGAAACAATAATAAAAGGGTGGCATGTTCTTTGTTTTGCTTAAAAAACAATCATTTTCATTTTCTTGGTTTATCTGGTAGAAAATAGCTGCTGTAACTTTACAGTGGCAATATTTGCAATACAGCCTTAATATAAAGAAATTCCATAGAAGCAGTCAAGTATTTCCAACAAGTTCTAAAATGAAATAGACGGAACTTATAATATACAGATTCTGAGGGATTATTTATTTACATTTTTGGTTTGGGGGGCTTATTTTGGTGGGAAACTGGTGGAGGAAAGTGCAGGAAATGGGGCAGCTTTGAGAGATGGAGAAATGAGCAAATCTCCCGTTTCCCTGGTGACGACGTTGGCTTGCTGCAAAGCAAGTCCCAAGGGAAAAGGTTTATCAAAATCCCAAAATGGCTTTACGGAAGCTAACAATTCTCACACATCATTCATAGGAGCAGCATAAATATTTACCATTAATGATTGGTGAAATTTCAATTATTAGTTCTGCTCTTTGCTTCTCCACCTCCAGATCAACTCTTGGATATTGCAAATCACTTAACTTTAACTCTGTACGTCTGAGACAATGCAAGAGACAGGGAGTGAGTAAAGCCAGGGTTATTTATGGAGAAGCTGTGTGCCAGAGACCACACCTACCAGTTTCACAAATGTCATCTCAGTAAAATAGTGTCGGGACTAGAGTTTAACCAAATGGGGGGGGGGGGGGGGGGAACCAGGTCTGTATGGCATGTCAAAATTAATCCCAGAGGAGTTAAAGATCTACATGCAAAAAAATGTAAATGATCAATATACTTCAAGAAAGGAAAGGTAAATATTTGTCAAATATTGCATTGGGGAAATTCAGACTATTTTAATATAAACAGGATGTAAAATACACCATAAAAACATGAAGAAAAAAAAGACCTAGCTAGGAAATAAGCTATCCTAACAAAGAATTTACATTCTTTATTTAAAAAGCTATTGCAAATCCATTTGACAAAGATATCAACAGCACAAAAAAACATGTACAGTACCAAAAGACAAGTCACAAAAAGAAAATACAAGTTGGCATAGGAATATTATTTGGCCTCACTATAGTGAAAGAATGCAAATTAGAATGATGAGATACTGTATTTTGTTCATGAGAAGAGAAAAATGGACAAATCCCTGTATTAGTGGGAATATGAAAAAAAACAGAAAACCGTTCCAATTTATTCCTGCAGCCCCTATGCGCAACAAGAAGAAAGATAATACGACAGCTCAGACCGACATCATAGAAAATGTGATGTCTTGTCACCCAGAAATTCTAGTTCTAGGATATGTAACCTAAAGAAGTCATTAGACACGTGGCAGAAGACATATGTAATGAGATAGTGACCACAGAGTAATACACAATGACAAGAGTAAAAAAAAAAAATACATTCACAGGGGTAGAAGATGAACTGAATTTGTTATGTTAATTCTATATAATGAAAATATTATGTGGCCAAGAAAATTGATGCAGATGAGTACTTACTGGCATGGAATGATGTTTCTAGTACAGTGTATGAGAAAGTCCTGCATAAAACCTACTTTGCCAGGATAAATGTTAAGAGGGCTCCAATTTTGCGCTCAAATTCTGGATCTGTCGCTCACCTGCTGCCTAACCTTGAACCTCAGTAGCCTTCTCTGGAAAATGGGGATGATTCTAGTGTAAACACTTAGAGCAGTGCTCAGCCCCCAGTAAACACTCAGTAAGCGTTAGTGTACTTTAAGGTGAAAGTGATCCGGATTGTTTTTATGTCTTCATGCACACACACTTCTAACTTGAAATTAGTTAATCACCAAATGTTAATAGTGGCAATTACTGGGTAGTAGGGGTAGAATGTTTTTCTTATGAATAAATAGGTAAACAGTTTTATGCCCACTCAGTTTTAAGCATATTTATCAGTTGTCAAAGTTTAAAACTAAGAGTTTTTTTGATTTTTAAAAAATTTTAGTATGAGTTTTACTGTCACAAAGAACAGGGATACAGTCTGTTCTATTTCCTCCCTGTTCTCAGTGTCAGAACTTCATATCCTGTGGGCTATTCTAATACTAAATTATCCTTTTCACATAAATTTTAAAATGACATTAACTATTAATACTTTACTGAAAAAATTTCAGATCCCAAGATAATTGTGTCAAAACATTGTCTGACAAAACTTTGGGCTGGAAAGGTCTACATTTATAAAATGAAGAATTGAGCTGCTTTATATTTCCTTCCTAAGTCTTCAGAAAAATGTAAGCGTGTTGCTCTAAATTGCTCACAGACATGGAGCTTACTATGCTGTGCTGGAAGTGAAGTTGGAATCTCTTTTATACTTGAAAATTAAAGATAAAATCTTATACTTGGTTTACATGCTTTTGTGGCTAACTTTTCTTTTTTAAATGCAAATGTAAAATTGATACTTTTTATCCATCTGACTAGGGAAAATTAAAGTCAGATAATAATAAAATGTTGGTGAATGTGCAGGAAAGTTGAAATTTTCATGCATTGCTGTTGGGAACAATAAGTTAACACAAATGCTTTGGAGAGACTTTGGAATTATTTTTAGAATAAAAATATGCATCTAGTTTTGTATTATATGATACTATGGAATTATTTAATTTTCTTAGGTGTGATCATTGTGATTATATAAGAGAATGACTTTGTTATCAGGACACCAATGATGGAATATTTAGGAGTGAGCTCTAAAACTTTAAAAGATTGTTTAAAAAAAAAACCCAAAACACATATATGTGTATGTAGGTGTGTGTATACATGTGCATATGATATCTATCTATCTATCGCAAGAATACTTAAGATTGAATATTTGTGTCCCCACCTCCCATTTCATATGCTGAAACCTAATCCCACAGGTGACAATGTTAGAAGGCAGAGCCTTTCAGAGGCGCTTAGGTTGCCAGGGTGAAGCTTAGGTCCTGAGCAGTGCCCTTACGAGCTCCAGAGAGCTCAATTCCCCCTTCTGCCATGTGAGGGCGCAATGAAAAGACAGCTGTCTAAGAACTAGGAAGCAGGCTCTCACCAGACACAGAACTGTCTGGCACCTTTATCTTGGACTTCCCAGCCTCCAAAACAGTGAGAAATAAATTGGTTGTTCAAAATACCAGTTCTATGGCATTCTGATATACGAGTCTGAACACACAGAGAGAGAAAAGGAGAGAGAGAGGTAGAGGGGGGGAGGGGGAGGGAAGGGGGGAGAAAATATATGGTGAAAGTCGATAATTGGAAAATCTAGGTAAATGAAAAGCAGTTCATTTTTGTATGGTCTTTCAACTGTCCTCCAGCCTTGAAGATTTTCAAAACAAAAGAGTGGGAGGAACAGTGGTCCCCTTCACATGCGCAAGACAACCTGTGCCGCCGCAAAGTACCATCGGCACTGAAACCTGCCCCAATATCCAAACAAATGTATGTTTGTTGGATAAAAATATTTGACAGCAATGAAAAGGCATGCACTGAATCTGCGGGATCAGTACATAGATGAATCCCATAAAGCAGCGCTGAAAGATAAATAAATAAATAAATGCAGTTTGGCCAATGAGTTTTCCGACCTACTTATTTAAATGTCCATTTTTACGCACACACAAAATGTGTGGTTTCCTGGTTGTGTAGCTAAGACAGACATGGAGAACGGGCTGAAAGCAGTCACAGCAAATACATGAAGGTGGATGCCGATGGGGTGAGGTGGGGGGACCATGAGAGAAGAAGAGGGGCCATGACTGACAGATAACGCAGGGTGGGGCAAACGCAGGTTCACCGTTGTTAATATAGAAAGTAATACAATAAATAATGATATGAGAATAAGCTCTGTGTTTCATGTACTCCCAACTGTAAACCCACGTTTGCCCTACCCTGTATCGATGAGAGCAATCTAATTCTGAGCAACACATCTGGGGAAGGTTTTTATTTATTTTTTTAAAACTTAATGGAGTAAATGTTTTAGAAATGAAGAAAATGAGTTCATCATGAGACGGAGTCATTCCAGGCCACCACCAAGGCGTCACACTGCAGCTCCACTTGTGTGTTAGCAAATCCCAGGGAACGGAGCCCTCTGCTTCTTCGCAGCCCAGACCCATCACAACTCTGAGCTCTGAGTTCTCCTCCTTCAAACCAATCCCAGGCTTCCCAGATCAGAAGCTGGCTTGGAAACTGCCTTGCAAGTGACTAATACGCCACACACATCCCGTGGGCTCTTGTGCATTATGGTCAGCAAGCAGGCTCTTGAAAGCAATGACCCTCTTGCAGCCCTCCATTCTGATGTGGGCTGTGCCAATGTAGAAATAAACCAATGGGGTGGGGATGCCCCTCCACAGCAGCCTGCCCTGTGCCCGAGGGCAAGGAGGGGCAATACATAAACATGCTGAACAAGTGAATGAATGAATAAGTGAATGAGAAGGAGAGGAGGAGGGAGAGAGAAAAAACAGAAAGAAAAAGAAGCAACAGACTTCATGGGACTAGGATGAATTAGCAGAGCCAACCACATCTCCCAAATTTATTATACCCAAAAGCAATTCTGGCCCACTGGGAAAATCACCAGAACACAGCGCAAATCAAAAAAATCCGCCCAGTCAGAGAAGACCACCTTGTTCTTTCCAATGTTTTTATGTTCTAGGGCAACCACAGACGTTGTGCTCAGCACTCTCGCTCCACAATTCCCCAAACAATACTTCATTAAGAACAGGATACTGGTTAGCAGGGAATATGAATGGTCCATGTTAGGGAAAATGTTTTGGCAGGGGATGAAACCATCTTTTCAAAAAATAACAAAAATATAATGGAAAAACAAGAGCGGGTCCAGATAAATAGTACAAAGAAGTACGCTAAGTTTAAAACAGTTCCTCGTCCAGTGGAACAAGGGGAACCGTGGTTAATAGATGATCCTTTCATGGGAGAAAAGGGCACCATAGAAGGGAAAGTGACCTTTAGGTTTCATCACTTAAACTAGACCATCCCTAATCAAAGATATAGAGGAAAAAAACAAAACAAAAAAACCTTCCTTAAAAAAAGCACAGTATCATTTGCATGTTCTTACATTAACAATTTATAATATTTTTGAAAGGGAATCAGAAGGGACCTTAGGAATTATCTTACCCAACCCCCTCACTTTGCCAGTGAGCTCAGAAAACTAAATGTCTCCCCTAAGGCCTCGCTGCAATTCAGAACTGCCACCCCGGGCTCCGGGGCCCAGCGGAGTCACAGGTTTTCCTCAAGGTCCCACCTCACTCCTTCCTTCACAGTTCCCCCTCCTGCCCCGCCCCCCACTCCAAAATCTGCCTTGGTTTCCCAGTCTCTGCAGCTTTTGTTAGGAAACTAATTTTTTACAATTATTCTTAAGAAAGTGAGGGGGGTTGAATATAGATGAGATATTCTCTAATATGGAAGTGTTAGTAACGCTCTTAGGTGTGAGGTAGGGGGAGGGCATAGAAGGGAGCCACCAAGCTAGAGTATGGGCTTTGGTCCAGGAAGCAGAAAGTTACATGAAAAAGGGAGGCTGGAGCTCGAAGGGATGGTGTAAAGGGAGTGTTCTGAATGATGGACCCGGGACTGCTGGCGTATGCCAAAAGTCCCGTGTGCAGGAAAGCACCCGTGAGCTATTCATTCTGCTGGACAATTTATAGCAAAGTATGCAATACTTGTTTCATGGCTGAGTCAACCTACATTTTCAACCATTCTTGATAGCATGACCTAATTTTTTTAATGGAGGATCAAATAACTTTGTTTACAATTTTTGTTTTATGTTTCAAAATGAAATCCCAATTAAAGCACTCCTGTCTCCAGGACATTTACTCTGAAATGTTGGGCCCCACCCAAAGTGGGCCCATTTCAGCCCTTTTCCCTGAGTCAATCCTCTTCAGATCATGGGGCCCTCTTATGATTCCTAACTAGTTCATCCCGGCTCCACCCAGAAGTGGATCCCAATAACAGACTACTAGGCTTCTGGAAGTATACATGGGCACCTGCTAGCCAATGTCCAGCAACTTCAGAGTCTATATGAAACCAGTCTGGCATTTGGGCTATTCACATAAATGCAGTACCTCAGTGGCAAGGGATTAAAGTGTCAAACCTCTCACCATGTACTACTGCCTAGCAAATGTAAACCCAGGGACTAAAGCCAACCAAGGAAGAGATTTATGGAGCTAGGAAACGCTGTCATCTCAGCAATGGAGCCTAACAAAGATCCCTTGTTCTCTTCAGAGCTCATGCTATATATTATCATTAGGAGGCAGGTACTGAATCAGTTTCCTTAGGATGTGAGTGTTTCCATGGTGACAAGAGTGTGTGCCTTTAAACTCCGGGACAAATGAATGGAGTGTTCAGTAAACCAGGCAATTTCTGGGTATTTTCAAAGCCTAGGAAAAGACAGATAATGGCTGGAAGTCTTGCCAAACATTGATTTGTCTCATTTCTAAGCCAGAGGAGGCTGATGATGGAGAAATGTAAGAGAACTGCATCCCAAACCAATGCTGACTCCAGATCAAGTGTAAAATATGCCTGATTCTCAGAGGGGCTTATCTTGTCAAATGAAATTATGTCGGCTTTGCCCAGAATGGCACTGACACTGTGACTGTCATGCATTTGGGCAGAACACAGCAATAAGAAAGCCTGTTTTTTTTAAGAGGTTTTTTTTTTCTATCAGTCCAATTGAAGTGGTGCTTTCTAAATACCAAGGATGGTGAACCTCATGTTCTCAAATGGTGATGATGAGCTCACAAATCTAATCAAGTAAACAATTTTTAAAGTCTATAATCCTTTCTTTTGTGAACTACCTCTAGGCAATTTTGTACGGAGACTTTGGGTCTTGCCACAATATGTCTTCACTTGTTAGGGTTCATCTAGAATTGCCTTAAAGACAGACCAGCCCTACTTTTACAGACTCTTGTGACCAAACCTGATGTAAAGTGGTATGGCTGTGAATTAGAAAGACTCGTCAGACATTGCAATGTTCACAAAACTGTCAAACCCATTCTTCAACTCTCCTGATCTGTTTCAGCTGTAAGATGCAGACCTGTGCTTCTTCAACAACAGAAAACCCTCACCAGATAAAATGCCTCCAAGTGCCCTTCCTCCATATTCCTGGTTCTCAGTTCTGGCCACACTTCAGAATCCTCTGGAGAGCTTAAGATAGAAGCTCCCCCCTCAGGATTCTGAACCAGTTTGTCCAAGGCGGGGTCCAGGCAGGAGGGAGTTTATAAAGCTCCTCTGATGATTCTATGGGGCAGCCCAGGTTAAGAGCCATCGGAACCCACAGGCTGTTGGGACGGTTAGACCTAATGAGCCCACTTTTTAAAGCACTTATTATTATACAGCTAATCCATGAACACGTTTATCTTTATTTTAAAAGTTGAAGCGTTGCAGTTAAAGCCTGCCTCAGACCCCTCTCCTGCCTCTCACAACCCCAGTCCTCTCTTGGTGGCAGGTGCTCTTCCAGAAATGTTTCCATGTATTTACATATGAAAACACATGCACATTTCATTTTTCAAAATAATTTTAACAGGTCATATCACCAGGTTATTCTGCCGCTCTGTTTTCATAATATGCCTTGAGCTCTCGATGAAGTCCTTCTCTGCCTCATTAGTTTTAACTGCTGCATAGTATGAGCATATCACGATTACTTTTAAAAGCCATTCCCCTAAATCTATTGTATACATTATGGTAGCCACTAGACATTTGCAGCTACTGAATGTTCAGTGAGGCCAGTATGAACAGAGAAATGATGCACGCATAAAATTCACATCAGATTTTAATAACTTACTACTAGAAAAAAAGAATATAAAATATCTCAATAATTCTTTATATTGATTACATGCTGAAATGATATGTTGGGTATACTGGATTAAATAAAATGCTACATTAAAATCAATTTCACTTATTTCTTTTTACTTTGATAATGCCATGATTAGAAAATATATGTTATATTTCTATTGAGTGGTGCATATTATGTTTCTATTGAATGGCTCTGTTCTAAATGATGGGCACTTAAGACATTTGTGTTCCATCCGACATTACCAAAACGGCACCCTAGTGGACATTCTTATACATCAGTGGTTCTCAACAGGGGGCAATTTTGCACACCACCCAGGGCACATTTGGCAGTATCTGGACACATTTTTGAACGTCACAACATGGGGGTGCTGCTGGAATCTAGTAGGCAGAGGCCGGGGATGCTGCTAAACATCCTACAATGCACAGCACAGCACCCACACCAAAAAAGGTCTGGCCACAAATATCAAAGTGCTGAGTGTGAGAAACCCAGTTATGCATGAATGGTGGCCCACATGTGGGAGAGTGTTTCTCAACGGCAGCTCTGAAGTCCTGGAGTTGCCCGTGCTGCTGACAGTTGAGTAGATGTCACCAAGCTTCCCTCCAGAGAGGTGTGCCAGTTTCCTCTCTCATTAGCAGAGAATATTCAAATTAGTCATTAAAGAACAAACAAATAAATCCAGCCTGCAAAAGTTCAAGCGACCTCAAAATGTAAGAGCTAGTCTGAGTTCTTACAGTCAACAACAGGAGTGACAAGATAACTCTAAGTCTCAGAGTTTAAATAATATTTGGAGGTTTAATCTCTCCTATCCTTTTGAAAACTGTCTTCTTTGATCTCAGAACATAACCCATTTGGGGTTCTGACATAGTTAATTTTTAGCTAACTAGACTAACTAATATCTCTCTTTGCTTTTCAACTGTGGCCAAAATTTGAATCTTAGGAGAGTGAGCTGTAAGTTTCAAATACTGTGGTAATTAAAAACAAAAACAAAAACAAAGAAAACTAGTTGTGTTTATCTTACACCCAGGGCCCTAAAGCACTCTGTGTTTTCCCAGCAAAGGCTGCCCTTGGGATGACCTTCACGTGCAGTAACTGATAATATAAGTCATGTCCCAGGGGCAGCTGTTCATTCTAAAACACAGTATATATTTATTGTAGATGATCCTGTTACATGAATGAGCAAGTAGAAATATATTACAGATCTAAATCTGTTATCCAAATCCAGAGGTAAAATTTACATGAAATGCATTGCTCCCATATTTGCATTTTTACCTAGTCTTTTTTTTAGGAAGCAAGATTATTTACCTTCTCCAACCTTCAACTGTTATATTTACAAAAATGCAAATTGCAGCAAACATGGTTCAGGTTCCCAGTTTTTTACATGACAAGTCAAATGTGAGGTACTCTACAGCCACAAAGCTTTTTAGGAAAACTGTGACTCTTCTTCTTTTGTGAACTTCTAATAAAGAACTAATTTTAACATTCTTCCTGCAGTGATTTTGAATCATGAATTCATTCTCAGCATGAGAACATGCAGAACAAGGTGAACGCTAGAAACAAGGACAATTCATTGTGCCTAGTCACCATTTCCCCCCACATGTTTTAAAAATATGTGTTGTGGGGCAGGTTCCCGAGTAAAGGTGAAATTATAGCCAATGAGAGCTGTGAGAACCTTTGCTATGTCTTGTAAACTAATATTTATTGACTTTCATATATTAATCCTAAACGATTCTAGATAATAAAAGAAAGAGAGGGGCAGGGAGAAGAAGATGAGGAAGAAAAAAGGAGAGGCTAAACTGTAGACTTCTTAATCAAAGAGCATTGTCTTTCCTGCTTATCGCTCTATCTACAGCTCGTAGTACTGATACATGTCCTGGAACATTCAGCATAATTCAAATACTTGTTTAAAGAGTGTAAGATAGAGCCCTGGCTGGTGTATGTGTCATTGGCTTGAGTGCGGGCTGTGAACCAAGGGGTCGCCCCTTTGGTTCGTGGTCAGGGCACATGCCTTGGGTTACAGGCCAGGCCTCCAGTGCAGAGCATGCGAGAAACAACCACACATGATGTTTCTCTCCCTCTCTTTCTCCTTCCCTTCTCCTCTCTAAAAATAAATTTAAAATCTTAAAAAAAAAAAAAAGAGTAAGATGGAGAAAAATAGTAACCCAGGTAAAAAAAGCACACAGATGAGACCTGTATTTTTGATTCGGAGGTGCCAGTGAGGACCTGGCAAAGTCGTGCATACTGGATAGGCTGGAGGGAAGTGGACAGAGCCGTTCCTCCCTGGGGTGTGGGAGATGGGGAAGGGATGGCAAAGTCAGAATCTGTCTTGTCCTGGGCCCACGCGGCCTCTGCCGTGGGCTGCAGAGCAAACATGCTGCCCAGACCAACCTGCTTCGGCTGGCCTAGCAGAAGTAGCAAAATGCAAATGAAGCTTCCAAGTTACCCTTCAGGAAACCTTAATGGGCCCTGACCAGTGTGGCCCAATTGGCTGGGCAACATCCCACAAAGTAAAAGGTTGCTGGTTTGGTTCCTGGTATGAGAGGCAACCTATCTACTTGATAGTTTCAGGTGAAACTCCAAATCAAATGAGTTTGCCAATGCTCTGGCAGGAAAAAAACAATAGCAAATAAACAACTTATATTGGGTTGACAAGAATGTTCATTAGTGCTTAGTTGTCTTTAACTTGCATTTGAAACAATTTTTAGATTGTATTGTGACAGCTGTCATATCAGCATGCATTTTTAAAAACTTATCAAAATTGGTGAATTTTTGTGCAGCCATTTTAATATTGTAGATGGAAGAAAATAAGCAACATTTTCAGTGTATTATGCTTTATCATTTCAAGAAAGGTAAAAATGCAACTGAAACAACACAAAAAACGATTTGTGCAGTGTACAGAGAAAGTGCTGTGACTCATCGACATATCTAAAGTTGTTTGTGAAGTTTCTTGGTACTACTGACATTTTGGCTAAATAATTCTTTGCTGGGGGGGCGGGGCTGTCTTATGCATTGGAAGATATTTAGCAGCACCCCTGGCCTCTACCAACTAGAAGCCGATAGCAGGAGATAGCTGACATACTCAAAGTATCCAAATCAATAAAGTTATTGGTGAAAATGAAAAATATGTTTTTATTTTACAGAAAAAAACTGAACAGACTTTTTGGCCAACCCAATATTTAGATAAGACTTGATGAGAAACCCAAGTCCCATACCCTTACCCTATCATTCTGTAAAACGTCTCCAATGCCCAAGGTGTACTTTTAAACTTAATACTCAACCTAATGGATCTCTTTCTCCTCTTTTTAAACAGATGGAGTAGAAAAATAATGTTTCTTCCCTGCAGAAGGTGGCTTGACCTTACTCTTGCCGCCAATATATGAAACATGCCCCAGGTATGCCCTTTCCTTCATCCTGGCCCCAAAGTGGTAACTGACACAGGAGGCCAAGAGGATCATGGCCCTGTTAGCAGAGCAGCACAGGTGTCATTGGCACTTGGGCTTCTAAGATGGCACAGCTCAGAAAGGGAAACGCATGTTAGCAGATAAAGCACGGCAGGAAGGTGCTGGTGCTTCAGCATCTCCTCTCCAATGGTGAATGGGTCAGAACTGTCCTGCCCAACAGGTTTCCTGAGCCCCTGCTGTATGTGAGGTCCTGTGAAATGGCTGCGAACAAGATGGACATGGTCCCTGTGTCCCATGAGAGGGAGCGATACCTCAACAGGACTCCACCTGTACAAGCTGGGGGTCAGTCCAGGGAGGGTTTAAGGCAGGAGGAATAAAGGGCCAAGGCTGCCTTTGGACTTTGGTTTCCCACCTGGCTTCACTGGATTTGAAGGTCTCTGTCTGGCTCCAAAAGAAGCAAGACTGAAAGAGGAGACAACTTCCGGTGGGAAATACATGGTTTTCTTTACATATATGACACAGGGAAAACATCCATTAATGTGAGGTCTGAGAATTTTATGCTGATGAGCTTTTGTTTTGTTGCTATGATTTGTTTGGGGGAAGTTGTTTCTCTTTCTTTAAGGTAAACAAATAAATATATATACCCTAATTCTAAAACAATTTCCTCCCAATTTGTTAACAGCTTTGTTGAGATATAATTGACGTATTGCCAAGTGTACCCATTTAATGTGTACAATGTAATGGTTTTCCATGCATTTGCTGAGTTGTGCAGTGATCACCACAATCTCATTTTAGAACACTTTCATCGTTCTCAACAGAAACCTGGGACCCGTTAGCAGTTATTTCCCGTCCGCACCACCCCAGCCCAGGCAGTCCTTAATCTGTTTCCTGTTTCTAGAGATTTGCCTATTCTGGACATTTCCGTGTGAGATCCTGTCATGCGTGGTCTTTAGTGACTGGCTTCTCTCACTTAGTATAAGGTTCCTTGAAGTTCATCCAGGCTGTGGCACGTGTCAGTACTTCCTTCTGTTTTATTGCCAAATACTAATCTATTGTGTGGGTACATCACATTTTGTTTATCATTCATCATTTGGTAGAAATTTGCATTGTTTCCACTTTTTGGCTATTATGGATAATATTACTATAAACATTCATGCACAAGTTTTCTGTGGACATATGTTTCAACTCTGTTGGATAGATACCTAGAAGTAGACTGGCTGAGCCATATGACAGCTCTGTGTTTAATCTTTTGTGGAACTGACAAAGTGTTCTGTAAAGTGACTGCAACATTTTACATTTCCGCCAGCAGTACGTGAGCCCTCAAATGTTAATGTTTCTGAAGTGAGGATACCATTTATAATCCATGTTCGTATTTAATACAGTCATCTCCCCTTACATTCTTTAATAGCAGTCTGTTATTAAATGAATGTGCACTTTAAATTAGTGGCAACTAAAATAGAGTTATTTACCAAGCCCCAACTAAGTCCTAAGTATAGCTTAGTTAATGCCGATTGACTTTGAGGTAGGAGTATTACCTTAACCTACAGATGAGGAAACTAATGTTAAAAAAGGGGTCAAAATTACATAGAGACCACAGCACAGTTTTCTGTCAATGTCCAATTTTCTTCTATACTTTCACGCTGTTTCACAAAGATCAGCAAGGGGTAATATGTACCTTTTTATGAGTTTGCAATCTCAAAAAGTACTCTAGGGAGGACAGAGATGAATTTTGACAGAGGGACTCTTAGAAACGATCTTGGGGTAAGTGGGATTTAAGGTGGGCCTTGTTTGGCAGGCACGGGTAGAAGAACATCTTGCATCAATGCTGTAAGACTGTGCAGTTCAATACGGGCGCCACTGACCACATGTGGCTGCTGAACACTTGACGTGTGGCCAGTTCAAACGGGAAGTGTTATAAATACACACTGGATTTCAAACAGTACAAAAAAAAAGAAAATGTAAAATAGTTCATTAATAATGTTTACATTGAGTATGTGTTGAAATGGTAATATTTTAGATATAGGGGGTTAAATAAAAGGTATTAAAATTAAAGATCAAGAACAACCTCCTCAGCCTAACTCTCCAAACTCATAAAAGTGATGGATCAAATGTAGCACCCGGGGGACTGCTATGCACATAGATGGATGAGAAATCGAATCATATGCATAAAGGTGACATTAGAAAAACTTGTGTCCATAGCAGAAAGGACAGAAGCTTGGAAAAGAGAAGTTGGTAAAAGAATAAGGAGCCAATGCAGGACCTTGAAAAGGAAGAGTGCAGGGAAACTGGGAGATGGGGCTGCCTGGTGAGTTAAGTAACATCAGTGTCAAGGAGGAGGGGGACCAGTGGTGGTGAATGCCAAGCAGAAATGGAATAGACACACAGGAGACCGTGCTTTCAATTTGGTGATCAGGTTGCAACCCCAGGCTTCCAAGAGCAGTATCAGCACAGGGCCTAGAACAGAAGAAAGCAAGGACTGGCAAACAGTCTTCCCTGATTATTTTAGAAGTAAACCGGAGAGATAGGCTGTCAGCTGCTTGAAGAGAGAAGCAGGTCAAAGGAATTCCTTCTTATCAACAAGAGCCATTCAGAAGAAGTCAAGAGTGATTCTAAAGATGAAGGCAAGGAGAAGGGCCACTGAAGGAGCAGGGTTAGGGGATGATGGTCACAGATGGAGCCTTTGAAGTGCTAAGTGGTGCTGATGTCCACCAGAGAGGTTCAGAGTGACACTCATTTAAGGCACAGAGCTATTTTGGAGTGGGGACACAGGTGGCTGAGGGTATGTAAGAAGGTGTGGTCCTATTCATGAACAGTGTTGAGTGGCAGGGAGGGCCTGGCTGCCATTGGACACCCATAAACATCATCTCAGAAGTGGCCCCAACACCCAGGTTACCCAGGATTACCCAGTTCAAGGTGCAAAAAAGCTCCCATAAGAAGCTGAAGAAGTGAAGCCCTGCCAAGAATCTAGAATGGGTTTGAGGGGAAGTGAAGTGAAACTAGAGACATGGACTGGGAGATGAGGCAGAGACTGACCCAGAAAACAAAGCGCGGGCAAAGGCCAGTCTGTCGCACTTCCATGTCACAAACAGTTCATAGTCGAATGAGAAAAAAAATACCAATTTGTCTACTTATATTTATGCTCAACTGCATAGTGATTTAAGTGGTAAGCATCGGGTCCATTTATGAGTGAGAAAAAGAGATAGAAATATTAAAAGTAATATAATGACTATTTTCCTTCAACCCTTTTGCTTTTCAATTTCGTTATTTATTTATTTATTCTTTATGGTATTCCTGTAATACGTCAGGTTCTGGAGGATAAGCCTATGGAAAATGTGAAAAGGGAAGAAAATGTAGAATGCATATTTTATTTAACCTGGAACTAAACCTTAACCCGGAACTAAACCTTAACCCTGAGAATTCAAATTAGGTGAGTTGGAGGCCTCTGTTTACAGACAAGCCAAGAAAATAACCGTTGGTGCTCTCCGTTCCAGCCTGGAGGAAGGTTGCCAACAGACTGAGGAAAGTCAGGAGTGCTTGACTTTGATGCCAGGTGTCACATCATGGAAGAATCTGCTGTCACTTCGGGCACGTTCAAACTGTGCAAATGTTGGAATGCCAGCAACCCCGAGGAAGGACTGAAGCAGAGTAGGGGCTGACACCAAAGACTTAGTGGGGAAGCCCGAGCAGTGTGCACTGGAAAGCCCACGAAAACTATCCAAGTTAGGCAGAAAAGTCAGTCATTTGGGAGACTACAGTTGGTCTTCACTGGCAGTGGGTGATATTTGGGCAGCAAGTGATAAGGATTTGGAAAAGGGGCAATAATAGTGATAACAGAATATTTCACAAGAAAAAAAATCAGGGGTAAGAAACAGATCAAAACTAGAGGGAGGAAAGATTAGAAAATGTGCCTGTGAAGGAATTCAGACTAGGAGATAATATATCCAAAAAAATACAGACAAATGTTACATTTTTTCCCTATCTTGGGTTAGTCTTCTCTTTCTACCACACTCTCTTTTATAAAATGAAAACACCTTTATATCTTAGTTCTACAGAATATGTAATGGGACACTAATTCCAAATTCACCCCAAAAAAGATCTTAGAAGAGGCAGCTTTGTTTCAATGTGCAATTAACTAATCTGTGACTTGTGGTCCACAGTTTTTGAAAACATTTACATCAGACTCACAATCTGTAATTTAAAAACTAAAATTAACTAGCTACAAATCAAAAATCAAATTAGCTTGAATTGACCAAGGTAATGGAGTCTATCAAAGGAATCAAACATTTTAAAGCAACAATTAGCCTAAAAGGCATTCCATGCCTTGAAAATATTGCAAAAAACCTGCTCTCTGTGTGTCTGCTGGAGACTTTGCACATTTTGAAATGAGGTTAGGCCAGCTGCAATTAGAAAGGTGAACACAGGGATGTCTCTAAATGCTTTGCAGTCGTAATTTAATCAGCTGTAGCAATAATTTGCTAAATATGCCACTGGTGGCTGCATGGAGATAACATTGCAGGTAGACAAGCACAAGTCTATAGAACTAAACAATTAGGAACTGCAGCTATAAGCCACGAATAATAAGTCCACAACACAGGGTGAAATAAATACTTAGTGAATGTTATTCCAGCTAAAATTAGATTATAGGTTACTTTAATATCCTGCTCAAAAATTACTTTTTTCAGATGTTGAACATTTCCAGAGAATAATCGAAGTTGAATTTTTCTGCACAAAGGATGTTAGGGTTGCAGAAAAGGGGAGCATTAATAATGAAGATCTAGGTTTTAGCTTCCATTGGGATATAATCGACCTATGCTCAAGATATTGAAAATAAATACACTGGGTTCATTTCTCAGGGCATCTGCAGGCTCCTTAATAGTGAGGAAGGAATGAGGGAAGGCAAAACATGAGCAGTAGAAAGAGGAAGATCTTCCATCAAAATGTGTAGGAGGCGAGGCTGCCTGATAGCCAGTGAAGAACCATCACAGTTCAAAGATAGTCAGTGGCCAAAAACAACTAGACTTCTTGTACCATGTAGGCACCACCATTTGTTTCTTTGTTTTTGTCTTTAACATGTCTGCCTCTCTGTGGTTGTCAGATCCAAGCCTGGGGTAACTTTTGGGGCTGTCACGCTGCTAGCCCCACCTCAGCGAAGGAGGGGACTGGGGGAAGTGCAGCACACACTCAGCTTAGCAAAGAGAGAGCCTACAGGAGGCACAGGGGAGCAAGCTGCTGCTGAGTATATAGGAGGGCAGATGTAAAAACCAGTCTCAGCAACAGAAAAATTGAGCTTGTTCTAAAAAGTATTTCAGGTATGAAAAAAAAAGATAAGCTAAGGTTGACAGAAATAATGACTTTCAGTGCCTTGCTTATGAATTAAAGAAGTTGTCTGATAATTTCCTGTGAAATTACCTTCTCTAGAGGATAGTTTGAAATCTCCAATACTAGCTGGAAACAAAAAGTAGTGTTTGTGGACGAGTTGGTAGAAGGTTATCTCCCCCAAGTTAGCACAGATCTGAAAAGGTAGTTATATACGCATCAGTAGTACAGCTAAGAATGATTAATGGAAGAAAAAATTTCATATAATCTGGAGTCCATATATTATATATACTGTTTCTTCTCCTAGTTTGAATAGGTAGGAGCATAAGGATGAATATGCATACATTTTCTCCTCTCACTTTAAAATGGGTGGGAACATAAGGATTGAAATCAGCTGATAAGAATACCCACTAATATTTGAGAGTCTTAGCAGTAGCATCACATTGGAAAAGCTCTGATATATAGTCTCAGTAGCTCAGTTATTTACCCTCAATCTCATACATGCAGACAGCCCTCCTCCATGGTAAATGAGATGACTTCTAATGACACTTTTAACTAGAAGATAGTTTGAAATCTCCAATGTTAGCTAGAGACAAACGGTAATGTTTGTGGACAAGTTGGTAGAAGGTTATGATTTCACACTTCATGTGAGCAGAAGGTAGCTGCTGGGGTCCCATTTGATTTCAAATAGGGCTAGAATTCAAGTTTCTCAAATTCAAGTCCAATGTCATAAAACTAGAAATTGTTTCTTTCTAGAATGTAAGGACTCCTATTAAGATGTCAAGTTGCCTAGACTTTCCACATGAAAAAAATTAATTCTAGGTCTTACAGTACTGCTGATCAGCCCTTGTAAATTATAACAACCTTAGATATTTTTAAAACTACTCATGTCTATGCTTCTTCTCAGGCCAATTAAATTACAATGGCTAAGGGCAAATCAGGGCAATGATTTTATTTTTAAGCTACCTGGATAATGAGAGGCAATTAAGTTTGTGAACCTATATTTTAGAAGAAACTCACCTTAACTAGAAATTACTACTGTCTATTGGTGTTAAGGCTAGGAAGCTTTAAGAAGTATTAATGCTTGGGACATACCCCAGATGTTCTGGTTTAGTTGGTTAGGGTGGTGGGGTCTGGACTTAGGGATAATTACAGTTCTTCAGGTAAATTTCACATGTAGTTAATTTTGAAAGAACTGGCATTTTGTGCCAACACAGCCATCTCTAATCTGCCCCACCCCCCACCCCACCCCAAGGCCTTGTCAGACCAAAGGTGGATGGCACAAAGTAAAACTGGGGAGGGGGAAGCAGCACCAGGTGGTGCTCTCCATGGTGCTGAAATGTCATTGAGGTGAATTTTCTACTGGCGAGGTGGTGAGCATTTGTTTTTAAAATGATAAAACATAAATCTTGAACTTAAAATTGAGAGATATAAAACTTTTATTAAACATATAACTATTATTCTGTGGGGTTTTAGTTCTATATTATGGTGTATTAAGGGAGAGAGATTGAGGGGTATAGTGAGTGGGGAGCGGGGACGAGAGAAAGATGTAGAAAGAAAGAATGCTTTGCTGTTTGTCCAAAGAGCAAGGCATAGATTAAAATAATTATGACTAGCGCTCTTTTAGAATCCACATATTGTTATTTTTAGTGATGATAGTGTCCTGAATATTTTTTAAGTTATCAGAAGTTTAAAAAAGTACAAGATAATTTACTTCCCATGTAAAGTTTGAAAGCATAAATGTATATAGCTTTCATTTTTCTGCTTAAAGATGTGAACATAGTTTGAGAAAGAGCCTATCTTCACTTATTAACATCTTATACTACTTAATGATAAACCATTGAAGGTTTCTAGTTGATATATTTGTGTAGCTTTATAAAAAATTAATTAACATTGGGTCATATCCCCCAAAATTAGATGGTCTAAGGTTAATGTTTCCCACCTTTCTACATTCCTTACATTATTACACAATCCAATTGTCTAGTCAATAATTTCTTATATTTTCCATTGTCTAAACACCTACACTCATTTCCTTAAACTTTTAGAGATGATATGTGTTCCATGACTCCATCTAATAACCACTTGGGAACAAAAGGCTTGGATGAACACTTTATACCTCCCCCAATGTATGACTGTTCTCAGAAATAAAGGCAATGTTTTCTAGAGTAAATGACATTATTAAAATATGAGCCTCATCTGCTAACCTAAAAATATCAAGCATCTGAACCCTACTTTGTTGGGAACCGCCCTGCCTGGTTTCAGAAGCTGTAACTCCTCCATGGCTAAGGCTGAGTGAGCAACCTTCAGACCATAAGCAACTAAGGAGACAAGGCTTATCTCCCTGGCAGGGGTGCCATTTCTGCTCCTTTTTCTTCACCCTGCCTGGCCCCCAATGTTTGATTGGTTAGCCAATGACAGGTAAGATTCCTCAAGGGGGGAATGACCTAAGACAGGCATGATCACATGGAGGCCCCAAGGAAGGACTTGGAGGGCTACAGCAAAATGGGGTGATGGACCCTCACCCCTCAGCTATCCTGACATAACCTGAGTCCTCATTCTGTCTCCTAATCTCTTGGCTGCCTTACCTCCCCTGCCTAACTTAAGCCTAAAACAATGCCTTAAGCCTGAAACTATGCTGGTGGTGGGTACTACCCTGTGCTGGAAAGGGGGGGTTCCCTAGGGCAATCAGGTCTAACAAAGAATATGTAAAATCCTGTGAAACCTGCTTTGTTTAGAATGCTCTCAATTAAATAAGGGTCCAAGCAAGAAGTGAGTTTATTCCTCAAAGTTTTATTGCTCTTTAGCTATCTGACCCTGACTCAAAATAGGCCCTCAGAGTTCTTTGTACATTATCTATTGTTTGATCCTTACTGCCTGATAACGATTAATGAGCCTCTATTCCTATGCAAAATGACCCAATAAAAGCCCATTGAGGAAGAGGCTCTTGGCCCTTCTCCTTTGAGAGATTAGCCACCTTCCCTCCCCAAGCAGAGCACATCTTGGTAGACTTATTCTCATCTGTGGCAGCCCTGGGGGGTGCTCTGCATGCAGAGCCCCCCGCCCCACACTACTTATAATCTGATAGCTGAGAAACTGACTCCTCTTCCTTGCTGAATTCTAGCATTTTCCATACAGTAGTAGAATGGGCATGCACAAAAATATAATAAGTCACACAGATGTAGCCTTTGGCTCAGTAATATTCCTAGCCCTCTGCAAGAAAGTGTAAATTAAGGACTTTAGGCTAGACACCAAAGCACTTACACATATTAATGCAGATTCACAGCTGTTTGAAGAGTTAATGGCAGGGGAGAATCCTTCATCTTAAGTTAAAAGTCACTCAAGAACTCATTTTAGTTATTACCAGGCTATATGAACTTGAACATCTCAATTTACTGCTTAGGGGCTATGGGGAGCATCTGCCCCCTACTTGTTTACATACACTGTACTTAAAGGAAAAAATTCAGATAAATTCCATTTTCCCCTTAATGGAAGTTCAGAGCTTTGCCAATTTGGTTAGTATAACAATAAAATAGAATATATTTCTCAGACCTTGACCATAGCTTACTCTTCATTTACTCAGACATCTACTTAGTGGGTCTGGTAGCCACAGCCTTTCAGTGGGTTCAAGTCAACGTACTTTAAAAAACACACAAGTCCACCCATTTTCCAATGGCAGGGTACCCCTCCCCCACAAGGTTGTTACCAGTTGGATAAGACTTCTCTTTGCCAAAGGGTTTTCCAGAGGCAGCTAATTTACCATCAACACAATTGGAATCATTTTAGCACAATCTCCTTAAATCACTGGTATTCCCCATCTGTAACTTAAACACTTTGAGAACCTGCCTATTTATTTGCCACTTTCAAAGAGGGTTCTCTAGAATCTGAAGAAGGAAGACAGAAAAAGATTTTGAGGGGGTACTTTGGAATTACTGGTCACACAATCAGCACTCTGGGGGGCGCTGTTTTGATGGTAAACTCATAACTTCCACAGGCTCTGACCAATCCCAGCACCCCACTGTCTGGCTCTTCCACTTAACTCTGCAATAACTTGTTTTTTTTTTTTTTTTTTCCCATCAAATGATCTTGAAAACTCTTGTTCTCCAAGGAGTCTTGTGTTTTTATGGAAGTAAACAAAGAAATCATAAATACTCCTTCTCTCACCATTATAAGTTCATATCACAGCAGTGTCAGGACACTCATCATCAGAAGCCAGAAAAGTAGGCCAAGGAGGACAGAGTGAATCAATGAATGGTCCGCAACAAGATCCAGTCTTGCCTCACTTTTGTCTGATGACCTCTGGGACTATCTGGCATCAGTGGCTCTGTGGTTTCAGTCTCTCACATTAATTTTAGAAAACTCTATTATGTCTCGGGCCAGTGACAGTTTTATAGCACTTGAAAAACTTGTTTAGAACTTGTTCTGCATTGTGTTTCCTATATGACTCAACTATTGGAATAGGTACAATGGTGAAAAATACCAACCTATAATATGAAACTAACAAGTTTGGTCACATATTGCTACAACCTTAAGATATAGATTATCACCAGCTGCCTTAAAGCTCACAAAATTTATACAGTCAATAATGCTGTATTGCAATAGTAACTATTTATGGTGTTAGATGTGTACAAGACTTACCAGGGTCATCCCTGTGTAAGTTATGCAAATGTTTAAGCACTATGTTGCACACCTGAAACTAATATAATATTGCATGTCAATATCATTGAAAATTTTTTAAAGGATAGGATTTTTTTTAAACTTGCAAAATTTAAAAAATTAAATAAGTGAAAAAACATTTTCATTCATGTATACCCAGATCCTCAGTTTAAACAGTGGTGACTGTCCTTCCAACACTTATCCTCACATAGTTTCCCACATCGTGGTTTAGTAGAAATCCTCCAGCACCTCACTTCTACACCAGTTTTTGTCCTCATAAAGAAATAGGCTTCAAACACAAAGAGGACTCATTATCAGGAAAGGTAATGGACCAGTTGAGTGAGAGGTACAGAGACCACATAACATACTCTAGGAAAAATAGAGCTCCATAGTTTTCATGTGTCATAAATCCTTCCAAACAGACTCACATCCCAAATACTGCCTTGTGGGCATAGAGAACGCCGAGGCCCTATCCCAGACTACAGGGTGACACTGGTTGAGATGACCGGGCAACCACTGAGTCACTCACTGCCTCTGGCCCATCCAGCCATGGGAGGCTGGGAGTGAGATGCAGGAGATGGGATGAAGATGCCCAGACCCAGTGAGGGGAGCAAAGTTCGTCACCCCAAAGTAGGCCTTTTGGGGGGATATTGATGATTTTAAGCTGGTTATTTTCTAAGAACAAAAGACTGAAAGACTCTTTGACCTTCCCCCTAACTACCTAAAGGGATTTAAATAGAGGATCTGCTCCTGGAAAAAGCTATCATCACATGTAATCATAGTTTAGTATGAACTAGGTGTGACAACAAGGAGGAACCTGGCAAGGCCTCTTTGATCATAGTGCTCCCTGTGTCCCATGGTTAAAGATGACCCGGCAAACATTTGTTTATGGAACATTTGCTCTCCACTTCCATGTCAACTTCCTTCCTCCTCTTTGAAATGAAAACCACTTCCCCCCTTTCTCCTTAGCTTCAGATGGCATAAAAGCTTTAACTGCCCAATTTGTCCTCAGGCCCTATATTCTTATGGAACCTCCAAAGGTACTTACATAATTAAATTTTGTTATTTTCTCCTATTAAACTCTCATGTCAATTTAATTCTTAGGCCAGCCAGAACTATAAGGGAAAAGAGGGGAAATTTCCTGTTCCCCCACATCAGAAACTCTGAGATCTGCGGCCTTAGTCCCATCCCATGGCACTCCTATAAAGCTGGAGTACCAGCCCGTGTGGCCAGCCCTCAGGCACTCTGAACAAATTAACTGTGTTCTTTCTTTTTTTAATTGTTTTCTCATTACATTTTATTCTTGCTTCCTCAACCATTGTATTATCTTTATCAATTCCTTCCTCAGTTTTTCTTTTCTTTTGCAGATCTACTGAAATTATTTTTTTATGTTTTTAATTTATTTATTTTTATTTTTTTCTTTTAATTGTTGTTCAAGTACAGTTTTCTGCCTTTTAGCCCCATCTCAGCCCATCCCCAATCCCTCCCCACCTCCCTCCCATTTCCACCCCTCCCCCCATGTTATTGTCCATGAGTCCTTTATACTTGTTCCTGCAAACCCTTCCCCTTTTCTCCTGAAATTCCCTCCCCTCTCCTCTCCTCTCTGGTCACTGTCAGCCTGTTCTCAATTTCAGTGTCTTTGGTTATATTTTGCTTGTTTGTTTGTTTTGTTGATTAGGTTCCTGTTAAAGGTGAGATCAAATTAAGGGTCTTCACTCCAAGGTTGAGAACAAGTGACTGCAAAGGAGCAGAGCAGGTAGTGTTGACAATTGTCTTCAGGTGACAATACTTTGTGCCACACAGAGAACTCTGTCTGTCTGTCTGTCTCTCTCTCTCTCTTCTTCCTCTCTCCCTCCCTCCCTCTTACTCTCTCACCTCAACTGTTTTCCCAAAACCAAATACTACTGGGACTGGAAGTTCTGGGTGGGGGTGCCCCCAGTCCTGTTCTCCCTCAACAACAAATATGAAAATCTAGAACCAGAGGCCAGCAGCTTGTCCAAGCTGGTACCTGTTCGGGTTTCATGACAATATGACCTTGGGGCACATTCTTTCAGTTGTCCACGAATCAAGTTTCTTCAGTTTTGTAAAGTGATGTTAGCTTTGCAAATTCAAAGGAAATCTGGATTCCTGAAATCTCTGGTCTTGGGCTTCTCAACGATCTATTATTTCTCTTTCAGCCATTTAAGGTTGCTTTCTACGGCAGGAAATGCTGAGTGGACCCCAAGCTCTCCCTCAGATGCATTTCAATGATAGACTCTCTAAGAGAGGCAAAACAAACTGGATTTCATAAGTTTCCTTTGGGTTTGCTAATTTAAGTCAATGACAAGTATTAACCTGTTCAACTGTGAAGTGCTTGGACAAAAGTTATTGCAAAGAGCGGTCTGTTTGCACTTTCCAGTGTGGATGAAAAAGGTTCTATGGGAAGTGATCTCACAGGGTGATCTGATCATAAATTCCTAACTGGGCAGGTCACGGTGGGTAGTCATTCCCCCAGCACATAAGTTTTTAGTAAAGGTTTGTCTTTGCCTTCAGCAGGCCCTGCCCATCATTTCTGTGCATGTAGGTTAACACCTTGAAATGCCTCTTTTCAGACCCTCAGAAGCCACTCTCAAGAGAGCCCATAATCTTGTTAACTATCCCCACCTTGCCTGCCCCCACCTTCAGGTAATCTTTACACTTCAGCCTTAATTCAAAATGCAAAAAAGCTGCAAACTGCAGGAAGCATTCTTCTAGGGAGCATTTGACATCTTGCTTCCCAACAACTGTCATCAGTTTGGCTCAAATTCTTATAAAAATTCTCTGCAGGTTTGGACATTTCTTACATTGACACCAGCTCTGCCCGTGCCTTGCTCCCAGCGATTGTTCCCTATCCTTCTCCACACATCTCTTTAGGACACGCTGAACTTCTGTCATTTATTCCTTCAAAATCTATAAACCAGGCTTCTTGGAATTTGCAGTTTTTGAATTTTTGTCTTCCTCCAGCAGGTTGTAAATATCATGGGTCCACTTGGGGCTCTTTCAATTCTCACTTAATGTAGGACATACAACTAAGGTGGTCTGCTTTGCCTGGAAAGCCCTAGTGGGTGCTTGTTGTACTGGCATAGTCAATAGTGCCCACTTTTACTCTCCGACTGCCCCAGTTTGACTGATGAATTGTATTGTCACCCTAAGGCTAACTAGATCCGCCTGCAATTCTCACGGGCTTGGGGTGGGGTGTGGGGGTATATCGGAGGAGGGCCACATTTATAGGGACCTCATGACACTTTATTTATTTACTAGTCTCTGACAGGCTATGGGAGGAAACCACGAAGCCTGCTCCCACCTTTTAAGAAACATGTTTGGAATCATTTCTTTCAGAAGCAGCCAGTCACTCAAGAGGTTGAGAACACAAACCCCACAGCCAGACATGTCCTAGCTATGTGCACCTGGGCCAATCATTCAACCTCTCTGTGCCTCAGTTTCCTTACATGTAAAGTGAAGACAATACAGTACCTACATCATGAGGTTGTTGTGAAGAGAACATGAGTCCACGTGCCTGTGCATACTAACTGTTAGAAAGAGTTTCCTGCCATCAACTATCACCCGAGTCCAGATCCCAGGCCCACACAGCTACAAACTGAACCAGCATAAGGCAGATTCACTTTCAGAGAAGATTTGGTACAAAAGTCTTTGGTGTGGGTATTGACTGAATCAAATTCAGATTCTCTCTTTTAGGAAATAAATGCCTGACAAACTAGGCAGGTCATTAAAGTTGAATCTCAAGTGACAGGAAGCTCCTGTTCCCAGAATTTGGCCAAGTCATAGACTCCTTTGACCCCAGGGCTGCTGACTCCACGAAAGAATCAGCCTTCATCCCATATTCCTGTGCGCCTTTGTTATGATCTCCCATCACCCAACTTCATCTGTTGGTGGACCTCCCCACCACCTTAAAGCAATACAGGGGGACAGACCCAGCTTAATTCACAGAAGACAAGGTACAGGGGAGTCTGGCACCCCAAACCTGGCATCCACTGGAACCTTCCCCTTGTGCAACATTCAATTCTAACAATTTGCCCTCTGACCACAACTTCAGATCAGCTCAGCTTCCTGGAGCTCATAAATACCTTGGGTTCTATGGAACCCCCATTTTCCCTCAAATTATTTTTCTCTCCTGCCTTCATTTTCTTTTTTACAGTCTGGATCATGTCGTTCTATCACTTTAAAAAATGATTCACATGGTTCTCTCCTTTCGACCCCCTTTCACTGACACTTTGCTTTTACTTCCCAGTATTTGCCCAGCCATGACACCCGAAGCTTCTGACCCTGCACTGATCCTACTCTGCACGTGAAAGCCCCAGAGAATCTGAAGAAACCTTGGGTGTGTGCTTATAATTTCAGTGCCCTCGGGGCCATGCTTTCCCTCAACTTTGATCAGTTCCCACCTTCATCACTGCCCACTACAGCTTTACCAGCCTTTCCCCCTCCTCCTCTGTTGTGGATTCACCCCTCCCCTACTGCTTTGCACCCTAGTAAAGTACACCCTGGTTTAAGAGATACTGTCCACCATGGCCACCTGGATAAAATCCATACTCCTTAGTCACTGTCTATCTGCCTCTCCTGAGATCCTGTCCATCACCTTGGCCTTGCAGTTGACCAACACTCAACACCAATTCACATGTCCATTTTGCATAAGCTATTCCATCTACCTGGATTTCTTTTTCTCCCCTCCAGTCCACTAGACAAATATTATTTAACTTTCAAACACAGCCCCGCTTTGCTTGATCATCTCGGTTGCCACAAAATTTAATCATTCTCTCCACTCTTATCACTTGACACCTCCTACATATTCTGGTTGTTGCACAGCGTATCTGTGGTTGCTGAAGTATCCATCTACAAATCTCTATCTGCCACAAGACACTGGGCTCTGTAAGGTCAGAGGCCTGGTCTTGCTTATCTTTGATTCTCAGGGCACTGGCAGTATCTAGGAGGTGTCAAAACCGCTTCATTGATGGAAACCTCCATCTGGCTGGCAGGGCTGGGTTTTCACGCCTCTACTCAGCCATGTCAAATCAGGTTCCCCACTGACTTCTACAGTGCCAGTGTCTGAAATTTGTTTTGGTCAAAGTGCTTATAGAAGGATGCAGAGATTTCCCCTCAGCACTCATGGGTATGAAGACCTAGATGTCTTCGGATACGCAAGAGTTTTATCCCATCTCTAGGCCTAATTCCCAAACAAATAAAGAGACAGCAAAGCCTTTGTCTTGAGAATCTGCTCGGGAAATGGAGGCAGTGCCTAAAAGACTGAGCTCAGGTTGGAGGACAGGGAGAAAGAAAACCACCAAGGGAGACAAGAACATGCCTGAAGTCACTAGGCTGCAGCTAAGAAGGCAGATAAATTGCAGGTAGCTGGGAAATGCGGAAAAGCTCTGGGAACCAAAAAACCCTCATTCCAGGACCCAACTGCAGATTCCAAAACAAATGCTTTCTCTGTAAGTTCATGAAATTCCACTAAACTTTTGTTTGGAATTTTAATTGTTTTTATTTCATCTTCTTGTTGGTTGAGGGGTTGGGAATTTTTTTTTTTTTAATCTTTTCAGAATAGTTCTGTTGGCTCTGACTGACCCACTTCCAAGTGTGGGGCTGGGCAGATGCTAAACACCTCGCTGCTGTGTCTAGTGTCTATGGGTTATGATGAGATCCCATGATCTCCTCTACATGCCCCCTGCCCTCCACCGCCCTTCCCCTCAAAATCTCCCTGGTTGGCCTTTTCAGTAGTGCCTCTAAAACTTCTCCGTGTGTACACATCTCCCGAGTTCTTATTGCAGATTCTAACTCAGCAGGTCTGACAAGTAGTCTGGAATCTGCATTTTTGTCTTGCTCCCAGATGATGCCAGTGCTGCTTTGGAGACTTCCTGAGTAGCAAGGCTTTAACCCTCCACCACTGGACCTAACGTGGGTCATCCAGGGAACAAATGAGGTGCTTCATTGGTCCACAGGAAGAAAGTATTAAACTTCTATTTATGCTATTTTTATCTAAAAGTTTTAACAAACACAGTACCTTCACTCGGTCCATCTGTCAGATAGCCTCCTAACAGGTTGTATGAAAGAATCATGAGAAAGGGTGGAAATAAAATTTTGCAGTTCAGAGGGGTTGAGAGAGGTGGACTGACTTGTTCACTCCATGTAGCTTGCTGGCATGCAATAGGCTGAAGCGTGTCTGCCACAGAATTTATGGGACACATTATCTAGTTTCATTTAAACTAACCCTCACAAAATGTGTAAGAGGCTTAACTAATGCCAAGAAGCTGGCAATGAAAGATAACATTCAGAATCTGCCAACTAAATAGTTGGTCCAGAAAGCCAAAATTATAATGAAGATTATTTGCAATATGGACCTACAATCATCTCTAATTATGACCTTAAGAGTTACTGCATCTGGAAATAATATCAGTATGTGCATATAATTTTAAGTAATAATTCCTAGTTTGAGGGGCACATATGCAAATATGATTTTATTGATGAGGTCCGCCATCAAGGTTTAGAGACCACTGCTCCACACTACCAGCTGGATTCCCCTGTATTATGCAATAAGCAACCCGGCATCCAGTCAACCCTCTGCCTCCAACCCACCTTGTCTTCAGTGCTGTGACCCCTCACCCCCAACCTTTCATTCTAACTGATGTTTCATCTGCAGTGGCAGTAGGCAAAGCCAATGATTCCAAACTCAAATGCCTAACAGTGAAGGAGGGATCATAAGAGTGTTCTCTTATGAGAGAGAGAAGAGTGTTTTGAAAAATGATAGCACCCATGTGATGATAAGAGGAAACTGACTCTAGGTCTCAGCACTGCGAATACAACAGGGAATAGTAGAGACTGTGGCAACATTGAGAATGCACGCCTTTTCTTCTTACTGTTCTTTGCCCATATGGACATGCAGACCCGGACTTGCCCAATCTTTTGATATTTCAAGGAAAACACACATCTGGATTTTTACTGGATATCACACAATATTTAAACATAGATACACATGCATGCATGCACATGTATACACACATAAACACACTTGAATTTGCCAAGACTTCAAGCCACATCTGGACCATGAGCATCAGTCTGCTCTACCCACTCTGTATAGAGTTAAAAGCTTCACCTGAAGCCCCATAATCATAATTAATACAAAGACAGGCAGGAAATGAAAAACAAAGTTCGTAAGTCATGAAGTCAGAGTCAACACAAAGCTAAAGCCTATAAGGGGAAGGAAAATACAAAGAAAACATGGAAAAGCAAGATAAGAGGCCAAGCCAATGAAAACAAAAGAGCAAAGGCAGGGATTCTTGTTTGCTTCCTCCTTTTCCCCATAGGGGTCAATAATTAATCAATCTTGCTTTCCCAGAGTTGTGGGCCCACTATGCATGGCCTTTGGAACGTGATTTGTGCTCACTAATGTTCATATCACCCTTTTTTTCTGAGCAGCAAGACTACTTTTCCCAGCATTCCTTGCAGTGGGTGTGGATGTGCGAATAAGTTTTAACCCATGGAATGTGAGCAGAAGTGCCAGGCCTGGTCCATGAACACACACACACACATGCATGTGGAATCCTCACTCTTTCCTTCTTCCTTTACTGCAGGAGGGAGCAAAGGTTTGGAGGAAGGTGGAGCCATATAATCCAAGAAGCTGAACTCAGCTGTCACTACCACAGACCCCTCTGGATCATGATGCGAGCGAGAAAGAGACTTCTATTTTGTTCAGCTAAACTACTTTGGTCTTAATCCTCCCCACTTTGAGAACAATTATCACAGCCTACCTCCTCTTGTCCAGAATCTTTCCTTCTTCAGGTAAACAGCCCATTTCCTTGACTGTTACTCTAATGGCATGATTCCAGTCTCCTGGCCTCTCACCTCTGAACATGCTCTATTTTGCCTGTATGACTCTCAAGGTAGGCAGCACAGAATGGAATTCCTTACCTGAAGTGGGGAATGATGAGTGCAGAACAAAAGAGTCATCACCTCCTTTTTCCAGATGGTATGCCTCTGCGAATGTAATCTGTGCTATCTATCCACTGAGCCCCAAATGTTTCTTTCCGGTGCTTGTCTTCTGCTTCATTTTCCCTATCTTACAATTTCCAGACTTCTCTCTCGGATTGTAGAGCATTTACATTTATCACATTAGGTTTATTTTGTTATTCTGTAGTGTTACCTTCTTAGCATGCCTTTGTGGATTCTTTTTGTGTTTGCCTTTCCAACATTCATTTGCCCTTCTATTTCAAGTACATGCAGTCTCAGTGGTACTAACAATCAAGGCTGTCTGCAGCCGTCTGTCCTAGCAACCGAACATTACAGTGGTTACACCAGCCACTCTGCCCTCTTAAATCAGGGACACAAGGATTGAAAGCAACTCGAATCGATACATCTTAAAAGAAATGTCTCTTATGGATCATCCATTAATTCCTGTGACCCAGAACCCTGCAGCATCTTTCCCACAACTTGGTTGTTCAATATTTCCTTGAATTCTGTGAGTCCCTCTGTATTTGTTTTTTATTGCTGCTATAACAAATTATTACAAACTCTGTGGTTTAAAACAACACAAATCAAGGGTTTAGCATCCAGAGTATATAAAGTCAACAAAAAGACAAAAGCCAATTTTAAGATGGACAAAGGACTTGAATATACCGTTCTATATACAAGATGTACACATAAAACTTGAATGCTCAACATCATCAGTCATTAGAGAAATGCACACCAAAACCCACTAGTGAGATATCCACTAGGATAGTTATAATTTTTTTAAAAAAGGAAGATAAGTGTTAATAAGAATATAGAGACAATGAAATCCTTGTATATTGCTGTTGGGAATGTAAAATGGTTCAGGCACTAAGGAAAAGAGTCTAGCATTTTATCAAAAAGTTACACAGACTTACCACACTACACAGCAATTTCACTCCTAAGTATATACTGAAAAGAATCAAACACAGGTACCCAAATAAGTCCATGCACATGCATGTTCATAGCAGCACTATTCCAATAGCCAAAAGGTCAGAATAGCCCAAATGCCCATCAGAGGATAAACAGATAAACAAACTGTGGTATATCCATACAACAAAATACTATTCAGCCATAAAAAGAATGAAATACTGATATATGCTACAACATGGATGAAGCTTAAAAACATTATGCAAAGTAAAAGAAGCCAGACACAAAGGATCACATGCCATATGATTCATTTACATGAAATACCCAAAACAGATAAATCCATAAAGACAGAACTTTGGTTGGTGGTTACCAGGGAGAGAAGGGGTGAAGAGATGAGAAGCAACTGCTTGGTAAGTACAGGGCTTCCTTTCGGGGTGATGAAAATGTTTTGGAACTAGATAGAGTGATGGCTGTATAGCTTTTGCAATATACTAAGAGCCACTGATTTGTCCACTTTAAGGTGGTTAATTTTATGTTGTGTAAATTTCATGTTAATAAACATACATATGCATGCATGCACATGTGTGAACACACAAATTTATTATCTCACAGTTCTAGAGGTCCAAAGTCCTAAAATCAAGGGGTGACGGGTCTGTACTTCCTCTGGAGGCGTTGGAGAAGGATTCATACCTTGCCTTTTGCAGCATCTAGAAGCTACTTGCATTCCCTGGCTCATGGCCTCCTTCCAGCAATGCCATCCCTCTGACCTTTGCTTCTGTCATCACATCTCCTCTGGTCGATCTTTCCGCCTCCTTCTTATAAGGACCCTGTGATTTACCTTGGGCTACCAGGATAGTCCAGGATGCTCTCCACCTGCAAAGTCCCTTTGTATTTACAGGTTTCAGGGTTTAGGATGTGGCACCTTTGCAAGGTCATTTTCTTTCTACCACATTCCAAAGCCCTTCAGTGAATTCTTTTTTTTTTTTTTGCTCTCATTAGCAAGTGTCTATTACTTGTAACCATAGAACCTCAACCAATAAAATGCTTTATATTTTTCAGCATTTTGAATGAATGGAGAACATGAAAGCAGCAGGTAGAATGTGGTGATTTCTTGACATAACAGGAGAATGACTAAGGAACTCAGTAGAAATTTGGGGTTTGGCACAGTGCTTTCCCCAGTAGCAAAGAAGCAAGAGAAGCAGATGCTTAATAAGTGTCTGAAGGCTGTTTGAATAAAAGAATGAGAACAAAATATGGAAAGTTTAACAACAGCATTTAATCAGAGCCTGCAGAAGCGAGGGTAAATCTGCACAGAGACGAGTCAGGAAAACAGCAAAAGGTAGTAAATACAAAACCTAAGCTAAAATGCTGCTTAGCGCAGACAGCATGGAAGTTGCTACCAGCCACCCTTCTTTATGGGGTGACGGCTTCCTACCGTTAAGCCTTAATCTGAGTCCAAGGTCACCTGAGCCCGGAAGGGCCTTCTGCTGTCCCCACACAGAGTAACAACTTTCTCCACTCTGCAAAATTTACCGAGTGTGATTGTGCTGCTCTGAACGGTTTGAATCATGGCCAGTTCTTCAAAGGACAGAACAGGCTTCAGCATTCCCTCAGCCACCACCTAAAGGTGCTCAGGGCACAGAGCGGGGCCCAATGTTAGCCACATCGGGAAAAGCAAAGTGACGGCAGGGCCGACAAGGAGAGCTGTTTGTTGAGATGTGAGCATTTAAAGGCATCTTCATTTTTATTCTATTTTTATAGGGTTCCTGAAATACATTTGAAAAATCAAGTTTGGAATCACCGGACCTTTGGGTGCCCCAGGAATCTATTTAGTTCACTAACTTTTAGTACCAGCTTTCCAAAACTTGGCATTAAAAATATTGACTTAGAGGAAGGACGAGAGAGAAAAAGAGAAACATCGACATGAGAGAGAAACATTGATCAGTTGCCTCCCACATTGACCTCAATCGGGGATCAAACCTGCAAACTAGGAAGGTGCCCTGACCAGGGATCGCACACACAATGTTTTGGTGTGTAGGACGATGCTCCAACCAACTGAGCCACCTGGCCAGGGTCTGGCATTGGTTTTCACAGGTACATTTCTGTGGCCCGGTGATCAAATAATCAATTGTGAGGACAGTCTACCTTTCTGACAGGCCAGGCTATTTCATTTCCTGGAGGCTTTTTAGGGCAGAGCTATTTAACTGCCTCTTCCTTAAACAAACTGTTAGTATAGCCAATTTATTTGACCTTGACCTAGAAATTTTATTCAGGCTAAACAAAGTGAGCTATGTTTTTATTAAGAAGTCAGTGTTCCTGGAAGAGCAAAGAACAATCTTTGTTCAACATATCACCCGGGGGTTCAGGTATCATTTGGATTCCATTCTCAAAAGCCATTGCATGAGTCAGCTCAGCCTTTATAGATATGTGTTTGTCAAAAGGGGAGGGGGTGTTTGTTCGTCCAGGGTGGAGAAAGCACCAAGGATGGCTGCTTTCCTTTTCCTCTCTGCTTGGGTTTCAACCTTTAGTCGGTACACACTGGGTAAACTAAGTTTCCTAAAGCAACACAGGCAGTTGGAGCTGCCTGCGAAGGCAATCGCTAGGATTTTAATTATGACCATCAATCAGAGTTATTGCCTTCAGGACAGAGAACTTAACTTCCTAAAATGATGCTTTGCAACATACATCTTTTAGTCCAGAAAATATTAAATAAGACTACAGTTGACCCTTGAACAATGTAGGGGGTTAGGGGCACCAACCCCTTGTGCAGTCAAAAATCCACGTATAAATTTTGATTCTCCCAAAACTTAATATAGTCCCTAAATATCCACAGGGAATTGGTTCCAGGACCCCCACAGATACCCAAATCCTTGATGCTCAAGTCCTTTATATAAAATGGCATAGAACAACCACCCACATCTGCGGATTCCCAACCTGGATAGAAAATACAGTTTTTAATCTGCAGTTGGTTGAATCCGCAGATGTGAACACCAGGGATATGGAGGGCTGATTACATACTTGTTGAAAAAAATGTGCACGTAAAGAAACCGGCACAGTTCAAACCCATGTTGTTCAAGGGTCAACTGTATAATCACGCCCCTTCTTCCCAAAAAGGGTGAGAAAGCCAATGCAAAGGAGAAGGAAATCAGTACAATGTCAGTTTTAAACACAGCCCACTTCCTTACCATTTTCCTAATCCTTTGTAATCGATTAAGAAATTTCTCCCTGCAAAACAAATGTTCTGGCCACAGGCTTTGCACTGAAGGAAGCTGGCATGCACATGGTCAAGGGACTCCCTTAAGATCCACAGCAAAACCAGAGTGACCTAAAGACACATGGCACACAACTTCGAGTTCTAGTGAGCCGCCCCTCCTCATTGCCTCTCTGCTGGGCACACGTCATGACATGGGGACCAGACAGCCCACGTTGTCCATGACAGCCCTGGTTTCATTTACTTTGACCTACAGCCCTGGAAGTCTGCTGCCAGTTGTGCAGCTCCAACGGTGTGAGCTCGTTCCCTGTGTCAGAATGATGGGCAGTGGTAGCATAGTGGGGCGCGGGGCAAGGAACCTTTTTAAAGGCCCATTCACCCATTGGGACCATCGAAGACTGTCCTGGCTCACACATATTTTTAAAAAATTTACGCACAAAGTCGTTAGGAAGATACCATTACTTATCAACAGAAATGTCTCCCACAATCAGCTCATTTTCAAAGAACTAAAATTCTAGAACTTAAGTGGAACTTAGACCTTATCTTATTCACTTCCCAATTAGAAAACCACAAGGTCCAGTATCTGGATAAAAAAGAATAACACACTGAACATTTTTAAACATCTGAAAGGGTTACCGGCGCAGGTCAGGAGTGGGGACCATATGCCAGACCTGGCTTGGGGGTGAGAGGTTCTACATTCTTCCTGAGGAATAAGGAAACATGGGTCACAGCCCTGAAAGGATCAGCAAATTCAGTCATGTCAGGTTCAGTGACAATGAATGACAACATCCACATGCTCTAAGAGATGCGTGTTGCCCTGCAGGAAGACAGCTCTCACACCAAATAGTGCGTTTTCAGGACAATCACCCACTATATCCAGGGACAACTGCACTGGTCCTACCCTCCCTGGTCCTACCCTCCCAACAGCCACTGCTCTACCTCCTACATGAAATTGCTTCCTAACATCTACCCTCCTGGTGGAACTAAACGCTCTATCCTGGCTCTCATGTATTTGAATATAAAGTGAAGTTACAGGAGATAGAGTTAGTACATTAAAAGTAATAGCAGATTTCTCCCTCTCCCTTAAAGAATAAAGAAAATAATTTCATATGCCAGAGGGTCTAATTATCCAGGTATTAAAATCAAATGTCTCCAGATTCAAATCCTAGCCCCTCCCTCCCTAGCTGTATGATCTTGGGGAACTCCCTGAAGCCCCCATTTCTCACGTGTCAAATAATTAACAATATCCACCTCTAGCTTAGTTTGTTAGGGTGAAATGGTTACATCTGTGTAAAACATGCAGTAGTATGTAACACAGTAGCATAGTGCCTAGATCTCTCTGATTTAATGCTTCTCGTACAGTGGATCAGATTATTTCTCCATCTGGAAAACCCACCCACTTGCTCACATACACCATTGACTTTCCATACTGAGAGGATTAGGTTTAAACTTCCTGTCTGGCATCCAAGGTCCTCTGACCTCCTTCCCAAAACCCTCCATGTACTCAATGCTCCGGTTTTATGAGAACACACTTGAGTTTCTCATTCACATTCAACACCTTCCTCCTTGTGTCTGGGTGCTTGAATCCACCCCTAACATTTAACTCAGAGGTTGTAACCTAATAGCTGTGTGCGCACCACACATGCATGTTTACTCTCATGGATCTTAGCTCGGTTTTTCAATCGTCAAAAATGGAAACATTTCACCCAAAAAAGAAGATTTCTACATTCTCATGAAACACGAGATCTAGCCACATTGGGCCTCTCTTCCCAGGTGGCAACCATTGGCTTGGCCTGAAAAATTGCAACCCCTTTAGGAGGGATGAGCTTTCTCCAGTTTACTCCAGTTACCACCACTCCCTATAGGATTCCTCACTAGGTTCCCTGCTTGGTCCTCTGAAGGCATTTGAGTTCGCAATCCCCAATCTATTTAACACATTTTACACATCCTAAGCCCTTCATAAATTCTTTCTTGATTCTTCTGTATTTAAAATATGTTTTCTTCCTCTTTTTCAGCTCCCGTGGCTGTGTTTGTTAAGTACGTGTCACCGCAGTGACACTTATACTGCATTATTCTGTGTCACAACACTTTATGTTCTTGCTTTATTGCCCTTCTGAAGTACGAGCTCCTTGAGACAGAACCCGTGACTGGACTACGCCTGGCTTAGCACCAAATATAAGCAGGTACTTGATTAATAATTTTAATTAAACACAAACCAGGTATTTGATCATGAGAAAGTTAGAGCGCACAAGGCATGAGACTTTTCTCCCTGGGCTGGGCTTAGTTTCAATGATCAATTATTCCTCCTGGGGAAATGACTAGGAAGCTGTCGTGGGGGGAAGGGAGGTAGCAGGAAGGGGAAGTCCACTAGGGAAGGAGAGAAAGTTGTACTTCTGGCCCTGACGCGCAATTTCAAATATTGTCCTGTATTCATTTGGAGGGAAAAACTCTAAACTCTCTAATGACCAATGTGTTAGGATTCCCTATCTGGTTTGCACTTTAGTTTGTTCTGTGGATTGTGACAGACATTATTACTTTAGAATCACAGAAAAACCATGAGGACTTGGGGCAGTGTTTTGTTCCCCAATACAGAGTTCAAAGGCAAAGCTGTACTTTGCATGAACAAAACATTCTCCCCAACAGCTCCTGACTGCTGAAGGTTGAAACGATGTGAAGACCTGTGCGGGGCAGAGAGCGGGGTGCTCGGATGTCTGGGCCGAGGGTGATGTGTCTGTCTGCACCATCTGAGCTCTGATCAGGGCTGCCGCCACACGTCCTGCAAACAATCACCATCACTCTCTTGCTACAGATTCTCCTTTTGAACTATGCTGTTCAACTACATATTGGCAAAGCAGAGAAAGGGAGAAAAAAAATCCAGGTCAAATATGTGCACAGTTTTAAAAGCTTGGTTTCAAGTATTTTTTAATTCTTTCCTCCTTGTCGGCAAATGAAGAGGTCTAATAACGCTAAAACCACCTTATATTGTACCATTGTTCATGTTTAGGATGTAATTCATAGACCTGTTTCCTTTTTGGTCTAATGCCTCAGAATTTAAAAAGCCCTTTTATCAGCAAGCCCTCATTTGTTAGGAGTTGGGTGGGGTGGGGTGGGTGTGTGTTATATCACTGCCAAGACTAAATAAATTGGGAACAGTTACAGAAATAAAGAAATAATTCAGCATCAACATGTTGGAACAACAGGCTCAGAAAGAGCCAGAATATAAGAACTCTCAGCTTAGAGACTGGTATCTAGGCTGATTCCTTGCTTCTAGGCTTATGTTTTTCTTTACATTCAGTTCTTCTCGTCCAAGATAGATTGTGTCTGCCCTACAGAACGCGGCAGGTCGGAGATTCAGAAGCGCAGCGGCACTGCCCCACCTCCTACGCACTGGCTCAGAGTGGCGGAAGGGAAAGGTGTCCTTCCCAGGATCAGCCTGCTGCTCTGGTCTCCAGCTCGCCCTAAATAGGATAAGAACTGAAACCAAATCACAAAGTGTCTTCCACCCAAAGTTTTGGTGTCTATAGGGAGGCTGCTGGGTTCTGAAGAGCCTGAGCTGCCAAAGCCACGGAACTAGTCAGTCTTGATAAAATGTCCACTTTCCTCATCTCCCAAGTTTGAAAAGGCCCCCAGGCACACTTAGAAAGCTTAATGCTTCGGATGGTGTGTATAAAAGATGAAAGAAATTAAATGACATATCAGCTGTCATGAGAAACCCTCTCCTGAGGTATAACTGAGTTTATAACTAGTGACCCATTCTCGGAACAGAAGACACTGGGCCTGACCTTGGCCCTGCCAAGTTTGCTCAAGTTTCAACCATGGTGTCTTCCCGTGCATGTGTGGGAGAGCTGGCTGTACTCCCCAAGTCCATGCGCACTGCAAACAGCTCTGGTTTTGCTTGAAGCAAGAAGATACTAATGTGTTATAAAAATAAAGAATTCTGTAGGCCCTTGGGGGAAAGAAAACTGACCAGCATTTCATGCAAGTGTGAGGGATTAAACCAAGCCTCTTGTACTGCCTCTGTGCCTGAAATGCCATTCCCCGGGATTTCCACCACTCTTCAGTGCCCAGCTCCAATGCCACCTTCGGCAGGAAATCCGACTACTTCTGAACTGTACACTTTACACCCTTCTAAACACTTCACACCCTTCGCTTGGCAGTAGCCCTGCCCGATGATGTAGCTGTTTGCCATGTTTCATGCCCTCATTGGAATGTTTGCCACTGTTGCCACATCTTTTATGTTTGCATTCTCCATACCACTTGGCAAGAGCCATGAGCACACAGCTGATGCTTGATGACCATTTGCTAAATTAATGTCTGGATTTATTCCTTGGCTTTACTCACCAAGGACATGAGAAGCTAAATTAATAAATTACAGATGGGAATATGCCTTTTCCACCCAAATGAGCTATCACAGCTCATGAGCACAGTGGGTGATTCTTGGAGACAAATGCCTTGAGTGCTTCTTCCTAGTTCTTTATTCATGATAATGACAACACCATCCACCCAGGGCTTTCCACGTACACCACGCTGAATACAACACATAGGCACACACCTTCATCTCGCAGAAGACGGAACCAGCAGCTGTTTAACTTCCCTGAGCCTGAGACCACATAGTTAGGCCGGGGTGGCAGGGGGGGTTTGGTCTCAGAGCTCTTGCTTTTATCCGGCCCAACATACTACTCCCTTCTGAACCGTTGTCCCTAAAGCGAGATGCTGATTTTGTGATTACAAAACACGGCGCTTTTCCTTTTGTTTTGCTTCCTGCTGCTCTTAACTAACCCACGCTATCACTTGACAGGCACGTAAGTGTGATAAAGTAAATCTGGACAGCACCACAGACAGGAAATGAATTGTACTGTGGCAGAATCCAAATTGCAACCATTTTGACAAGAGAAAGATAGGAAAGAAGCACTCAAGGCTTTTAGGGATGTTTTCGAAAGACAAGCACCTCTTCATGGACCAGGCTGAGGTTTTGGGTTTTTTTTAAACAAAGACAAGATATGAATCCTTTGGAAGATTGCCCAAGACAGGGCTGTGTTTATCTCCCAGCTCAGGGAGGATGGAAATGGCACAGAGGGGCTCCCTTAGGCCTCAGGGAGGTAGCTGTTTTCTCCCCTGCGGGCCCAGAGTCCAGGGACACACGGAGAAGTGTCCTGCGTGAAAATATTCAGCACCACAAATGCTTCTGAACAGGAAAATGCCACACCACTTCATGTTCTTTGCACTGCGACATGCTTCTCTTCGAATGCCAACTCCTCAGCTCGTCTAGAGAGACATTGCCACTAAGCAAATGTCATTCATTGCATCGAGTATAAACATAAATGTCAGGATTGATCAAAAGATATTTTCTTAATGATTAAAATTAAGCCATGTTCATTCAGCTGATTATAGAAACCTTGAAAGGGCGACAGTATTTCCCAATTAATTTTTCTTTCTGGCTAAAGAGACTTGTATAGAATAAGGTATTACACAAGTGATACCTGGTGCCTGTTTTTGCCTAGCATTAGAAATAAAGGCCTGACTGAGAAATCGTACCAGCTCCCTTAAAAACAAGGTTCTTGCTTTCTCCTCAGCCTCTTCGCCACAACATCCAGTAATGAGTGCTTCTGATGCTGTCATGTGAGAGCCTTTCAATTAAATGCTCCTTGGGACATACTTCAGGTGCTAACATCAAGGGAAGGAAACAAGAATAAGGCATTAAGCCGATCCCAAAATATCCCAAAAGGGGTAAAAAACAAATTTGGTTATTCTACTATCTTATTTCAAGTTTGAATTCCAAGCGTGGTTGCATTTGTTGAAGGATGATTTTGTAGCTATTGGCAGCACTTCAAACAAACGACATTCCTCAGAGCTTAATTAGACCCTCAGAACTGCCCTGACAAACCGAACATCTTGCCCACATTCTAAAGATGTTGCATTTGTACCAAAATGTACAAATCTGCAAAAAGGGAAAAAACCCCTTTTGGTCTCACAGTTTGAACTTCTCTAGAGAACTGATAAACTTTGCAGAAACGGCTCTAATAAGTGGCCTTGAATGGGCACATTATAACTATAAATGCAAAACTGAATTTTGAGCCCTGGCCTGTGGCTTAGTTGGTTGGAATGTTGTCTCATAAACCGAAAGGTTGAGGGTTTGATTCCTGGTCAGGGCACATGCCTGCGTTGTGGGTTCAGCCCTCAGTCACGGAGCATGAGAGAGGCGACTGATCAATGTTTCTTTCTCACATCAATGTTTCTCTCCCTTTTTTTCTTCCTCCTTTCCCCTCTCTAATCATATACTCAGATGAGGAAAAAAACTGAGTTTTGAAAACAAAACCAATGGCATCATACCCAAATACGTTAGTAAACTTAATGAACAGCCTCTGCTTCAATGCGAGATTCTTTTCCTGACCCAACTTCTTCAGCAAGCTTTTGAAATATTGGTCTTCCTTGGCATTGTATCCTCAGTGACCTTTTTTGGTAGAAAATACAGAAAAAAAATGAGATACTTGACACATCTTCCAACTTTCTCCAACAAATTTTTGTATTTAAAAAAAAAAAAACTTTTTTGAGCATATCTTTCCTTTTCTTTGTATTGAAACCTGGCTTAGCCCACTTAGCCTTTTTTGTGTTAATTTGTCAACATTTCATAGGGTTAGGCAAAGAATGCCATTGTTTTCAGGGTCTCCACCGCCTTAAAAGTTTGGGACTGGCCCAGGCTAGTATAGCTCAGTGGATTGAGCATGGTCTGCAAACCAAAGGGTCACCAGGTTGATTCCCAGTCAGGGCACATGCCTGGGTTGCAGGCCAGGTCTCCAGTACAGGAAGTGTGAGTAGCAACCACACACTGATATTTTTCTCCCCCCTTTCTCCCTCCCTTCCCCTCTCTCTAACACTGAATAAATAAAATCTTTTTTAAAAAGTTTGGGACTGATACACATATACTCCTGACTGGGTCATCTTTGTATCCAAACATCCTACGACATAATGGGGTCCATCAGTTACGTATTTCTCAGTTGGATGAATAAACTGAAATCCTACTCACCCCTCGAGATCCATCTCAAAATCTGCTCCCATGAAGACTTCTCTAGTCACCAAAAGCTGCAGTGATTTCTGATCTCTTGCACAGTTTATCACTTTATATATTTATCTCCCTAATTAGAGTACATGTTACCTCGCAGACAGTGCTTTATGTTCAATAACACTGAATAGACATAAACTGTAAATGTGCCTCAAATCCATCAAATACTATTGCTCCTGAGTCTCAGGTGAAAACAAGGAATAGGGGGGGAAATCACTCCTTCCAGAGGTCTTACCAACTCTTGATCCAGCCATGAATTGGATACAAAATACCAACTGGGCTTCAGGCAAGAGCCAAGAGAGTTCACTCCTTCCGGCTGCCTTCATTTTGATCAGCAGCTTTAAGGAGAGGTCTCCAGCAGTGCCCCATTTAAGTAAGAAGCCCCACGGTGGGTGCAAAGTCTGACTGGCCAGTTCAACACCATGATTCATTATTTACTTGTTAGGTACCTATTCATGTCTAATAAACCAGGACCCAGCAATGAAAAATGACTAACACTGCCTCTGATCTCTGGGGCATCTCCCCTTAGGGGAGACTGCTGTGTAAACACTTATTAAACAATGTAAGAAACATGAAAATATGGTAGATGAACACATCCGGTACTACAACTATTCAGAGAAGGAAATAACTAACAGCTGAGAGTGTCGGGAGTTTCTTTCACAGAGTAATCAATATTAGAGTGAGCCTTGAGAGATGAATAAAATTTTCACTAGATGTAAAGTCAGGAAACAGTATTCTGGACAGTGAAAACAGTACTGGCATTGCAATACATGCCTAGAATAAGCACCGCTATTAACGTCTTGGTCTGAATTTATTCACTGAGTAATTAGGTCATTCCGTAAAATGAAAGCCTGGAAGAAAAAGCCACACAACAGAGAAGCTCTGAGTAGAGGAAAGGGGAAAGGCTAGACCCCTTTGCTGTAATATTGAGCATCCTTGTAAGTGCGGGCATGTCACCCTCCACACCGAGGGTGGTAAGTAAGGGCTGGATCTGGCCCAGGGATTTGCTATGAGAGATAACCTTTTCCTAACTCCCGCAAAGACACTAGATAGGCTAATTGTGTCTCTGTTGGTAACGAAATTTGATCACCAGGAAGAAGAGGTGAGTGGGACAAATGCCACCAACTTTGTAATTTAGATAAGCTTGTCTCTGAGGGCACAGCATATGCTAACTCAACAGGGAACCTGTTGTGGTCTATTTTCAGTGTCAGGTTGGTCAAGTTCAGATATACTGGTCAAGTGCATGCTGGACCATGAGCTGACAGCTGTCACCAGGCCTCCAGAAGGCTAAGGCATTTCTCCTAGTGAGGCACCCCTTCCATTCACCATTCTATCAAGTAATATCAAGGTTTGAGACATGGTAGCTAGGGACAGAAATGAAGAAAATTAAATTTAAAAAACTAGTCAGTCAAAAAACTATATGTGTTGCATCATCAAGTATCTCAATTTTAAAAGTGAGGTAACACCACTTCTCTTTCTGTTTTAATTAAGATTCAGCAGGAATTTCAGGGGGAAAGGGGAAGGGTTTTCAGGAACAAGCGTAAAGGACACATGGACAAAAACAATGAGGGGTGGAAATGGGAGGGAGGTGGGGAGGGCTGCAGGGGGTGGGCTGGGATGGGAGTAAAAGGCAGAAAACTGTACTTAAACAACAATTAAAATAAAAAACAAATAAATAAAATTCAGCTATAAATAGTCATGATGTCTTGTTTGGGGTCTTTTCACAACTGTTTTTTGGGATCTTTTCATCACAATAGTTTTTTCAAAAGTAATGGAAGTTCAGACGTTATGATGTCCAAGCTCTGTATCTGCCTAATGGAGCAAAGAAGAGAGGACAGCTGAAGCACGTTCCTTCTCATCACTGCATTTCAAAGCAGTAACGTGCAATGATGGTTAAGCCTCTGTTCTGAAAACCAAGGTCAAGCATTCTTATCAAGAAAGAGCTTTTGCCAGTAAAACTGATTTTTAAAAATCTCTTTTTCTTAGGAAATTTTGAGAGCAATCAATTTCTTCTTTACTACCTGGAGTGTACAGTCAGTACATGTGAGGGTTCTTCTTGACAAAACTGGGAAATTTGTAGCCTCCAATTTCTCTGCCTAGGGCCCAAAATGTGCAAATGCCCTAATGCTTGTCACATGGCACCTTGGAGTTGCTAAAACACTCTCGGACAGTTCCCCTTGTGAGATCAGATAGTCCAGAGAGTGAGAAGAGGAACCACAGCGTGAAAAACAGAGCATGAGTAATGAAGGGATCCAGGGACCTTCGGCAAAAAGGAAGAGAAGCCAAAGGAAGACTCTTTCTTTACTCGAGGTTAATCAATCTTTAATATCAGTGTTCACAGACAGAGCCCTCATTTATTCTGATGAAATAAACATGACTTGAATAAAACTCTCTGGCCCTACACACAATGTTTCAGAAGTTAGGGTTTCCAATATTTTCAAATGAGAAAACAACACAGTCATGTAACCACAGGGCTTTATTCTACATAGAAAGTACTTTCTCAGTTTAAGAAGCCCTGTCAGGGCCAGTCACATGGGAACGTGAGCCGTGTAACTTCACAGGCTTCCCGCTTGGAAGGGCCCTGAGTCTGGTGTAACGCTCTGCTGATGCCATCTTGAACTTCTTCCTAATATTTGCACAAAGGACCATTTTCATTTTGCACTGGCCCACTAATTAGGCAGCCAGTTCTGAACATTATTTAACCTGCTACCAAGTCATAAATGTCCCACATGTCCTGGGTTATATTTCTACACTGCCAACTCTTTCCTGCCTTCTTTTAAGTACAGTAAACATGTGGTCATACCAGGCTCCCAACGAATCAGTGCTTGTCAAAGTTTTGCCCAATCATCTCTTCACACGGTCGGCAGGCTCATACTGGTAGCTGCAGAGTGGGCATGCGTATATTCTTCTTTCACAAAACAAATTACATTTGTATTAAAACCACACCTCATTTTCTACTACTACAAAAGTGATGTCCTTTCTCCTAACTAGAGAGAGTCCCCCCCTTAAGTGCAGGGGTACATTCCAAGACCTCCAATAAATGCTTCAAACCATATAGTATCATATCCTGTGTATACTAATTAGGAATAGTAATAGATTAACAATAATAAGAAAAATAGAACAATGATAACAATATACAGTAATAAAAGTTATAGGAGTGGGGTCTCTTTTTCTCTCTCAAATTATGTTATTGTACTGTCCTGACCCTCCTTCTTATGATGGTGTGAGGTGACCCAATGCCTGTGTGACGAGACGAAGTAAGGTGAATGACGCAGGCGTTGTGACAGAGCACTAGGCTACTCTGAGGGTTACTTGCACATGAGCACTGGGTTTACTTGACAAACAAACAACTACTAAAGGACCAACGGGCAGATAGCATCTACAATGTGGACATGCTGGACAAAGGGATGATTCATGTCCCAGGTGGGATGGTGCGAGACTTTATCATGTACTCAGAACGAAACACAATTTAAAACTTGTGAATTGTTTATTTCATGAATTTTCCATGTAATGTTTTTGGAATGTAATTGATGGCGATAAACCATGGAGGGTGAGAGTGCAGGCCAGGGGCACTATTGTACCACTGTGATGGGTTCTGTGTGTGGAGACAAAACGTGGGTACAGTGTGAAACGTTTGGTCTGGTGACTGTAAATGTCTACGAGCTACTGATACAGACCCCAAACCACAGCCACTGGCTGGCAAGAATGACCCCGGCTTTCTATGGTCTGGGAGAAACAGAAGGAACTCGAGTGCTAGCCTGGGTGTGTGCTTCTTAAACTAAAGAAGAGAAACCTAAGGGCAGCTGGTGGTGTGCTTGGTACACAACCCCACTAAGGAAATGTCTAGAGAGAAGGTATTACTCATCATATCTAATCTGGGATGTTATCTTTAATATGGGAACAAATATGTTAGAGCCTAATGTAAAATCCCCATTAATTTTTGTAAATATAAGACGTCAGAGATACTTCCTGCTGAGACACTGTGGCTTAAGCTTATACTAAAATGCCCAAGGCTCCTTCTGCTATTAAGGATACTTGGATTAAAAATTTCAGAATGCTCTTTTCTGCTATAAGAACCACAGATATGACAAGTTCTCACAGGATGACAGTCCCATGGTTTGTATGAAGAGAAAACAAGCATCTGGTAAAGACTGAGTCTGAGCCTCCCTCATTTTGGCAAAGCCCCAAGTGGAGGTTCAAGGTCAGCAGAGCAGGATGGGATTTGGGGTTGATGCTAGTCCTTACACATGCTGTCACTAAGGTGACTGTGGCCACACAGGCAACAGGACCAGCTGATCACTGTTTAAGTCTGTCATTATCTCAAGCCCGTGGATATTGTCAGAAAACATGGCAAAACAAACCCCATCTGGATTTTCTCTCCTAACTGCCACCTGGCAGACCTGTCGGTTTATCTTACAAATCTCACCAAGGAAGCAGAATGATGTGAAGCAAAAACACATAATTCAGAGCCCCCAAATCTAGAACCAAGCCATGGTTTCCACCACTGGCTAAATGTGCCTGAGTTTCTGCAAAGGGAAAGTGGAAGTAACACCTGACTACCTACTGCGTCATCATAAGGATCAAATTAAATAGAGGAAAGCAGTACGCACACGGTATGGTACTAACAATCATCTCATTCTTTCTACCCTTCTCACTGATTTTAGCATCACCCAACAGTCCAACTTAACCCCATAAATATTGGTACTTAACCCTGTAAAAATTACCTATATACCTCAACATTAATTTTTCAGTTAAAATATTTAAATATGAAAATCTAGCTGGGCTATGGTGACTAAGGGAACCAGTGCCGTTTCATTGCCCACAAATTTCTCAAAATTTCTATAGGACAGTGCCTACCCTGCACCACAGCTACATCAATCAACAAGATTACCGTATTTTTAGGACTATAAGATACACCTAGGTTTTAGAGGAAGAAAATAGAAAAAAAATTGAAGCAAAAAATGTGGTAAAATATTTAATAACCTGTGACCCCACTCCACTGCAGCCCCTCCCCCCCAGCAAGCCAGTTAAACTATGTTCTGACTACAAGATGCACCCCCATTTTCCTCCCAAATTCGGTGGGGGTGGGTGGGCAGGGAGTGCATCTTATAGTCCAAAACATACGGTACCAACGCTAGAGGGAAAGATGGGCCCAGGGGACTCCTTATGGTGAACTCTAAGTCCTCAGGATAAAATGTCAAGATAGAGGTGATATCCCAGCCCACTCCAGATTTTTAAAAGTCGGAGTCCTTACCCTTCCATCAATAAAGTTATTCCTTCCACAAACTCTAGAGATATTGAATAAATGGCTCTGGTAAATAAGAATGATTGGTGTAAATTCATGCTGAGCTGTAAATGCACACCAGTGAAGCCCTCCGTGCACACAGATATGGGCAAGCAAACGTGTGGAAGTAAAGAGGAGAGGACGGCTGAAGCAGCTCCAGGGCCCCAGGGAGGGGAAGAACGGCTACAAGACGCAAAGGTGACGGAAGCAGAGGCTGGAAAACCCGGAGAAATGTTCCTTGGGCTAACTCAAAGGGGAAGGCCAACCCCACAAACAGTTTAAGACTCACTGATGTGTCTTTTCTTTCATGTTCTGGATCCCTGCATTTGGAGGCATCATAAGTTCCTGCCATTTCCCCACTGGACTGGTTAAGGAACCTTATACTAGAGTCTAAGACTAGAGTCACTAGAATCACTGTCAGAATTTTTTCCTTTTTTTTTTCTTTTTAAAAAAGACCATTCTAAGCAAGAATATTCACTGCACATGATAGCCACTGACTGCGGTGTGAATGCCCATTTGACCCTGGGACCCACAGTGTCTGGTACCCAGACAGGCTCCATAAGCATCTGTGGAACTTTTCAAGGGGCCATGATCCCAGTTTTCTGGAGACATGTCTCATACCTCTTTGAGTCACAGAGAAGGCTGCTTGAAAGCTGTATTGAGATTTGCTTTGTTTCTGTCTTTCACTGTGGATGAGGACAGCACAGGGCTGACACAGACCCATGCAATGAGAAAGGAGGCCAGTGTCATGGGTCGTAAACCACACTAATTTGGACGCTAAGGAGCCTTGGTTCTGGTTCTGATTCTTTACTGATTACCAAGTTTCTTCCCTTGGTCCCAGTTACCTCAGCTTGAAATAATGGAGCTGAACTATATGATTTCTAAATTCCTTCCATGTTCTGAGATCCTATTATAAGCAGCACTATTTTTCCATTCCCAAACAAAACTAGATAAAAAAAACTATCCATTGGCAAAAAGTAATCCTTGATAAGTTTAATACATTCTGTTGAAAGACATCTCCCTTTCCTGTTAATGGGAGGGAGTCATTCAAACAATGAAGTAATTCAGGAAATGTTTGCCAGAGCAAGATGAACTAGATTCTTAAGTAGGCAGCAGTTGAAATGAAACAGAAACACTGTAAGTGCTTTATTATTCTCCCAAAAGGAAGAAACTATTCTCTCCTTTTAAGGCCTCAACCCAGGAGAAGGTAATCTAATTGATCTGGGAAAAATTACCAGCAATCAATAGTTCTTGTTCTGTAAAAAGGAAATAAAAGTTGTCTCCTACCAAAACAATAAATTCTGAGAAGGTAATTTTCCAGTTAGGATAAAATACTTCATTCTTACTGAATCTTTCTAGTGAGAGTATATACAAATCTCTTTGAAGTCAAGCAACATTTCTCCCTACAAATCCAATGAGATGGTTGTGATTTCTGGTACAACTAGTTAACGAATATCATCCTGTAATTATACAAAACCAGAATCTCAGCCTCTTGGATCCTTCCTTTACAAAGAGGCAGAGCCCCCTCTTTTCAGGAGGTGAAGGGCCACTAACATTGAAACAGGATAATAAATATCAAGCCCGAGATCTCTGTTTCAGATGCTGTGTCTCCTGTATACCCACTGTCTTAGCAGAGGCTCAGAAGGGAGTTGGCGCATGGATGTTACCATCAAATGCACTATAAAGGGCTTAATTATACAGTTGGATTTCAGCGGCTTGTCACTTTCTAGGTAGATGCTGTGAAAGGAAAAACGCTATGTAGCTCAAAAGCTTCACCCTCACTAAGTCTTCAGTTTCGCACTGAATATCTATCCTCTCCCCCGCAAACCCATATGTTGAATCTCCAACTTCTAATATGTTGATATGAGGAGTTGGGGATCTTTGAGAGGTAATGGGTTTAGGGGAGATCCTGTGGGTGAAGCTCCCATGGTAGGATTAGCACTCTTCTACTATAAGGAAGAGACACCAGAGCTGCGGTCTCTCCAACACATGAGGACACACGAAGGAAACAATTATCTGCAAGTCAGGGAGATGGCCCTCACCAGAACTCCATCATGCTGGCACCAGGATCTTGGACTTCCCAGACTCCGGACTCTGAGAAATAAATGTCTATTGTTTAAGCCATCCAATATATAATATTTTGTTCTTGCTTCAAACTGACAAAGACACCTCCCTTTCCTTATCTGGAAAATAATGGATTCAAATGGAATAATTTCAGATTTATTCAAGCTTCAACAATCTATGATAATAAAAGAAAACACAGATTACCACAGAAGTAGAGTAAGAGAATTCCGCATCAGTCATTGGCTCACGTAGACGAATCACATAGACAAAGATACCAAGTGACATGCTGAGAAAGCACAAGAAATCGGAATAAGTGATTGCTGAGGAATTCTGAAAACAGAGGACATTGTAGGTCAATAAGTAGGGAAAGCGACTTGATGGAACCACTATGTTGAGGTTGATGATTCAAGTAAGCACGTATGGGAGATGGGATGGTACACTGGGCCAAACATGTTCAGATGTGTCTCATGCAGATTAACATCACCTTTGCCTCACACACCTGAACCAGATGTTCAAAAGTGGCTATGAAACCAGAATATTTCATATAAAGACCAACTCCCAAGATCCTCACAAACGTTTCTGACTGCTGAACATCTCCTCAATGCCTACATGCTGGTGTGTATTAGTTTCTTAGGACTGCCATAACAAAATACCACAGACTATATGGCTTAAACAAAAGGAATTTTTTTCTCATTGTACCAGAGGCTGGGAATCCCAAGATCAAGGTGCTGGCCAATTCCATTCCTGGTAAGAGCATGCTTCCTGGCTTGAAGATGGTCACGTTCTTACTGTATCCTGACAGAGAGAAGGAGAGAAATAGGGAGATCTAGTGTCTCTTTACAAAAGCACTAATCTCACTGGACCATGGACCCTCTCTCATGACCCATCTAACTCTATTTACCTCCCAAAGGCTCATCTCCAAATACCCTCACATTGGGGATTAGGTCTTCAACTTATGAATTTGGGAGGGACACAATCATTCAGTCCATAACATGCTCCTCTACACTCACAAACTACATCTAAATAAGTCATTGATTCATTAATGCCAACATCTATATGCGTTTGAGCAGATGCAGACAATAAAATAAACTACTTCTATTATTCATTTCTGTTATAATGTTATAGACCTGAGAAGAGAAAAAAGCAAGAATCATCTATCAGAAATATTTGTGAAATGTAAAAAGATTCAACTCTTGCTTCAGAGAGGACTAATGTATGAATGACACCAATTTTGCCCTTCTCACTTGTGTCAAAAAGGACTCTGGTTTAATTTCTTAAGACATTTTCCCCTTCCTCGCACTTCAAGGATGATTTTGCTCTTGGGGCCTTAACGATGCAGAATTGGGAGGAAAGGAAGAGTAGAAGAGTAAGAAGTGGATAAATTCACACTCTGAGGCTGGACCATATGGCTCATGACTTCAATTCAGTTACACTGGTTTTACCCCACCTTATTCTCAAGTGGTTTTAAGGCAGCCAGAAGACTGGTGGCCAAGCCAGCATCGTCGAGAACTAAGAAGGGTCTAAGATTTAACCCTACTTGAAAGCTAACAAGTTAGCCTGACACATGGTTTTCATGGATGCTGGCAGATGACTTGAGATGCCCAAGAGTCAGAGGCAAGGAAGAGTATTACTCATAACGCAGAAAAAAGCATGAGCATCAGTGTGTTTGTATCAGTTTCCCTGGCCCAGAGTCCCACGGGAACTATGTGGGCAGGCCCAGATGGAGGCCTGAATGCTCTGTGGTCACATTACAAGAGAGGAACTATGAGTTTAGGAAACTTTAATCTTTTATAGGGGATTGTAAGCATGCCTGCCCTTTACTCTGGAGAAAAACACTGTCTCTGTCTTTCAAAACTGTTTATTACTTGAACATCCTTGAAAAGAAAGTCTGGGAAAAGGACAGTTAGTGCCTCGCTTGCAAGACATGCAGAAACAGGAGAAGTCCACGGGGAATTACCTCCCAACAGTGGCCATGAAGGAGCAGAGCAGAGATATCAGACAGTGCATCTGCCTTGGCTTTAATAGTACTCATTTTATACTGCCCCCTTTCCGGCCCTTTTCTCATACATGGGTTCTCTGGAGGAAAAAAAAATAAGCAAAGCCAAGGTGATAGAAGCGATAACGTATTTTTCTGCTACCAGCGACTATTTGAGTGACTTGTCCTTCTTGCACCCACCACAGCCTGACACCAGAGTTGAAAATGGAAAAGACTATTCTCAGTGATCCAAACAGCATTTAGCCTTTGGATTTCTACACTGAGCTGCCCTTGTGGACACCAATCGACTTAGAATTCTCTCAGGACCTGGAAATTTCTAAACTTCAGTTGCCCCAAAATGCACAGTATGAAGACCCATAATCAATGTACAACTTAAAAAACATCAACATAAGAAAAACTAAAGAGGAAACCATGAGTAATGTTTCTAAGCTAATAGTAATGACAGAGCCAATGTGCCGCATCACATTCATCACTGGTGAACTGCGTAAATGACAATGGTCTCCTAAGATTAAAATGGAGCCGAAAAATCCCTCTCCCCTAGTGACATGTAACCATGGCAGCACAAGGCAATTCTCACATTTGTGGTGATGCTGTGGTGACAAACCTACTGCAGTGGCAGTCACGCAGAAGTACGCTGGTAGCACGGAAAGTGCATTTGGGACACAACACTTGACAGCAAATGGCCATGTTACTAATTTAGGTATTTACTCTACTTATACCTTTTAATCATTCTTTTAGTGTGTACCCTTTCCACTCATAAAAAAAGTTTGCTGTAAAACAGTATGTCTGCTGTGTTGCACCAGCAGCAGCCTTATGCACCTCATGTTTACCAAGTCTTTGTATCATTTTCTCTTGTGCTTAATTTAATCTCATGTTGTCTTAGAAATTTGGTGTGGCCTAAGTGTACAGTGTTTATAAAGTGTACAGGCATGTACAGTTATGTCCTAGGCCTTCACATCCACTCACCACTCACTTACCGACATCCAGAGCAACACCCAGTCCTGCAAGCTCCGTTCCCGGTAAGTGTCCTGTACAAGCACCATTTTTGTATTTTACATCATATTTTTACTGTACTTTTTCTATATTTAGATACACAAATGCCACTGTGTTACAATCACCTACAGTGTTAAATACAGTAACACAGTGTGCAGGGGTTTCGTCTAGGAGCGATAGCCTGTACCATGTAGCCTAGCGTTTGGCAGACGATACCAGCGAGGTTTGTGTAAGTGTGCCTCTGAGATGTTTGCACAACTACAAAAGCGCCTAACAATGCATTTCTCAGAACGTATCTTCCATTGTTAACTGGCGCATGACTACACTGACAAAAGAGTTACTGCTGGTTATGATAAACCAGAAGCTATGTTAAAGATACGCAATTTTATTTGATTTTACAAGTCAGTAGAGTCCTAAAGAAATTAAATCACTTATCAAAAGTCATATAGACAGTAAATGACAGTTGGAATGTAGACACAAAAACTGAGCTCCTACACAGCATCCCAGTTTGTCTCTGACAAGAAAGAAAAAATAAGATCATACCTGCCCAGAGAACCAAAATCAAAACCCTCACCAAAGACCATGGCTAGCAGGTGTTCAAAGTGAGATAACCCAGGAAAGGTCATGCCGGTTTAGGTCGAAAACTGCTGAACACTCAGCACAGTGGGGTAGGTGTGCTCAAAAAGAGTCTTCAAAAAAAAAACCTCATTGCATCCCACCACAGCCTCTCGCAACAACGCCAGCTAGTATATTGATATGGATGAGTTCCTAGAACACACATCTACTGGGGGAAGACTGTACTATAAGGGGCCCACCCTCCAGAAGATAATTCCGGTTGTTTTGGTGGGGGTCCCCCCTTGTATTTCCTTGTTTCCTCAATAAGTCCTGGGGCCCCATGCAGCTCAATTTTGACATGTGTCAGATTCAAATAAGCACAGTGGGGAAACTAACATGTGTTTCATTCTCCAATTCTTCCTCAATCAAAATGCCAAATGAGAGGTGTTTTCTTATTTTCCAGAATGTATCCTCAAAATGTTCTCTCCTGATCACTGTTCCCCTTAATATCTTCCACACAGAGAGGAAACACTCCCTGAGACTCTCCTACTCTCAGCTCTCCAACACTCCCTCTGAAAACGCCCCCTGCCATTCAGCCCCATAGCTTCTCTCTCTGGCCTCTTCCCCACTTCAGTTCTGCATTATAGACCAACTTGGCCTCCCTCACATTTCCAGCATTCTCTCTGCATCATCCACTGCCTCGATCTCCCATGGAGAACCACCAGCAGACCTAGTGAAAAAGAATCTTGTCCTCAAACAGATAGTCGGGGGTGGTCAATTGCAAATACTCCCACTATCATAATTTACTCTAAGTGCCAAGAGCATTGAAAGCAGCAGAAGCCAGCTTGTCTCCTAAACGATTATGAGCCTGGAAAGACCAGGGGGCTTAAAAGTCTAATTTAACTGAAAATCCATTTACATTCATCAATCTTACTCTTCTCCGAGCCCGCTGTTCTTGGCATGGAGAAAGTTCTCAGTTGCCTGTGGAATGAAGGCAAATGGTTTGTGGCTGAAACAAATGTGACAGAACCTCCATCACAGAACCCTTAGAAAACAAGAAATGTGACTGAGCACTTGATTCCATCAACTTTTTTTTTCTTTTTTTAAATTTTTACAGAAAGGGGAAAGGAGGGAGAAAGAGAGGGACAGAAACATCGATGTGAGAGAGAAGCATCCATCAGTCACCTTTCATACTCGCCTAACCTAAAAGCATCTTATGCATCTATTTATTGTCACATTACAGTAAGCACCATGTGGGCATCGGCTTTGAATTTTTCTCTTCTGAACCCCAGGGGTCTACAACAGGACCTGGCAAAGAGTAATCTCTTGAATATTTATGGAAGAAATCATTAATTTTTTAAAAACCTCACCTGAGGACATGATCATTGATTTCAGAGAGAAGGGAGGGAAGGGAGAAAGAAAGGGAGAGAAACATCAACATGAGAAACATCCATCAGTTGCCTTTTGTATAAGCCCCGACTGGGAATTGAACTTGTGACCTTTCAGTTTGTGGGATGACACCCAGCCAACTGAGCCACACTAGCCAGGGCATAATGGTTTTAAATCCAATAAAGCACAATCGCTTTCTCAAAATCCTTCTCTGTATGCCCACATATATTGACATTACACTGCTTTTGTGATTCTTAAAGGATCATTTCATTGTTGAATTATTATCTAGGAATGCATTCCTCATGCCATGTAAGCAGGGAAGAAACAAGTAATCTCATGGTAAACCACTTGAAGAGAACAGGTGCTTCTCATCATAGATTCCTAGAAGTTAAGAGCTGAGGTCTTAGTGATCATCCATCACTGAGGTCTCATTTTACGTTACCTCTCCAGGGTTTCCAGCGCTGTGCCATCCCATATGGTAGCCACCAGACACATGGAGCCATTAAACACTTAAAATGTAGGTAATTTGAACTGCAATGTACTGTCAGTGTAAAATACATAGCAGATTCAAAGAAGAGCAATAAGAGCAAGGAATCCCTAGAACCAAACTACTGGTCAATCAAATCCCAGCTCCACATCTAGTGGGGTATGACTTTGGGCAGTACATTACATCTTTCTTTACCTCGGTTTCCTCAACAAATGGAAGAAGTATACTGCATACCTCAAGAATGAAAGGAATTAACAGATACAAAACCCTTAGAATCATATCTGGCATATTGTCAGTGTTATAGAAGCTTATTATTAAATGTTCATATGCTTTAAAGGAAACTGAAAGCAAAAGATTTTCAACTAATGACAAATAGTGTTTGTTCAGGAGTCATTTTTATGTCACTAGTTATTTCTACAATGAGACATTCCAGTCAGATTACCCATTCAACATGTTTCGGTCCCAGACAAACCTGTTCCAATACACTGAGATTATTACATGTGTAAAGTCTTGGATTACATGAAAATTCAAGCACAGTTAGGAAACAAAGGAATATGAAGTACTCTATGCCATTTGTTACTAAGGCATCAGCAACCAGATACTGTTTCCTCAGTTGTGCTGGGTGCATACACCACACACACACACACACACACACACACACACACACACACACACACAGAGCCTGTTTCTATGGAGTGATTGAGGTAACTAACACTTCCACTATGGCTGAAGAGTTACCATGGAAACTCGGCTGGAAGAATTTAGAGACTGCTGAATCCAGCCTCCTCACTTGAACAATGAGGAGCTTCCATGATTTTATGATTTGCCTAAGGTCACACTACAAATCAGAAGCCATACTGGGACTCATACCAAAGATTTCTGCCAATCCATCTACAAGGCTTTAGACAACATCCAGCTTCTTCACATAGTTGAAAGTTGGAAAGTATTCAAAGGAAAAGCAATTCACATAACAGGCAAGGCAGTGACTGTAATATGAAATGTTTAGAATTTTGAAATGATATTTCTAATTTTTGCTCTACAAGATATCATAATATAAATCAAGGTATTCTTTGAGTTTTCTTAATCTTAATAATAATGAAAAACCACACCCATTCTGTTTTGGCTAACATGACTTTCCTTAAATAGAAAGTTGACTTAAAACAGAAATTTCAGATGCTCAAGATGAACACTTTAACTAAACAAAAGAATACCCTTTTCATAAATAGTAAGTTGTCTGGCTATTTTCTGGTTTGCATCAGGATATAACTTCATTATAGATAGAATCAGCTTAATTATGCTAATGGAACATTCAAATTACCTTGTAAGTATTAACTGATTTCAAATTATCTGCTGGTAATGGTGGGGTGTGTGTGTGTGTGTGTGTGTGTGTGTGCGCACACGCGCACACACATAGAGCAAATTGGCTTCACTGGGGCCAAGCCTATTTGATTGCCACTAACTTTAGAGTCCAATCTTTTCTTAATGAGCTTATGTCAAATAAACCAACGCCTCCTCATTTCCTCTACCTGCCCATCCCCTAGTGCAGACAAATGAAATTATTAGGCAAGGGAGATAGATTTCCTCATTGCTTCAAGTGAACATTAATTTGAAAATAGAGAAAGTTCAAGCAGTTTCCTCATGCGTGAGCTACCTATAGAGAGTCTGCAATTCCAGAGCAACAAATGCAAAGGCAGAGAGATGTTAAAGCGAGTGATTCAGCCAAATTTTAGACATTTTAGAACACAAAAAAGAGAAGCATTTAAATTTAAACCTAAATGCTTCTTGCTTTAAATGCTTATAGCTGGTGTTTTTAGTAGGCTTATGGTTTGTGATTAGGGTTTTATATTTAATTCGCTCTACGTCACCTTGTTTTAAACTCATTATTAAACTGCTTGATGTTTCCTTTGGAAGGGAAGAAATGTGTGAACAATATTAGACTGATAAGATGTGTTTGAACACAGGTTGTCCAGAGCAGAATAGAGACCGGCATTAAACACGGACCTCATATCTCTCATTTCTTGAATCTTAGACCGAAGTTTTTCTTCGTTAAAGTGGTAATAAGAGAATTAGAAATGATGGCCATGAAACAACTAAAAGAGCTTGAAAAGCACAGAATCTCTTCAACACAAATTAGATAATGAAGAAACTAGTTGCCACTACAGGTTCTACATCTAATCAATTAAAATGAGGTGATTACAAGCTTTCTTTTAAAAAAAAAAACAATAAAAAGTTGGAATAAAGGAATAAGTGATGCTTTGGGTTGCCAGAAATTGTAAGAACTTGAAAAATAGTCCTAACTTTTAGGTCAAAATTGCAAATCTTTTCTTGATTAAGCTGACTTTACAAGCCCCATCACACTAAGGAACAGGTATACCTGTAGTGATAATACAAGTAGTGATAATACTCTAAGTTAAATTTAAGAATAAGTATAATAGCCATTAGTCAGCATTGAGTTTTTAATTGTGTTGTTTATGCTGTTACAGCTGCTCCTGATTTTTCTCCCTTTGCCCATCCCCCCCAGTCCCACCCGCTGGGCACCCTTAGTCAATCCCTATATCATTGTCTGTGTCCATGAGTCATGCATCAATGTTCTGTCACTAATTCCTTTACCATCTTTCATCCAGTCCCCTCTTCTCTCAGACAGCTATCAGTCTGTCCCATGTATCTATGCTTCTGTTTCTATTTTGTGTGTTAGTTTATTTTGTTCATTAGATTCCACATATAAGTGAGAACATGTGGTGTTTGTCTTTCATTGACTGACTTAACATAATATTCTCTAGGTCCATCCATGCTGTTGCAAAAGGTAAGAGCCCTTTTTTATTTTTACTTCAGAATAGTATTCCATTGTGTAAATGTACCACAGCTTTTTCATCCACTCCTCTACTAATAGGCACTTAGGCTGTTTCCAGATCTTGGTTATTGTAAATAACGCTACTAGGAACATAGCAGTAAGTATATTTATTTTGTATTGGTGTTTCAGAGTTTAGGATATATTCCTAGAAATGGAATTGCTATTCAAAAGGCAGTTCCATTTTTTATTTTTTGAGGATAATCCATACTGTTTTCCAGCATTGAGGGTTTTTTTTTAATACTGTGTTATTTAAGATATTTCAATATGATACTAAATAATCTACCAGAGTTGTAATAAATTTAAAGAGTATTTTATTATATTTATAGACAGTATTTGATTATTTAAAAGAATAAGTTTAGGCCACAGCTGGTGTAGCTCAATGGATTGAGCCTGGCCTGCATACCAAAGGGTTGCCAGTTCAATTCCCAGTCAAGGCACATGCCTGGGTTGCAGTCCAGGTCCCCGATAAGGGGCACACAAGAGGCAAACACACATTGATCTTTCTCCTTCCCTTGTCCTCTCTCTAAAAATAAATAAATAAAATATTTAAAGAAAATAATAATATTAATTTAATGATTTATAACTTAAGGTTTCTGAGGTCTACTGGAGACTTAGCTTTTTTTGCCAGCTTTGTCAGGGGTTTGAAATACTTGAGGATACTCAGGTTTTTAATATGTGTAAATAAGTTTTTAGGGACTTCCGGCCAAGATGGAGGCATAGGCAGACACACTATGCCTCCTCTCACAACCAAGATTAAGGACAACAAAAATATAGAACCAAAAAAACAAAACAACAAAAAAAAAACCCCAAACAACCAGAACAGACAGAGGATTGAATTGTACAGAAGTCCGACAATGATTCACCCAGACCGGTAAGAGGGGTGGAGTCAGCGGCCAGCAGAGAGGGGTCGTGGTGGGAAGAAGATGTAGCTGGTGGTCCCGGGTGCACAGGCGGCAATTACCGGGCACAGGGAGGCAATGGGCAGGCCAAGTGAGGCACACAAAGTGTCTGACTGCGGTCACAAATTCATGTGCAGATAAACCACGTGAAAATGGGCAGTGAGTCAGACTGTGCAGCTCAGGGCCCCACCGGGAATAAAGCCTAAAAAGCACTGATTAAGAACACTTGTGGGAGTTGGGGTGCTGGGAGGGAATCCCAGCCTCTCAGGAGAGCTCATTGGAGAGACCCACGGGGTCCTAGAACATGCACGAACCCACCTACACGGAAATCAGTGCCAGAGGGGCCCAATTTGCTTTGGGAAAGCAGGGAAGGGGAATGGAATCCAAGAGAGAGTAGAGCAAGCGCCACTGTTCTCTCTCAATTCCGTCCCCACATCCAGCATCACAACCCAGCAACTGGGTTGCCCTGCCCTGGTGAATGACTAAGGCTCCACCCCTCGTTACATAACAGCCATGACCAGACCAAAACAAAAAACAAAAAACAAAAACAAAAACCAAGGATGGCTCAAACGGGAGAACAGATAGGGGCCCCAGAGCTAATTCATCTAAGTGACCAAGAGGTAGCCAACCTATCAGATGCATAGTTCAAAGCACTGGTGATTAGGAAGCTCACAGAATTGGTTCATTTTGGTCGCAAATTACATGAACAAATGGAGGCTACAATAAGTGAAATGAAGAAAAACACACAGGGAACCAATAGAGATGGGAGGAAAACTGGGACTCAGATCAAGGGAGGACCAGAAGGAAGAAAGAAACAGCCAAAAAGAAAAGAATGAAAAACAAGAAGTCAAAAAAATGAGGAGAGGCTTAGGAACCTCCAGGATATCGTTAAAACATCCCAACATCTGAATTATAGGGGTACCAGAAGGGGAAGAGGAAGAGCAACAAGTGGAAAACTTATTTGAACAAAAAATAAAGGAGAACTTCCCCAATCTAGCAAAGGAAATAGACTTCCAGGAAGTCCAGGAAGCTCAGAGAGTCCCAAAGAAGGTGGACCTAAGGAGGAACACACCAAGGCACATCATAAGTCCATTAGCCAAGATTAAAATGAAGGAGAGAATTCTAGAAGCAGCAAGGGATAAGGGGACAGTCACCTACAAAGGAGTTCCCATCAGACTGTCAAATGATTTCTCAAAAGAGACCTTCCAGGCAAGAAGGGGCTGAAAAGAAGTATTCCAAGTCATGAAAGTCAAGGACCTCCATCCAAGATTGCTCTATCCAGCGAAGCTGTCATTTAGAATGGAAGGGAAGATGAAGTGCTTCTCAGATAAGGTCAAGTTAAAGGAGTTCATCATCACCAAGCCCTTATTATATGAAATGTTAAAGGGACTTACCTAAGAAAAAGATAAAAAATAGGACAGTTAAAAGACAGCAAACTCACAGATATTAACAACCACACCTAAACCAAAAGCAAACTAAGCAAAGAACTAGACCAGGAGCAGAAACACAGAAATGGAGATCACATGGAGGGTTAGCAACAGGGCAGTGGGAGGAGGAGAGAGGGGGAAGGTACAGAGAAGAAGTAGCATAGACAGTGGGTAGAAAATAGACAGGGGGAGGGCAAGAATAGTGTGGGAAAAGTAGAAGCTAAAGAACTTATGACACATGGACATGAACTAAAGGGGGGAATGTGGGTGGGAGGGGGTGTACAGGGTGGAGGGGAATGATGGGGGAGAAATGGGACAACTGTAATAGCATAACCAATAAAATATAATTTTTAAAAAATAATAAGTTTTTAAATGTTTGAAGGAAATCTAATTTAATTCACTGACTTAATAAATGGACTTAATTTAGTAGTAAATTAAAATGCAATCAAAGAATTAAGTGAAATACATAGTTACTTTTATATAAAAAATGGCTTAGGAAAACCAGGTTTTTCCATTTTTCAACTTTAATAAACTCAATATCAACTAAAACAAGAAGCTCCAAAAGTTTATTGGTCGCAGAAAAGCCCCTACCGAATAACTGCAAACTCAGTTACAGGAAACACAGGAGAGCATGCCGTATGTCACGATGTGACGACAGTGCAGGAATGACAGGCACAGACGCAGCGCTGCCCGCAGCTGGCCGGCAACCGCGTCACATTAGGTTCCCCTTCCCCATTTTCCATTTTGACTTTTCTGCCTTAGAATTACATATGCTTTGGAAATAACTCTCAGACATATTGTTGAATATTGAAAATCTAAATGCAAAACAAAATGCATAATGTATTTTTTTTTAACTAAGATACCGGTTTAGCTGCTATGAACAAGGGTCCCATCATTCATCGTTCAGGGCTAATACGGCAGCTTCATGGAATCATGGACACGGGCCTTTTCTATCTTGTTGCTTTTGCATCCTCAGCATAGACTCCCTTCTCTCTATAAAAGATAGTTGCTCCAGCTCCTGCCACCAAAGTCAGCATCCTTCTGCAGAAGGAAAGAAAGCTTCCTTTCCTTTTAAGGTCAAAACTCAGAAACTGCTTATATTCCTACAGGTTTACATCCCAGGGACTATACATCAGTCAAATGGCCATACTCAGTAGCAGGCAAGCTGGGAAATATATAGTCTTTGGATGGTGTCCATGTGCCCAGAAAAGACTCTGGTATTACAGGAGGAGAGAGCAGATATTGAGGAGACAGCTAGCCACTCTAATACAAATATGCCTGTTTTTAAGTTAAAAAATATGTACATATAAAGAACATTCATTTTTGTGCATAAGAAAATCTGGAAGCCTAGGAAACAAATAAGATACCTGAAATAAATCATTGGTTCCAGAGCATCAGCTCAGAGTCCAATGTCAGTATGTAATGACATTTTTGTTCACCCAAAAGCAAAGGTTCAAAAAGAACAAATGGGGGGGGGGGGAGGGAATGGAGACAACTGTACTTGAGCAACAATAAAAAAATAAATAAAATAATAAGTCAACAACCAACAAGTGCTGGTGAGGATAAAAAAATTAAAAAAATAAAAAGAATAGTGAGTCAGTCATAAAAGCATATTTATTCCATTTAAAGTGTTATTCTCTATTAAGAATAGGCTCTTTCTACTTTTGAAGTTAAAATATCCTTTCTTTAATGCAATAATATTGATACTAACTGGCAATATGTCTGTTCATTCAGAAATGTTTATGAAACACCCAGGCACTATACAAAATGCTGAGGATTCACTGGTTCTAATCGTCCCTACACTCATCCAATTTGGAACCCAGCAGGGAAAACAGAGTCAATACAGTATCTGAAAGAGAGTTTCAAACTAGGATAAACGCTGTTTTTTAAAGGAAATGTAGAATGGGCTATGGGAGAATATTCTGAGGAGACTGTGAATTGGGGAGCCACGAATATTTGGGAAGAAGGAATATTTAAACTACATTCTGAAAAGAAGTAGCAGTTAGCTAGAAGACTAGCAAGGAAGCACATTGTAGATGGACTGGCATGCGCAGAGACGTAAGAAGGAAGAGTTTGGCCAATTGAAAGTCCTAAAAGAAGGCCCTGTGGCCAGAAATGAGTTATCACAGAAAATAACAGCAGAGGGGGAGCAGGGGACAGGCTGAGGGTCCCATAGGCCATGCACAAATTTGAGATTTATACCCAAGGACAATGGGAAGGCATAGGTTTTGAGCAAGAAAATAATCAGCTTTATGTTTTTAAATTATCACTCTGGCCACAATGTGGAGAATGGATGGAGCAATCCAGACAAGAGGTAGGAAGGAAGTAGAATGGCAAATAGGATGGCAAGAATAGGGCACAGTAGAGATTTGGCCTCTTGGGGTAGATTCTGGTGAAATGATGGTTCTGGGAGATAGAATCAGGACCATGATCTCTCTCTGTCTCTCTGTCTTTGCCTCTGTCTCTGTCTCTCTTACTGTTGTTTAAGTACAGTTGTCTCCATTTCCCCACCACCACCACACTCCCCTACCCCAGCTGTCCCCACCTCCCACCCTCGATCCTACCCCTCCTTTGGCTTTGTCCATGTGTCCTTTATACATGTTCCTGAAAACCCTTCCCCTTTTCCCCCATTATCCCCTCCTACCTCCCCTCTGGTTACTGTCAGTTTGTTCTTTATTTTAATGTTTCTGGTTATATTTTGCTTGCTTGTTTGTTTTGTTCATTAGGTTCCACGTATTCGTGAGATCATTTGGTATTTGTCTTTCAATGCCTGGCTTATTTCACTTAGCACAATCCTCTCTAGATCCACCCATGCTCTCATGAAGGGTAGGAGTTCTTTCTTTCTTTCTGCTGCATAGTATTCCATTGTGTAAATGTACCACAGTTTTTCAACGGACTCATTTACTGGTGGGCACTTAGGCTGCTTCCAACACTTGGCTCTTGTAAGTTGCGCGACTATGAACATTTGGGTGCATAGGTTCTTTTGGACTGGTGTTTCAGGGTTCTTAGAGTATAGCCCCAGCAGTGGAACTGCTGGGTCAAAAGGCAGTTCCATTTTTAGTTTTCTGAGGAAATTCCGTACTATTCTCCACAGTGGCTGCATCAGTCTGCATTCCCACCAACAGTGCACTAGGGTTCCCTTTTCTCCCCAACCTCACCAGCACTTGTTGCTTGTTGATTTGTTTACGATGGCCATTCTGACTGGTGTGAAGTGGTATCTAATTGTGGTTTTAATTTGCATCTCTCTGATGGCTAGTGATGCCACCGAGCATCCTTGCATATGCCTCTGGGCCCTCTGTATATCCTCCTTAGAGAAGTGTCTGTTCAGGTAGAAGCAGGACCATGATTCAGAACCAGGGCTCTGGAGTCAGGCTGCCTGAGTTCCAACCCTAGTCCTACTCTGGCTGGTGAACCTTGTCCTGGGGCCTCAGTTACCTCAGCTGTAGAATGGAGAGGGTGATACTAAATGCACCTCAAAGCACAGTGAGGAATAGGTGGGATCATTCGTTTCAAGTGTCTAAAATAATGATTAGATGTATAATGTTACTAATACAATTTATTACTATTATTAAATGTTATTATAATCATTTCCATCTCTAGTGTTAGCTGTAGAAGAGTCAAGAAAGACTCTTGATACCGGTCTGGGCACCTGGGTGGTGAATGGTACCCTTTACTGAGATAAGAAAGATAGGTAGAAACACATGACTTGGGGAGAAGAAGGGAAAAGCCTTCTATTTTGTTCAATGTGTTCAATTTTGGATATGTTAAAAAAGAGGTGATAATCATGTCTAAAGTTTTTAGATGCATATATTGAAATACATTTAACATTCTTACTTGGCAATTTTTTTAAATGAATAGTCCCATTTTGTTTCCCTTCCCAATTTTTATAAACAAACTCAAAATGCCTAATTCTGAAAGTTATTCTTTTTTAAGATTTTATTTATTCTTAGAGAGAGGTGAAGGGTAGGAGAAAGAGAGGGAGAGAAACATCAATGTGTGGTTCCCTCTCATGCACCCCTCTACCAGGGACCTGGCCTGCAACCCAGACATGTGCCCTGATTGGGATTCGAAGCAGCAACCTTTTGGTTCACAGGCTGGCAGTCATTCCAGTGAGCCACACCAGCCATGGCAAAACCACTGTTTTAAGTAACAGCAATTATAAAGATTTATATCAACAGAAGCAATATGTTTATATGGGGAGCACATAACTTCTTATCATTTCAAATATCCCCACTTTAGTGCAATATAAGATTATTATTTCTGCTAGCTGCACAAAAAGAGGCCAATTTCATATGAAATTTGCTCAGGTAATGAATGGCATGGCTCTTAACACACTACACTAGGTCTTAAACTTCAAGGATTTAAGTCCTTGAAATTACTGATTCCCGTTTTGGAATTTCCAAATTTCTTATTCATAAAATTAAGTGTGAGATTGGCCTCTAAAGTCATGAGATCTAACTCCTTTATTTTATATATAATTAGGCCTATATATAATTAGGAAAGCTACATAAAGACCATGAGGAGTTATGATTTTTTAAAAATTATTTCAGAATAAAGCAATAGAGAAGAACAATAGACAAATTTCTTAATTTTTAGTTCCAGTTACATATCTAAATTTTATCCTGTACAGGAATAATTCTTTATGGAAACACAATGACTATTTTCCAAATATCACTTCGGTCCTGGGACCCAGGTTCAATTTTTATATTTTGAAACCACTAATTTAGATACATATATATTCAAAAAGTCATTAGCCAAGATATTGGACTTTTTTAAAAAAAATCAATTCTGGGATTTCCTACTTTGTCTTTCTTAAAGAACCAGCCTAGGCCTATCTTCCTTTCATGGACCTTCCCAGACCAGCCCAAAGAGCAGGGATCTCCATCTCTGAGAAGTCCTTCATTCACACTTGCCTTCCGCTATTTCACGTAAACCAGTGCATGGAGAATGACCGACATTTTCATTCAACCAGCATTTGAGCTTAGCTATGCGCCCAGCACTGTGGAATCCATGGTGAGCAAACCCGTCAGTGAGTTCAAGGTCTCATTTGAAACTCTTCCTAAGCTTATCTATTGCCCAGATGTGGCCCATTCAGTTATGCAGGCCCAGGAGTTCTCACAACATTTGGTTGCTTTTATTTTTTTCTTACCCTTCATTCTATATAACAGTCCCTCTAATCCAGGAAGCAACCCTTTTCAAAGTTTTATATAATACCTCAAAATAGAACCCTGTGAACTAATGGTAATACAGAGAGGTTTCTTCCCTAATCTAATTTCAGCATGGACATTGGTCTCATGAAATTAAATACAATGTCAATAATTGGAGCAGTTTTGCTTTATTTAAATATGTACTATTTGATTGGGGTGGAAGAGAAATAAATTACTTTATATCCTTGATTTCAAGATTTTTGCCACATGAATGAATATTTTTAAGGTTGAAATGCTCTTGCAATGAATTGTACATTTAACTATGGTGGTTGTTGGTTTCCTGAAAAAGCTGTTTTCAAGTCAATGACAAACCTTAAAATCAGTGTTGCCTTAGAAACAACGCAATTCAACATGAAGACTCAGACTCAGACTGATTTGATGAAAGAACAGGTTGGCACCCGGAGACTGGACTTCTGGCCTTGGTTCTACTGCCAATTAGCTGCTGAGCCCCAAACCTGGTGACATCTGTCCAGTCTCTTCACTGCTCTGGACCTTCTCTGCCCATCCATAAAACGAAGTTCTGCACCCACGTTCCTCAAATTCTCTGCAGTAAGGAATCAGTTTTTAAAACTTCCCCCTCAGTGGCAGACTGATATGTTTATGAGACACAATAAAAATACCCGTCCATGGGACAGCCATAGTCAATTGCTACAAAAGCTTCTAGATGCTCACTCCCTGTGCCCGTCTTTGCGAACATCTGGCCTGCGCCTCCAGCTGCACTTTGAGTGGCACTGACTTCAACTACTAGGAATTAGACCACCATGCAGGTCAGATGATGATTCTCAAAGTGATTTACCACCTTCTTTGACTCGATTCTGTTCAGTAACACAATTAGCTTATACTCCCCAGTTACCAAGTAGCTGAGCAGAAGGAACAACAATTCCGGGAATCAGTTATTCAAAAGGAAGGTGTTATTTGTGGAAAATTTGAGAGAGCAGTGTTGTAGTTAATCCATTTGTGGGATACTTTGACAACCAACAATATCGAAGACACCTTTCAGGCAGAATAATAAAAGATAAGTGTTCTCTTTTCTTCTTATTAAAAATATAAAAAATATGAAAATTTATCAGTTGCTTAAAAAAGACTTGACAACCAGGAACATTAATCACCCATTGGATGGAATTATCAGCCAATGTTTCTTAGAGGGTGAATTTTGAGAGAGAAGACTGATATACGGGAGCTCTTCCTAGAATAGGCTTCCTCCTCACCACTTAGTTCATGATAGAAAGTTAACTACTTAATGGTTATTAACCACAAAGCCATCGCAATTCAAGGAGAACAACTGTTTGAGTAATACATCAAAGTGCAAGAGTGCATGCAAATGTGACCACTTGCTGGTTTTGTAAGGACTCTGGCCATGGTAAATCATGGCATGTGCTTGCTCTTCCTCTTTGCCCACCAGTTTGGGTACAAGGCCAAAAGACCCCTAGAAATTACCGAGCTCGGACTCTGAAGACCCTTCATCAAGTTCACGAAGAAGAAAGTGCTTCAACTCCAAGAAACAGAGCATTCCCTAGGCAGGGCAGGCCCAAGGGCCTCCTGGGGAACTGCTGAAAGATGAGGAAGTCTGCCTTAGGGCCCAGAGCACCAATCAGAGGCTGTCCTGTCCTGAGCACCAGGCCAATGCTATCCCACAGAGGTTCTCGCCCTCAGCATGTATCAGGATCACCTGCCCAGCTTACTACAGATGGCTGCCCCCATTCCAGAATGTCTATTTCACAGGGCCTAAGAGTCTACATTTCTAAGAAGTTCCTGGGAGGTGCTGATGCTGATGCTACTGGTTGTAGAAACACACTTTGGGAACTATTGGTATAAAACATCTGATGAGAGAATTGGGAAGACCTTGGATGTTACCTAATCGAAACCTCTCTCATTTTAAAAGTAAGGACCCTAGGGCTCAAAGGAAAAGTCTTGCTCATCGTCATATATCCAGCATGCAGAGGCTACACACACACACACACACACACACACACACACAGAAAGAAACTTGGGTCTCCAGAGCCTTAATGAACTGTTCACATCATGGTTCTCTATGGCCACATATCAGGATCCTGGTCTCTGAGAAGAAGGGGTACCAGCAGGGACTTCGTGCTGTTGACCCTCCTACCCACATGTCCTTCTAGGAGCTACATGCTAGTTCTCTCAGTGACCTTGTAATGGCAGGTAGGTGTCCTGGGCCCAGACAGGGCATTGGCAGCACAATGGGAACTACCTCTTGCCTAGATTTAAACCCAAAGAACATGTTGTCACCACTGTGCATGCTGCCTCTTTCCCCACTTCCTGCCAGCTGGGCACAATCAGATGGCCTGAGATGTTGAAAAGTGGCACAAGGATGCAAGAGATGGTCACAGATTACTTGCAGTGGTGCAGTGGAGGTAAGTGTCCAGCACAGGGCTCAGTGACTATCGGGATGGCAGAGTTGCTGGCTGTGTGCTTGACAGTCTGACCTGATACCAGTGTCCAAACTCCCTTGGATCCTGCCCTTTGGCTGAGCCTGTTCTGCAATTCCCATCGATTCTGTGTGCTTCCTGCTTCCCTTCCAATAAATTATTCTTCTGTTCAAATGGTCTGCAACCAAGAACCCCAGCCAACATGATAGCCCATTAATTTCCTCAGCAGCAGAGAGCCAACTGCTCCTGAGGAAAGTGAGGGCTGCTGCAGAGGCTCCTGCAGGGACTCCCGCCTTGGGAGCTCATTGATTCCCCCTGACGCACTTTGATTCCTTAGACAGAGTCTGCAGCAGGCTACTTGAGTCACAGGGAGCCACCTCCCCCACCCTCACCTCCCCCCACCCCGCTCTGCCCCAGGCCGTGTCTGTGATGCACTTCCCTTGGCCAGAAGTGGCCCAGGAGTTCAGCCTGATCCACAGCAGGACTCAGGCTCTCACAGGGGCAAGGAAGGCCCAGAGGGCCCTCAAGCTGGGAAAAGAGGAAAGTCAGGCCATGCTGATGGTGGTGCCCCAGTACTGCCCTGGCACTTGCTCTTTCCCAGTCTTTATTACTCAGCTCCTTTATTTTCATGAGATGCCCTGGTGAGCATCCTTCAATAAAGGCCCTGCTGGCCTGAAGTTCACCCTCCGTCTTTGGTATTAACATAATATCTCTTCTACACTGACTCACTGAAAACCTCTCTCTGCCTTCTCAATCTAGTTACCTTTCTCCCTGCAGCCCCACACATGGGAGCTCAGACAAGGTAAGCTTTTCCCTTGTGATTCAGGTATCATCAGAAAAGGGAAAACAAAAGGTGATCTAGACTAGAAGGCATCCTTTAAAAAGAAAAAGAACCTCTGGAGGGTTAAGACATTTCTTTACATTGCTTTTTAATTAAACTTCACTGTCAGATCTTTCCATTTCAGATTTGCTCACAACCTCAAACTTTCATCCTCTAGCTGCATGCTTTAGAAACGTGGTCCTTCAGGTACTTGATATTAGTGATTGATTTGAATTACTGGACTTGATAGCCTTGTTTCAGGAGGCGTATGCATCTTAAAAGAAAAAGTGCAGTTCTTTACTGAAAGTAGCCAAGGCCCTGTAGAGAAATAGCTGATTCCCGGACCCAGAAGGGAGGTACAAGATGAGCCTGGAGTAACTAGTTACCCCTGAAAGTAAGGAAGTGCTCAAGGAAACGATGGGAGCACATCACAGTGACGGGAAGCCAGCTAGAAGGGGACCTCAGTGTGCAAATCGGATGCAATTTGAGCACCAGTGTGATTAAATAGAGTAATGAAGTAAAAACCATCGGCTTAAAAAAACTCCAAGGGATTCATGAGTTTGGGGGTTAATAAAAAAGCACATAAAAAAGTAGGAGCAAAGGGAAGGTTGTTACCGTAGAATGCCTGGTGCCAACTGCAAATGTGGAGATAGTGCTGAAGTTGGGGATTCATCACTTTGCAGCATCAAGTTACAAATTGGATCAGGAATTATATATATTGATACAAAATCTAGAGGGATATTTTGATGAGGAGCAGAATATTTGCATGGTCTTAGAAAGTATCTCCCCATGAAACTGTCCAACAGTAGAGAAAACAAGGGGGTTATCACTTAGTATTACCAATGAGGGACAGACAGACACGGGGTGCCTCTAGAAGTGACCCCTGGGAAGGACATCCATCACTTACCCAGAATTCTGATCAAGAGCATATAGTTGGAATCTCTAAGTATAAGAAAATCATCAGACAAACCCCAAATGAGAAGTGTTCTATTAAAAAGGTAGAGGGTTTAACAAAGAGAAAGAGAGAGAGAAAGACAGAGAGACAGAGAAGAAAGAAAAGGAAGAAGGGACTATATTCTTCAAAAATGTAAAGTCACAAAAGCAATGACAGCCTGTGAAAGTGTTCCAGAGTAGAAGAAACTAAATACATACACATCTATGAGAACTGATACATATATAACTTACTGTCAAGCATTTCAGAAAAACTAAAGGGAACACACAAATGAGAACAAAGATGAGGTGAAATTTCAGTAATAGGTCAAATGGGAAAAAGGTACACCTATGGGTTTTGGCACTATTCTCATTATTACAAATTGCCTCCAAATTTGAAAAAATGTTTTAATGATTTGAAGGGAAAGCAGCGAGTACAGAGGGCACAGGGAAGGTTAGGGGATGGTGGAAATGTGTGTGTCATGACTGTGCTAACACACAACTGTTCACATTTGTCAAACTGCACACTTAAAATTGGTGACTTTTGTTGTAGTAAATCATAGATCAATGGATCTTACTTGAAAAGGTAAAAGAAAAGTGAAAGTCCATTTCTGAAAGGTTCTGTGTTTGTTTAAAGGCAGAAAGGAGAGAGGGAGGACTTTCATTTGCCTTGTGAGAGGCTCTGGGGACCGCTGTGTCACGGTGGGAGTGGGCTACCTGGTGAGGTTGGTTGGTTCCAGCCTGGGTGGGCATACGCCACAGACAAAACCTCATGGTCTCCCTTTCTGAAGCATATTATGGCACAAAAATTTAAGCATTTTTGCAATAACAGTTATGTTGTAGTGAACATAATATTCACATAAATAGTTAAGATAAAACACCAAAACTCAATCAAATCTGCCCCCAAGGGATCCTTTGTATTATCCCAGATCCTGAGAACATCATTTACTGTCCTCAAAGGTGGTTCTTCGTAGGCAGGGTTCTTGCATGTGTCCCACACAAGCCACACACCCCATGTGATGGCATCAGCACCCTTCCTTCCCCATCTCTCAAGGCCCTACTCAGAGGATCCCTCCCCACCACCCTTTCACACTTGGTAGTCTCTGTTTACGACCATCCTCCTCATAACAGTTACCTGTGAAAACGCAGCTCCAGGTCAACTTGGAAATGACCCTCAGCACTGAGCACCACACCTGGCACTTTGGAAAAGCCTTTTGGATTCAACTAAGCAAAAAGGAATGTAGGCATACTTACCATTTCATTCCTTTTCTTCTTCACCCAGAGAATTCTGTCACCTTCTACTGAGAAACCCATACTATCTACGCTATTTCCTCTAATGGACTTCCAGCCCAGGAACACAGCCTTAAAACGGGATTTGGGGGCCTCCCGGTGCTCACCACAGGCTGTGTTCTTGCACCGCCTATACAGAAAGAGGAAGCAGAGTAAACCCACCCCATATACACCTCAGCCCAGGCCTTTGCCTGGTCTCTATTGTGAATGGGGGGACATGGGGTTACAAAAATTAAAAATAAAAATAAATAACTAAAAAGTAAAAACAACAACAACAGGATTTTGTTATAACCAATGTAATAAAACTTTCTGGGACTCAGATTTTCAACTCTTTGTTACAAGGAGGAAGAGACACTTTCAAATGAGCTTATGAGGCAAAACAAAACAAAACAAAAACATAAAAACAGTGGGGGAGACTCAAAGCAAGCCATTTCTGTCAAAGCACCACCAGGACTATTTAGACAAACTGCTACGCTAACGACAACTGAGCAACTAAAATGGAAAGCGGCAAGGTCCTGGTGAGAAACGGAGCCGGAGCCGTGAGAGTGGACACCAGGTGCTCGCTGCCAAAGTGGGGAGAAGTTAGTCCACAGCTAAGAAGGGGAGAGCCAGGATCTGAACCCAAGCAGTCTGATTTAAGAACCTACATTTTTACCTCCTGTACCCACATAGGTTCAATTCCAATTCCCCAGTAAACATTCTTTCCAGACAGATCCAGCATGAGGTCTGCATCCAAAATTAAGACTCAACCTGATTAACAACACTTAACCAAGCCTCATTTAACACTAAAAATCAATAAAAGATTCTATTTCTCTCCATTTAATTTCTATTGTCCAGCCACTTTCTTTCACACTGAAGAATGCTTATGAGGTTTCTCACTGGAACTCCTGTTGGCCCTACTTCTGTCTGTGGAACTGATAAGGATTTTCTTTCTACTAAAGTTGAATCTCTTCTTTGTTTTCAACCTCCTTTCTCTGAGACCATCACACTGACATCTTCCAATGACTAGCTCTAATGAGGCCACAGCTTTATCTTTCCCATGGACACTGACCTATACTTATATTATGTACAGACAGGATATGGACTGAGCCATCAGTACACTTCAGAAACATCCTCAGATCATGTAGTAGCAAAAGCATGCTTCTTTGTGAAAGAGCTGGTGGCTTTTCAGGCCAGACCACGCTTCACACAGATCGTCAAGTCCCATTTGCAAAGTGGAGCTTTCACCTGAGGTATCTGAGCAATGGATCACCTCCACCCACTACAGAGGCTCAGGTGAATGAACTTTGCACTTGAACTGCCTGATTTCAAATGAAATAGCATACACTTCCCTGATCCCTGTGTTTTCTGAGTCATTGACTCCTCTATTTTGAGAAAAAATGGTCATATGCCCTACTCCCTTAAAGACTGAAAGAAATCAGAGGTTTTGAAGTCCATCCTTTAGGGGTTCTGGACAGCTCCATATAGCTTGGAAACAATGTCTAGCAATTTCTGAGTGACTGGCACCAACACAAGGAGCTAGTCACAGCTGGGCCTGGTGAAAATGTTGGTCCTGGGAGATCAGGCAGTCCTGACTCAAGGGGATGGGGAGAGGGTTGGGGCAAGGGCCCGGGAAGATGAAGAATGATTCTAGTCATCAGGATTAAATTCGGCTTCCAGGGCAAACAATTTATCTCTGCACATTCCTCTCCTAGTCTGAGTGTAAATGCAGGCATTTTACTGCAAACAAATAGGCTTATTACCAATATAGTATAGCTCAGCTTACTGCTTCATTTTTCATACAAAGAGCCAGTCTCTGCCAAGCTCCTGGTGTATTTCAGACACTGTACTTCTTACACTGACACAAATCGAAATATTTCAAAATGAAAGAGGGTTCAGCCTGTCCTTGACGAGAAAAAGTGTTCCGCTAAAGCCAAGGCCGCCCCTATCGTCTATGGGGCCAGAGGCAAGAGAGTACAAATGGAGGCCCACAAAATTACTACTTTAAAGTGCTAATCAAGCTAGCAAACGGTCACATAATCCTCCTCCCTTGACAAATGTAGCTTTATGACCACCTGGAGTCCAGGTATGATTTAGAATTCTCAGACCCCTCAGAGTTCCAGACCAGACAGGAAAGAGCAACTCTGGCCAATTCATGAGTTCCTTCCGTTCCCTACCCAGCCTCCTTCCCTCCCCAGGGAGGCCTCTGGGGCATCCTGTGGACCCTCAGCCCACATTTGCTAGATGGTTCACAACCTGCCACACCTGCTCCTTTGGGCACTCCTCAGGGATGGAGTCTGCCTCTCTGCTTGTGAAGGCCCTAAAAGCAAGCTGGGGGACTTTAAGCAGGGAATTCCACGGGTGTCTGGGACTTGAAGGTCAACGGGGATTCTGGGTGGGCAGTCCACTTCACCTGCAGACACTGAGCTCAGTTGGGGGAGGGGACACAGCGTGGGGAAGTTTAGACCCTGCCCTCTAAACCCTGGAAATAAGTGTAAGGGATTTTGTTACTCAGGTTCAAGGCAAAACAGACTAAAAGCCTTCTCTGTTTTCTTCTAACTATATCAACTTTTCTTTCTGGGAGGAAGATTCCTTATATCAAAGACAAACTGGTGTAAGAGAAGAGTCCTATCTGGAAGGGATGAAAGAAAAAGTTGGAATACTTGCAGCTAGCTGTTCTGTTCCTCAAATGGCAAACGGATTGAACAGGGTTCCTTTCTTAGGGCATCAACTGGGCAAACCTTACAAGTTCCTTCTGTTGTTGAGAACGGGTGTCCTACCTAGAGCAGGGAGTCAAAAAGAGCCAAACGAAGAAGTAGCCAAAGCACCTAGGGCCACAAAGCCAGAATCCTAGGAACCTCCCCACGCTGAGTCACCTGGGCAAGGAAGTTTAGGGTCTGCTGCAAACAGAAAGGCCTCTCAGGGACCACCACAGGCGGCAAGTGGAGGTGGGTCGCAGTGAGGGAGGTGTCCAGGACCTGGGCTTCACCCACATGGTTGACCTGGTATCTTCTTTGCCTTTTTTTGGTCAAGGCAAATTCACCAATTTTCCGGGCCTCCATTTTTAACTCTCTAAAATGGAGACATTACCTGTCCGCCTCAGTTGGCGGTGATGCCCCTAAGAACTTAGCACAGTCCTGCACTTGGTAAGTGCTCTGTCAACAGTACCTATTTATTAGAACTGACAGCTGAACCCAACCTAGGAATCAGGCAGTTCCCCACCACAGACCCGAACATCCAACATGGGGTTCTGCAGAATCTGCGTGCACTGGCGGGGTGGACGGGGCAAGGTGGGGAGGTCGAGGCTTTCAGGACAGAGGCTGACCAGAACAGATGGGGGAAGGCACACAGAGGTCAAGCGTCCCATCTCAACCCTGTTCCGGGGTAGTTGAAAGTCACCCAGCTGGAGTTGCAAAAGACAGGCGCCTTATGCATTTGCATGCCTCCGGGATTGGAGGCGGGGATCCGCACCGGGGAATGGCCGGGAAAGAAGGTGTCACTCACCCAGCAGGAGCAGCTTGAGCTCCCGGCGCGCGTCCTTCTTGTCCCGGCGAAGCTGCCGCTCGATCTCTGCGCTGATGCGCTGCGACTCCTTCTCCTCCGCTGACAGGCAGCAGCAGCCCGCCATGGTGCTCGCTGCAACCGACGGGGCGATGTGGCCCGGAGCGCCCGGATCCTTCTCCCGGCCGCTCTCTGGGCCGACCCGCGACGGGCGCCCGACTTCGGAGAGAAAAGACGGTGGCCGACTTGAGTTTCGGAGTAAGAGGCCTGGACCTTCGGGATTCAATCTCTCCTCCCGGGTGGGCTCCGACGCAGGTGTGAGTCCCAAGCGCTGGCACTGATCAAGTGCACCCGGGATCCCGGCTCACGCAGCCTGCACTCGCTCGGGGGAGAAGAGTTAGAGCTGAGCTCAGTTGCGAACGGTGCTAGCACCGGAGGTGGACACCCAGTCAGGGAGCGCAGAGAGCACGTAAAAAGTTGGGGCGTCGGTGCCCGAGGGAGAGCGGAATCTCCCAGGCCTGGGGGTATCCCAGGCAGGGTGCAGGCACGGCGTCAGTTAGAAGCCAAGCTTCCGAAAACCTCAGCAATGACCGCAGACTAAAACCAACAGAGAAGGTTCCCACTGGTGCTTATAGCTCTAAGTGCCAGAAGGAGGCGGAGCGTCTCGAACCTGCAACCCTGGCGTCTGCAAGAGTTGACCTTAGGGCACAGCAAGCGGGTGACGAGTGTAGGCGAAAGGGGCGAGCAAGGAGCTGGAGTGCGGACCTGCGGGTGGGGGCGGCTAGAGTCTTTGGGAGCAGCCCCCACACCTGCCTCCCTCGCTGTGGCGTCCAGGAGCGGGGAGGGCGTCCAGGCGCAAGGAGGGCGTCCTGCGGAGGTTGCTGTGACCACTGCGCTCTGGCCGCCAGGCCCAGCTCCCTGCCCAGATCCGGGTTCCGACAGGTGAGAGAGTTTCACCAACTCCCAACCTCAACTCCTCCCAGCTGCAAGAGGAGTGGAGGGAAGCCAAGCGTCCGCCACGGGACAAAGCATGCCAGGGACTAGACTGCGCTCTCTACATTCCACACCCTGGTTTCCTAACCCGGCTCCTTCAGCTTCCCGGAGGCCCCAGCCGGGCTCAGGCTTGGTCAAAGCCCAGGATCAGCTCGGCCGCCTGCCCGCCAGATGCGGCTAGCCTTGAACCCGCTGGCGCTGCCCTTAGAGAAGCAAATGCCGCTGGGTTCAGTTAAATACGAGAAATCCAAGAGCAGAGAGTAAATATCCTCCTAGCCCCTTCCTACCCCACCGGACAAGGAGGGCCGGGGATGTGGGGCATGGAAAACAGCAGGCTACTTTGCATTTTATGATGGGGAAGAGTCCTGCTTTGTAGAGAGAGCTGATGTGTCTCCAGCAACACCTGCCATGGTCCCTGCCCCAGCCCTGGAGCCTGACAGCCGCCTAGTAAAGAAAGATGTGTCCTCACAGCGACGTTGGCCCGGCTCCTGGATCCTCGGGAGCGTGATTGAGCTGCATTGATAAAAACTTAAAGATTGAAAAGCACCTCTTTGTACTCAAATAGCACCATAGAATGAAGATTATATCTTATTTTGTCTTCTGCGTAGATTCTGAGGCAGAGAGCAAACAGGTTCACGGGGGGGGGGGGACAGAAAAAGGAAGGTGACGAGAAGGGATCCTGTTGTTCACTGCAATGAATGCTTTTTTTTTTTCTCCTTCTCTTTTTCATGTCAGCATACATGCCACTTAAACCACTTTATTGGCGTTAGGTAATTAGCTAATGCGTCCTCTATTAAGAGCAAGCAGCAGAGCCTTTCACAAGTCGCACACATTTAATCAATTCAAACGCAGGAGCATATTGAGTGGAGAGAGTGGTAGGCGTCATTGTATAAAGAACTTGGCACTGCGATGCTATTTGGCTGAAGGTCTTATTTATTTTGCAGTTTAGAGAATGCAGACAACTCAGACATTAAAAATGAATGAGCATACGTTCTTAAATGCATGACTTTGTTTTCATTTCCTTGCAGGCCTAAGTTGACAGTAACAGTGACCCCTACAGGAAGACTCCCAGACACTTCCCATAGATCCTTGGGCATTTAGTCGTGCGTTTCTCCCAGAGCCCTTTACAGGTTCATCTACGATATGAGAAAAAGACTTATCTTTTCAAACTAATAGTTGCATCATAATTATTAGTATTTTTAAATAAGTAAAATTAGGGCTAAGTTGAACTCCACATTATCTAGAATAACTGTTTCAAAGTTGGTAAAATTTCAAAAAAGATATGAAACATTACTTGTGGTAAATCTGTATAACTTTTCTGGACTGATCAACTTGGTAGTATGTATCAGAATCTTTAAATGTGTTCATCCCTTTTAACCAAACTGGTATTTCCCCCCTTATGAAATAATCAGAAGTTTTTGGTCATATTTGACTGGGGGTGGTGAACACACAATACAGGGCCCAGATGATGTGTTGTGAAATCGTGCACCTGAAACCTATATGATTTTGTTAACTAGTGTCACCCCAATAAGTTCAATAAAAAGGGAAAAAAGAAATGAATAATCAGAGAGAAGCCATAATTTAGGTGCAAAGGTTTTATTTCTCATAACAACAATAACACAAAACAAAAACTAAATGCCCAACAACAGGGAATCAGTCGAATAAATTATGGTATAGCCATACAATGAGATGTTATATAGTCACTATGTCAATATGTCAGTGACAAATGTGTAAATAACAATACAAGATTTAGGGGGAAACCTCAAACTGTAGTTAGTGAAAAAGGCACGATACAAACATATAAACAGTATGATACAAGCTTTATTATGGAAACACGTGCACACATTTTTTAAGAGACCAAAAGGACATACACTAACAAGGGGTTTGCTCTGAGTCATAGCTTTTATGGTTGGTTTTAATTCTCTGCTGTAAAATTATTTGTGGCAGCTCTGTTAAAGTTATCTTGGCCCCACTTTCCTCAACTGCAAAATGATAGGGATGAACCAGATTAGAGTCAAAGGGATCTTTGTAGCTCTGTTTAGATACACAAATACTTACATTGAGTTACAATTGCCTGCAACTTCCAATACAGTAACATGCTGTACAGGTCTGTGGCCCAGGAGCAATAGGCTGTACCACTCGCAGCCTGGGTGTGCAGTGGCCCGTGCCATCTAGGTCTGTGGACATGCACCCAATGACGTTCACATGACAGAATTGCCTAACGAGGTGCATTTCTCAGAGTGCATCCCCGTCATTGAGATCCATGGCTATATGGACAATGAAGCCTGTCTTCAAACACGCATGACTTTGGGTGGCCAGGAATAGCTACTGTTTTTAAATTTGAATTTTCATGGGAATTAGGTGCCTCAAGCACTTAAGGAGTAAAAATCCTTCTCTACAGTCATATCGTTCTCCTCTAGAATGAACCAATTTTAGCAATCTAGTATGTTTTCTTTATTTTGTTATGCTCTTGTAATGCTATATAAGCATAAAAAAACCCATAAACATATACAAGCGTACACAGAAGGAGTTCGTCACCATTTGTTTAAAGTGAGACTATATTACATGAACTCCATAGTTTCCTTTCCCCTCCAACAATACCTTATGGGAATCGAAGTAAACTGGTTACCTTAGATTCAGTCTTTTATACATTCGTATGAGGGAGGACCCAAAAAATCCCAGAATTATCTTCTGGAGGATGAGCCCCTTGTACTACAGGCTTCCCCCACTAGGCGAGTGTTCTGGGAACCCATCTGCATCAGTGTATCAGCTGGTGTTGTTGTGAGGGGCTGCCTTTGGCTTCAGTGAATTTTTTTTAAGACTCTCAACACATTTTCCCGTTTCATGATGGGTGACTTACAAGTGCCCCTGCCCACACCTCACTGAATGCAGCAGTTTTTGACCAAAAAAACAACATGACCCCTGTGCCCCACCCTCCATATTCACCTGATCTTCCCCAAGCAACATTTTTTTGTTTCCTGGAATGAAAAAAGTCCTCAAAGAGAAACATGTTGCTGATATGGAAGAGCTGAAACAAAAAACAGCAGAAGCAGTAAAAGGCATTAAAATCAACACGTTCAAACACGTTTTTTCCACTGTTTTGAGCAGTGGAAAAAAATGCCTCAATAAGTGTATTGCATCAGATGGAGAGTACTTTGAAGGAGACTGCAGTTTAAATGTGTAAGAATAAATACACAATTTTTTATAAATAAATTCTGGTTTTGGGGGTATCTTCCCTTGTATATTCATAGTATTTTATGACATAAAAGGACCATATTTTATTCAGGTTTTCCCTTTGGAGAAGCATTCATTTCTATTTCCAATTTTTGGCCACTAAAAACAAAGCTGCAATAGAATCTCTGTATCTAAATTCACCTGCACTAGTGCCTTTATTTCTATGGGATAGATTCCCAGGGGAAAAAAAGGCTGCTTAATTGAAAGATATATACATTTTTCATTTGAATAGATGTGGCCAGATTCCTGTTAAAAAGACTATAACAATTCATATTTCCAGCAAAAAAATGTGAATATCCATGTCCCTACCAGCAATGAACATCACTCATTAATTTTTGGCACCCTGAAGAAATACAGACAATGTTCAAGTGTTGTCTTACTCCATGGTTTCCTGATAGCTCATGAATTTGTACATTTCTTCGAAGCATGCTAGCATTTACACTGGCCACCCCGTGAATTGTCTACTTACATCCTTTGCCCATTTTTTAAATTGAGCCATTTGTCTTTTTCTTACAATCTGTAAGAGCTCTTCAATATTACATATCAACTTTGCCATCTGAATTACAAATTTTCAAATACACTTTTGTCCTTTATAATTTAGAAAAAAATTTTTAAGATTTTATTTATTTGTTTTTAGAGAGAGGGGGAGGAAAGGAGAAAGGGAGGGAGAGAAACATCAATGTGTGGTTGCATCTTGCACACCCCCCACTGGGGGAGCTGGCCCACAACCCAGGCATGTGCCCTGACTGGGAATCGAACCAGCGACCCTTTGGTTCTCAGGCTGGTGCTCAATCCACTGAGCCACACCAGGCAGTGCTGACCTTTATAATTTTTAATGGAATCTTTCTCCATAGAAAATATTTTATTTTTACGTATCCAAATATCTTTAATGTCTTGCACAGCTTCCAGAGGTCTAGTCTTTGCACGATGGTCTCCCCGTTTCTAGATTGTACATGCGGTATCTTAGATTTTCTTGCAAGCGCTTTTATTATTTTCTTTTTAACATTTAAATATTTAATCCATCTGGTGTTTATTTTTGTAAAATGTGTAAGATAGGAGACTAATTTTATTTTCTTCCAGATGGATAGCCAGCTGTACCAACATCATTCATTTATTGAAGAGTCCATCCTTTCCCCAAAGAATTAGAGTATAATCTTTGTCATGTATTATAGTTTCATTTTGACTGAAATCCATTTCTTGGAGTCTATACTGTTCCACTGAGCTATTTATTCCCATATCAATACCATCTTGATTTGATTACAGGGGCTTTATGGAATATTTCAATATCAATGGGACATATCACCTGTCAGTGTTATCAAACTCTTCTTAGTTTTATTCAGATGCTCACTCTTCCACATGAACTATATTGTCATTTATCAACGACTTCTCCCCTGAACTTCAAAGCATAACCTTAACCCTACCTTTAACTCTCTTGACATACTGACTTGGATTTCTAATAGGCATCTCCATCTCAATTTAACAGTCCTAAACCAAAACAAAACTTGACTTTGTTTTCCCAAATATATCTTCCTGCTACCTTTTTCACCTCAGCACCAAACACCTGACTGGGAGGTGGCCTCTTCGCTCCACCTCCCACACGTGACCTTCGCAGTCATGGATGAGGCCTTCAGCCACATCCTGAATTCTTCGGAAACCACTGCATGCAGTCACCAGCTTCTGCAATTAGCAGCTTGGGGGATGTCACACACATTTAATCTTTATGAATGCAGTCCCTGAATTGTCCTCTGTTGTGTTACATGTGGTCCCCAGGTATATTCATTTCTATTTTTGCTGCCTCCACTTCTGGCCAAGCCAACAGCACCTCTGACCCGGACTAAAACAAGAGCTTTGTCACTGGTCTTCCTGCTTCTACTCTTCATCCCCTAAAATCCACTCGCCACAGGATAAGACAGTCAGAATGAGCTATAAAAATCCCAAAACAGATCCCACTATTCTCTAGCTTAAAATCCATCAATAGGTTCCCATTAGAAAATAAAATTAAATGTCCTTGTTCTTGACCTAGGCCATTGCCTACCTCTCCAGCTTCATATCCTAACATTCTCCCTCCTTTTCAAATACCCTCTGGTCACATGTATATATGACTCCATATATGATTTTCTTTAAGGATGGTTTAGAAATGGAAAAATGTTAACAAATTTAGCAATTGCTTGGGGTCTATCACCTGACATTATAAAGGCTGCTCCTGTCCATCCTCACAACACCAGGCCTTAGCCAGGGGTGTGAAATCATTGTCACCTGGGCCACATCAGCCTGGAGGTTGCCTTCAAAGGGCCAAATGTAATTTCAACTCCTGAACAGTTAAGGAGTAGTTACATCTATGCAGTGGTAAAATTATTTCAGCCCTTTGAAGGCAACCGTGAGGCTGATGTGGTGACAATGAGTTTGACACCCCTGCCTTAGACAAATGAGATTGATGTCAGCTTGAGCTCCTCATTGATTTTCACCTTAATTTATTTAGAGTGGAGACATTGTTTGAAAGAAAAACACATGTCGTGTAGATTGTCTAAAATTAAATGCATTTACACACACACACACACGCATGCACAAAAGAAACAAAGCACTTGCCCCCCCCCTTTTTTTTGGACATAACTCAGGTCTTTGCATTATCTGCTCTTCTGATTGAATCAGCCCTTCTCCAGACCTTGAAATGTTTGGTTTATACTTGGCACGTAGGTCTCGACTTAAATGTGACTGACTAAATGCAAGCTGCCTTGACCACTTGGCCTAAAGTGGCCACTCCTCCCTGTCCCCTCCACTTCATTTCATCACACTCTTATATTTTCATTGCAGCATTCGGCATTGTCCGATTTCTCATTTCTGTTCTTCCTTATTCATCTATTGTCTTCTTCCACCAGAAAAAGAAGGTAATTTCCATGAGAGAGAGGATTCTGACTAGTTTATTCACCACTGTATCCCTAGGGCCTGTGCTGAGAAAGCCACATCATCTTAAAGTTGTACCATCCAACTCTGTTCAGATCCCGTTCTCAGCAATGTGGTTTGGTCCTGGAAAAGTCAGCACTATGAGATTTGCGGCTGGGCATTTGCCTGTTTTATACGATATTATGTAACACCAAGGAAACCAAGACACCCCTGCAGACCCTTGATTTGTGGAGATAAGACCCTGCCTGTAAGCAACAGCAACCCAATGTGAATGGGTTAGGTTAGAAATGGAATTTATTGGCTTTTAGGACTGAGAAGTTTAGGGATGGTCTTAGCTATAAGCTCTTATGGCTCCAGGTGCTAAAGCAATGTCATTAAGAGGCCATGTAATGCTTATAAGTATTTGTGACGTTAATGAATGAATGAATGATACCTACTTCACTGACTCATTGGTAAAGCTTAGAAGAGGGCATATATATAAAATCTTTGGTTCCCTGCCTGAAACTACTATATCCATTCATCATAGACAGTGTTACTTTTAAAAATCATATCATCACCATCAAAAACTTCATTTTCAAAAAGTTGTGGTACATATATACAATGGAATATTACTCGGCCATAAAAGAGAATAAAATCTTGCCATTTGCAACAACATGAATGGACCTAGAGTGTATTAAGCTAAGTGAAATAAGTCAGAGAAAGACAAATACCATATTATTTCACTTATATGTGGAATCTAAAGAACAATATAAACAAACAAACAAAACAGAAATAGACTCAAAGACATAGAGAACATTTTGACAGTTGTCAGAAGGGAGTGGGGTTGTACGGGGCTGGGTGGAAAAGGCGAAGGGATTGAGAAGTGCAGATTGGTAGTTACAGAATAATCACAGGTACCTAAAGTACAGCATAGGAAATACAGTCAGTAATGTTGTAATAACTCTGTGTGGTGCCAGGTGGGTGCTGGAAATATTGGCGGGGACACTTTGTAAAGTATATTTTTGTCTAACCACTATGGTGTACACCTGCAACTAATACAAAACAATATTGAATGTAAACAAACAAAAACACGTCATTTTCACACAACAGATACTTTCACAATTACTCTGACACTATGGGTATAGGAAGAGAGCGTTCACACAGCCATTTGGAACAATTCTGACTTCCTGGAAGCAGCAGCAAATGGGAATCACGTAGCAAGGTTTCCCAGCAGAGGAATGGAAGTAGAAGAATGTCTTGCATTGCTTGTCCAGTCCAGAAAGGAATGTAGCCATTGAGTTCTTTTGAAAGTAAAAGTTGATTAAAAATATCTGAATCAAATATGCAGTTTTTTTAAAGGTCTTCACAGATGGAGCAAACAACAGAGTTCTCCTCTCCTGAATATTGTATATTTGACTTAGTATTTTTCTTCATAATTTTAAGATTTGTAAACTTGGTAAACACCAGTCAGAAGTATGGAGTTGAGAAGAAAATATATAGTTGCCTTCTGTCTTGTCGAGTCCCTCCTTGAGGCCCGTAAACACGAGGGAGTCCACCCGCCCGCATTCAGTGCCATTATGGTGGGTTCTGATGGCCAGAAATCCTTGGACACACCTTTTTTCAAGAAGTGAGACATGTTCCCTCCTCTTGAAGCTAAGCGAGCTATGTGACTCTTTTGACTAATGGGACTAGGATGGAAATGACACTGGGTCAATTTCTAAGTCCAGGCCTTAAGAAACTAGTAGCTTCTATTTCCTCTCTCCTGAACCACTCGCTGCTATGGCCCTGAGCTGCCTCATAAGGATTTGGAGAGATCACCTGGAGAGATCTTGCGTCTAACTGGCTGAGCTTGTCCTCCCAGCAACACCCACCCAGGTGCCAGGAATGTGAGTCAAGGATGCAGGCCTTCAAGCCTAATCCAGCTACAGCTCACCAAGGGACCCCAAGTCAATACCACGTGGAGCAGAGAAGCCACCAGCCACGCCTGCCCCAATTCCTAGCCCGCAGGTTCCAATATATGATAAAATGGTCGTTGTTTTAAGACACTAAGTTTTGAGAAGTTTACCAAGCAGCCATAGATAATCTGAATTCTTTGGTAATATTTTATATAGTTCAACAGTTATTCATCTGCTAAATCAGGTTATTTCTGAACTGATACAGGATGAATTAAGCACATCAAAACTACATGGGAAAGCCCTTGAAGCAAGTTTGACATTAAGTGGTTTGTTGGCCAAGAAAAGCTATACTACAACAGCTTCCACTTTGTGGAGAGTATACCTTTTCCTTCTGAGTGCCTGGGGTACACAGATACTGTAATGTCAGTGAGCGATGGAAGACCTAGTGCACGTAAGCAATCCAACTTCTTGCGCTGTGTATTAAACACTGGTATAGTAACCATTGTGAGAAACAGGAGTTGTCTCTATATATCTCATAATCTACTTGAGAAAATACTCAGAATTATTTGCCCAATGATTTTGGAGAAGGGGGTTGCAGGGGAAGAGAAGGCTACATAATCCTATGATTGTACTTCTGAACTCTGCCCAAATTCCATTTCAACAATACAGTTTAGTCTTAGAAAAACCAATGAATTGTGGTACCATATACATATGAATTATATACATATGATTTGAAATTTGTTTTATACTATATTATGTAATAGCAAGGAAAACAAAACACCCCTGCGGACCCTTGATCTGTGGAGACAGGACACGGCATATTGATTGCAAGCCACAGAGACCCGATATGAACTGACTTCAGTGAAAATGAAATCCACTGATATTAGGGCAGAGGAGTCCAGGGGTGGTTCGGCTTTGGGCTCTGCTGGATTCAGATGCTCATTCCAGCGTGTTGTAAGGAAGCCGTCTCTCTCCATGTTTTTGACCGGACTTGCCTCTGAACTCTAGTCTCAGGCAAGTCTCGCCCAGCCTGACTGCCAGAAGCTCCGCGCTTCTTGGTGTCTATTGGCAACCTCAACAGAAACAAAAATCCTTCTTTACAATATTCTAGCAAAAGTTCCGAGATTAACTCTGATTAACTGAGTCTGAGTCACTGGTTCCTCCCTGAACTGATTCACGAAGGGCAGAGTGACAGAATACTCTGACTGACCAAGCCTAGAGAGCACATCCACCTCTGAAGGGTGAAATTGATTTGGGTAATTTATTTTGCTTAACCCAATACAGTCAACACATTATCACTTGTTTAGTGTTACAATTTCTAATGAATTTTTAATTTATATTAAGCTGCAGTTTACAGTGTATTCTTTATACTTACAGCAATCGCCATTGAGACGAGCCACACTTCAAATGTTTTGTAGCCACTAGCCATGTAGGCCTGGGCAGCTCTCAAGATTCATTGTGGTATAAGAAGAATGGAATGGAGTGGAATTAAATGGAGTGAAGAGGAGAGGAGAGGAATGGAATTGAGGTGATTGCAGGAGGGAGGGCATATAAGGGGGTTAATGGTAATGGAAAATCTACAATAAATTTTTTTTAAAGTTAAAAAAAAGAATAGAATAGAAAAAAAAATGCCACTTGGAACATGCAAGGGAAGAAACTCATGTTCCTATGGCCCTAGAGCCCAGTAGAGGAATCTGAAAATTGGTGTATCCTCCTAAGGAAGGTACAGAAGTAGGCCATGAGCAGGAAGGACCCGGGGCAGGGCTGTGGGGACATAGTAGATGACACCAGAATAAAACACTGTACTTAGAACCAGAGAAGGGAATCCGCACATCTCTGTAGATGCCACAGAGAAGAGGTATCTTGACCCAAGATTGAGAGGAAGACATCATAGTGGAAGCTATGGTCAGATGAGAACCTCAGGTCAGACCTCTCTCTGGCCCCCACCCTCTTCCTTCCTTTGGAATTCAGGGTAAAGGAAAGATGCGAGACCATGAATTGACTGAGAAATATCTGATCTGAGATTACCCTGCATCGAAAAGTTTGTAGAGAGAATCTCAAGAAAGAAATTAAGTTTAGATGTAAAAAAAAAAATAAAATTACATACAGTGCATATCCGAGATTATTGGCCTGAAAACATTACACCCCAAACAAATCTCAAAAACTTTGTTTGCTCAACAAATACAACCACACTCCTTTCCCCTAGAGGTAGGGAAGTTTGGCTGTCATTTCAACATGCCAAGATTGTGTTCCCCACTGCCTGCAAAGGACAATTGGCAATATCAGGAGACCTTGTAGGTTGTCACAACTAAAGAACAGAGGACTGGTGTAGGCGGAGGCCAGAAACGCTGTTAAACACCCTACAACACTCAGCACAGCCTCCCCACACAAAAGGATTACCCGGCACAAAATGTCAGAAGTGCCCAGGTGAGTAACTCCGGACTATGCCATGCTGAGATTCTTGAGAAGAATATGGAGAGAAGAAAAGCAAGTTTTTCCCTTCTGTGTTATAGGACACCTATAGTAAAAGGGAAGACAGGCCCTGGGGCTGCACATGATGTTGTTTCTATGGTAACAGCAGTAACTAAGTTCTTTGTCAAAGTAGCAAGTCCAAGGATGTATAATAGTCTGAGTGTGGTCCAAAGACTGAGGCCGTACAAGGTGTTTCCTTTTCTTTCCTTCATCTCCCTTCTCCTTCATCTTTCTCCCCTCAAAGGAAGGTTTTCCCCAGGCTCAGGTAGGAACCGAAGCAGAGAAACTGAGGTGGTAACCTTCTCAGCCCTCTCCCATCTCCGTACCGTGCTTGCACTTTTTCACTGGAGTCCATGTGCCTGAACTCTGTGTGTTTAAAATAGATTCACATGGTTTTTCTATGAATAATGATGGGGATATCTAATGATAACTTTGAGGCTGCACTGAACACTAACTCACCATTGTTTATAGCATGCTTTCGGTCCAAAAAAAGTAGGAGGTGATATTATGAGTGACAGATATGTCTGTTTGCCATCCATTTGAGAGATAATCATTCACCATTCTATGAAAATTCAGTACCATCCACCTTGTTGACACAGGACTGATATTGCTTCTGACTTATGAGTACAGGATCCAGGTCTGGCCTATCAGAGCACTCCATCTCCTGAACCAATAGATTTGTTTAAAGGTGTGCATATGACCCAAGCTTGGCCAATGAGAACACCCATCTTTTAACCACAGAGATTTGTTCAGGGAATGCTAAACTGAATCCTTCCTGAAACTTCCCTGAGCCATGTGAAAGGCTGTGTTCCCCTTCCTCTAGGATAAGTAGTTTGAAAATATGAAATAACCTGCGGCCACTGGGGGGTCATCTTTACAAAGATATGGAACCTCTCCCCCTGCATAGAACACAAACATAGACAGAATGCAAGCCAAGAGAGAAAGAGAATCTACCTCCTATGATCTGAACTGAATCCGGATTCTCAGTTACTTGAGCCAGTAAGGGCCCCTGTTACACGTTTAAGCCAGTGTAGATTGTCTTTCTGTCCCTTGCAACCAAAGAATCCTGGCCAATGTTTCTGAAGAGGCAAATGTTAGTGGGTGGGCAGAATTGAATACCTTGGATTCCATTGATGATTATTTTACAGTCCCCTAATATTTTATTACCTACTCTATTGTCTTTGTAAGATAACAGTGGTGAATGGCCATCAGATTCTTTCTACTGTGTCACAAAAATAAGCTGAAAATGGACTAAGGCGTAGACAATATAAATGAGAAAATAGGTCTTTTTGTAGCTGGCATGACGTTGTGTTTTGGCTTAATTTTCTGTCAAACTTTATTTCTTGATTGTGCCTTTAGTTACTACTTAAATCTCCGTGGCCAGATAGGTTTGTTGGTTGGTTGGTTGGTTGGTTTTTTAATGCATGTGTTAGTAAACTTTTGGGATGGGGGTGCGGCAAATTTACAAAATTTTCTGAATTTCTGGGAGAATCTTCATCCGTCAGACTTCTGAACCAGCATCTGTACTTGTATCAAGAGTATTTTGTTTAATCTAAGGAAATAAGGGTATTGCTAAAAGGACTGGTCAGTCCAGCACTATCACTGTAGAACTCAGAGAGCAAAGGAACCATGGTAAATAATTACATACTCAAACTAAAAGACTTCGCCTCAGCCTGAGTGGTTTTTGTTTGTTTGGATGATTATTTAAGAGTGACATGGTTTCCCTCTGGCCCTTGTCTTCATTTTCTTCAGTGCCTAATTCATCTGTGCGCTTTGCACTGCCTTGGAGCCTGAAGTCAGTAAGTGTCTGGGAAGGAACTGCTCCAAATGACCTGCTTGCCAGTGCAAACCCGTCCGACAGGTTTATTGACTCCACCGTGCACAGAAGGAACTAAACCAGCCGGGCACGGGCTCCTCTCCAGGGGCATGCCACCAAGTCTAAGTCTGTTTCTGATTTCAGATCCTGAATTTGGCTTCGAGGCTATCTTCTAATCTACCCGGAGATAGGCTGTCAGTCAATTCATGCCTTCCTTCTTTCCCATGCGCTTATTAGCGTCTCTGGCCCGGATCACAGAAATAAGTCAGTCAGTCTCTCTGTCTCTGTCTCTCTTTCTCTCTGCAATTTGGACTTTTAGGGTACAATTTAGTTGTGATAAAATGTGTTGTCTCATACACAGTCCATTAATTAATTTTAAAAAATACATTTCCAATTTAGTTGTTTCTACAGAAACAACTAAATTTGAAATTATATTTTTCTTACTTATGTGTCTGGCTTAATTAATTTATTTTTTAACTTTGAAAACATTTAAAAATTACAGTTGACATTCAATATTGTATTAGTTTCAGGCGTACAGATTAGTGGGTAAACATTTATATAATTTACAAAGTGATCCTCCCATGAGACTCCGTCTCTTCTTTGACGTAACTTCTAGTCTTGTCAGGGAAACAGATCTATCAGTAAATTTACAGCACGCCCTAAAAGTGCTCAGGTGTGTCCCCAGGCTGTGGGGTCACTGAGGAGGGGAACTTTCGGGAATAGAGAATATTTTCTCTGTTGCAAACGTTTTCTTGATGAGTATGCTAGTGTGTAACGTCCTTCCTGGGACATACCATTTCTCAGAATACTTCTAAATAAAATAGAAGTATGTGCTATATATGACTAACTCTATGTGCTATATATGACTAAAGTTTCCCTACTTGTTACTCAGAAAGTTTTCAAATGTACAGAAAATTTGAAAGTGTGCCACAGAGAATGCCTGTAAACTCTTCACCGAGATTCACCAACTTTTGATATCCCCCTGCATTTGTTTTATCTTTTTCCTCACTGTTTCAAAATCTGCATTTGCTGAGCTGGTTGAAAGTAAGTTGCAGACGTCATAGCCCTTCTCCCCTAAGTAATGCAGCCATGTTGCTTAAGAACATGGCATTCTCCTACAGAAATCCAATATGTTCATCACACCTAAAAACATTAACAATTTGATAACATGATTTAATACATAATACATATTCTAATTTACCCCATTGTCTCAAAAATCCGGGATATAGTCAGAGTTTATGCACTGCATTTAGTTTTTATCTGGACAGAGTCCCTTTAATCTAGAATCGCCCTTCCTGTTTTGTTGTTTTTCATGCAATTTTTGAGAAATTCAGTTCACTTACAGAACACTCCACAGTTTCCATTGATTTGATGGTTCTTCATTATTTGATTTCAGTTTAAGAATACAGTTAAGAATATTATAGGTCATTTCGATAGTTCTTTTAAAGTTTTTAATTATTTTTAGAGAGGGGGAAGGGGAGGGAGAATGAGAAACGTTGATTAGTCGCCTCTTGCACATGCCTGGACTGGGGACTGAACACACAACTCAGTCATGTACTCTGACAGGGAATCGAACCAGTGACCTTTCACTGGTGGGATGATGCCCAAGCAACTGAGCCATATTGGTCAGGGCTAGATAGTTCTTATGTCATTATATTAGTAAGTGTGCAGTGGGAATATGATTTAAGTTGTAAACTTATACATTAAAACAAATTAAAAAAAAAACAAGAAAATAGTCAATTTCTTTTCTGATTAATGAGAAAATCTAGTGATTTACGACCTTACTATTCCAAGTATAGACAGGAGACCTTAGATATTTAAAAATCCAGATCCCTCCCCAAATGTACTGAGTCAAATCTGCACTTTTAATAATATTCCCAGGTGACTCAACCTGCATGCCAAAGTTTGAGGAGTAACATTCAAGGTACTAAAGAGACACTAGAGGATGGATGTCTAGCGTGCTGGGTTTTTCAAATCCCAGGGTAATTTGTGGCAGATACTCTTGGGACGCATTATCCATTTCCTCTTTTTCCTAACAGGAAAGTTTTATTCTTAGCTTTTCAGCTACATTTTCAATCTCTTATGAAGTTCGAAGTTGCCATGTGACAGTTCTGGTCCATAAGATGGAAGTAAGAGTCACCCGTGGAAGATGACGGGAAGAGCACAGGCTGGCCTGGCACACACAGTTTGCCCTTCCCCTGCTTTCTTCCTGGCCCGTGAATACAAAGGTAGGGGTGGAGATACTACCTGTGACCCTGAGGCATTAAAACACATACTAAGGATGGCTGTGTGGCAAGAGCCTCAAAGAGCCTGGGACTGCCAACCTCCTTACCTCTTTTACGCAGGTAAGCTGAAGCTTCCAGTTTAAGTCAGCGAGTTTCCTATTATACATAATAAAATTTAATCCTTAACTAATACATTGTTGAAAGGATTTCGTAACAGAAGATTTTGTGCTTCTGATATAGATTTTACTACCTACCTTTTCTTCTAGGATTTTTATGGTTTCGGGTCTAACATTTAAGCCTTAATCCATTTGAATTTATTCTTGCATGTGGTGTAGGAAGGTGGTCTAGTTTCATTTTTCTGCATGTATCTGCCCAATTTTCCCAGCACCATTTATTGACTAAAACATCTTTATCCCATTGCATGTGCTTGCTTCTTCTGCTGAATATTAATTGAATATAAAGCTCTGGGCTTATTTCTGGGCTCTCTTTCCTGTTCCACTCATTTATGTGTCCTTTTTTATGCCAGTGCCAGGCTGTTTCGATTACTATGGCCTTATAATATATGTTGATATTAGGTAGCAGGATTCCTCCAACTTTGTTCTTCTTTCTCAGGATTGCTGTTGCTATGCGGGGCCTTTTGTGGTTCCATATACACTTTGGAAATATTTGTTCTAGTTCTTTGAAACATGTCATTAGAATCTTGATAGGAATTGCATTGAACCTACAGATTGCTTTGGGTAGCATGGACATTTCAATGATGTTAATTTTTCCTATCCAAACATATGGTATATACTTCCACTCATCTGTATTTTCTTCAATTTCTTTCTTCAACATCTTTATAATTTTCCAAGCACTGATATTTTACATTCTTGGTTAACTATATTCCTAGGTATTTTTATTTTTTGGTTCAGTTGTAAATGGGATGGTTTTCTTAGTTTCCTTTTCTGATAGTTCATTATTGGTGTGTAAACATGCAACTGATGTTTGGATATTAATTTTGTATCCTACTGCTTTGCTGAATTCTTTTTTTATGAATTTTATTAGTTTCTAGGTGGAATCTTTAGGTTTCTCTATGTACTGTATCATGTCATCTGCAATTAATAACAGTTTTGCTTCTTCTTTTCCAGTTTGGATGTTTTTATTTCCTCTTTTTGTCTAACTGCCATGGCTAGGACTTCCAGTACTATCTTGAGTACAAGTAGAGAAAGCAAACATGCCTGTCGTGTTCCCGATCTTAAGGAAAATGCTTTTATATTTTCCCCCAGTGAGTATAACATTAACTTGTCATATATGGCCTTTATTATGTTGAGGTATGTTCCCTCTATTCCCATTTTGCTGAGAGTTTTTAACATTAGTGCATGCTAGATTTTGTCAAATGCTCTTTCTGCATCTATTGATATGATCATATAATATTTATCCTTCATTTTGTTTATGTGGTTTATTATGTTACTTGTTTTGCAGATATCATACCAGCCCTGCATCCCAGAATAAATCTCACTTGATCACATTGTATGATCCTTTTAATGTATTGCTGGATTAGATATGCTAATATTTTGTTGAGGACTTTTGCATCTATGCTCATCAGGGATATTGGCCTATCATTTTTTTCTTTGCAGCGTCTTTATCTGGTTTTAGTATTCGGATAATGCTGGCCTAGTAAAATGAGTTTGGGTATCTTCTCCCCTCTTGAGTTCTTTGGAATAGTCCTGACTGGCTTCTAGTGCTAGGGTCATACTTAGCACAGTGGTCTCTACCCAAGATTATTGGCACGCTGCCTAAAAGGGCTTTTTTTTTTCTTTTTAAGATTTCATTTATTTATTTTTAGAGACAGGGAAGGCAAGGAGAGAGAGGGAGAGAAACATCAATGTCTGGTTGCCTGTTGCACTCCCCCTACTGGGGACCTGGCCCACAACCCAGGCACGTGCCCTGACTGGGAATCAAACTGGCAACCCTTTAGTTCTCAGCCCACACTCAATCCACTGAGCTACACCAGCCAGGGCCTTTTTTTTTTTTTTTTTACTGATGACCTCTAATCCATCTGGAATTTCCCTTTGAAATCATCAAAATGCTGTTTCAGATAAAAACAAAAATATGTGAACTGGCACAAAAAAAGGCACATATTGTAATATTTCATTTATAGGAAATGTCCGGAATAGGTAAAGGAACAGAGAGGGAGCAGATCAAGGGCTGCCAGGGGCGGGAGGAGTGGAGAGTGAGTCCTTCCGGTGCAGGGTCTCCTTTGAGGTGATGGAACACCCTGCAAATAGATAGCGAGGATGATGCTTGCGCAGCATCATGAATGTACATCATGCTCAGGAATGGCACAAATTTAAAATACAAACAATACAGTTTATTTAGAATTTAAAATGAATCATGCCATGGAAAAACAAAGGATAAAAAAAGAAAAGACTACAACATGCCCCCCACCTCAAAGAACCCCAGATAATAAAATTAAAGAAATAAAAAACTGAATCACGCCACCTAGAAAAGAAAAACAACAGTATAAGCAAATAAAAGAAGAAAGTCAAGGAACAAAGGTAAAACAAATTCAACAGTTTCAACAGGCGGCTCTAGAGCTGGCCCTGATGCATCTTCCTGAGGCAACTCCTCCTCTGCAGCAGGAGCCAGGGCAGGTTCGAGGGAGGGCTCCTCAGGCAGGGGTGGTGGGGCCTCAGTCAGGTCAGGAGATGCTGCAGTTGGGCCCCAGATCCAGAGCTTTGGCTGGAGCAGCCGCTGGATGTGGCACAGCCACTAAAGGTAGATACCCCTCCAGGTCTGGTGCAGCCTCCTGGTCCACCCCTGCATCAGGCTCCTCAGGCTGTATGACAGATGTTGAAGCAGGAACTGGCTCTGCCTCCTGGGCTGGTGCTAGTGTTGTGGGAGGAGAGAAGGTCACCCACATGCCTGCATTTGCACATGTTCCCAAAGTCAGAACACAGCCAGAGCCCAGGACCCAAACTGGACACCCTTCCCACAGGCAGTCCAGCTCATGGGTGGTCTGAGGTCAGTCTTTGCTCCTGGCTAGCCTCTGCAGGTGTTCCCTGTGTGTCTGGCACCAACCTCTCCTCAGAAGCTCACATGCATCTCCATCCCCATGCCACCCCCACTGCCCCCACCTTCTCACACTTGGGCTCTGCCTCCTTGGGCTCCAGGTCATCTTGCCCTGTGTGTTCAATGTGGGCACCGTGCTCCAGGCTGCAGTCAGAAATGGTGAGCTGGCTGTGGAGCCTGGGCAGCTTTGGGGGTGGTGTCCTTTTTCAGCTGTCCACTGGCCTTGGTTCCCCAGACCCCCAGGTAGCCACAGTCTCCTTGGGCCTGCTCTGGCCCTTGGTGATGTGGTGGTACACCTGCCTCTCACTGGTGGACATGAGGTGGGGGTCTTCATCCACCACCTGCCATTCCTCCAGGACCTGGGCTGAGCTCTGCAATGACAGTGATCGGCAGCCCGTCCAGTAGCGTCAATCCCTGCCTGTCCCCAGTAGCTGCTGCTTCTGCCCCCAGATCATGCCCAGCCCTGTGTCTGCCCAGACCTCCACCCAGGGGAAGTGAGATTCAGCTCCAGGGCTCGGGGTAAACCTCGGGCAGAGGGCAACGCCCACAATCTACGTCCACCCAGCCAGCCTTGACCTGCCCACCAGGCTTCTCTGTCCACCCCTCTCAACCTGTTCCTGTTTGGGCACCCCCTCCCCATGTGAACCCCCTTACACACATGTGCATGCACACGCACACACACAAGGGAAGGGGACGTAGGGCTGTTCAGGTGGGATCAGAATGGTGGCCTGGCCAAATAAAACCACACTGGGCCACCCTGTGTTACCTCTGGGTCCCTCTGTGAAAAGGGCCACAGGCATCTGGGATGAGTGTGGACCCAGAGGCATAGAGTGGAACATATTATCATCGCTGCCTTTTTTGAGGCCACTGCCTCTGGACACAGGCAGACAACAGAAAACATCCTGTTGGGTACAGACGTCTGTAGCCAAATGAGCCGGGTAGGGGCAGTTTCAGAATGTGGCTGCCTGGTTACCAGGGTTCCAAGATCTGTTGGGCTCTATTGTCAGGAAGTGAGGTCACCGCTCAGTGAAGCTTAGTATCGTGAGGTCACTGCCTGGGCCCCCTACCCCCATCCTCTCCTCAAACAAGAGCACTGACTCCACTTTTTTTCCTGTGCAGTACTTTTTTATTGTGTTTTTTCCATTATCGTTTATCCTGCTAAACTGCCCCCTCCCCACAGTCACCTCACTGTTGTCCATGTCCATGAGTCCTTTTTCCTTTTTGCTCCCTCCACCCCCCAACCCCCACCCCTATAGCTGTCATCTGCTCTCCATCTATGAGTCTGCCTCTATTTTGCTTATTAGTTCAGTTTGTTCATTACATTCCTCATGTGAGTGAAATCATATGGTATTTGTCTTTCTCTGACTGGCTTATTTCACTTAGCATAATGTTCTACAGGTCCATCCATGCCGTTGCAAAGGGTAAAATTTTCTTCTTTTTTATGGTCAAGTACTATTCCATTGTGTAAATTTCCCTCATCTGCTGATGGATACTTGGGCTGCTTCCACATCTTGGTGATTGTAAATGAACACAGGGGTGCTTATGTTCTTTCAAATTAGTGTTTTGGGTTCTTTTGGATATATTCCCAGAAGTGGGATCGCTGGGTCAAAAGGCAGATCCATTTTCAGTTTTTTGAGATATCTCCACACTGCCTTCCACAGTGGCTGCCCCAGGCTGCATTCCCACCAACAGCACAAAAGGGTTCCCTTTTCTCCCCATCTTCGCCAGCACTTGTTTGTTGACTTATTGATGAGAGCCATCCTGACCAGTGGGTGTGGGGTGATATCTCATTGTGTTTTTTATTTTCATTTCCTTGATGATTAGTGACATTGAGCATCTTTTCATTTGTCTATTGGCCATCTGCATGTCCTCTTTGGAGAAGTGTTCATATTTAGAATTTTTAAATGAGCAGAGGACTTCCATCAACATTTCTTCAAAAATGATATGAAAAGATGCTCAACATCATTAGTCACTGGGAAAATGCAAATTGAAGCCACAATGAGATACCACTTCCCATCTATTAAAATAGGTATAACTTTTTAGAAAAGGAGAATAAGTGTTGGTGAAGGCGTGGTGAAGTTGAAACACTTGTGCATTGCTGGTGGGAACATAGAATGGTGCAACCGCTATGTAAAATAAGTTGGAAGTTCCTCAGAAAGTTAGACATTGAGTTGCCTTACTACCCAGCAGTTCCACGGCTATAACCCAAGTGTCCTAACTGGTACATGGACACTTTCCAAAGCACTTTCATGCTTGTCACCTCCTTTTACTCTCAGCACCTGAGGCCGGCGGCAGAGTGAGGGCTGGAACCAGACCTCCTGCATCCACATCAGGCCCCCTTGCCATGTTGCGCAGCCTCATGGAGGGAGCCGTTTGGTGCAACCGTAGGCTCTGCTGTAAGGACAAATGTGCCAGGCCTTGGCCAAAGTCAAGGACACTCTCAATGCTGGAAGGAGTTTCTCCATGATGCAGCCAAATGCTGAGGACTGAATCCAGCGAAAACAAATGAACAAGGAAAGGCTGTTGTACTTTAATGGGGATCAAACTACATGATTTATTTGCTTAATGGTGGCTAAAAAAGAATATGGCATTTAACCATTCCCTTCTTCTCAAATGCCGTGTCAATCTTTTAAAATTCAACCAATGAGAGAATTTACCAGAGAATCATTTTGATTTTCTCTTGCTACGAGTCATGTAAAAACAAATCAAGAACAAGCCATAACACCAGTTACAAAAGACTGCACACTACCATATGATTTCACTAGTACAAAAGGCCCAGAACAGGCAAATCCAGAGAGACAGAAAGTAGATTGGTGCTTGTCAGGGGCTGGGGAGAGGGAGAAGGGGGAGTGGCAGCTATAACAGGTACGGGGTTTTTTTGGAGGTTAAAAAGTGTTCTAAAATGAGATTATGGTGATGACTGCACATAAATATACTTCAAAACACAGAATTGTGTACTTTAAACAGTGCATTCAATGCCTTGTAAATTGTACCTCAATAAAGCTGTTAAAAAAAAGAACAACTCATAGGAACCACCATTGTTCTGTTTCATAGCTCTATCTTCTAATGTTAATAGGAAACACAAATACCTTTTATTTAACATTGGCAATGCGCCAGTCATTACATTATTTAACTATCCCAACACTACTCTTGGGCAAGCGTTATTGTTATCCCACTGGACTGATGAAGAAACCGAGGCTCCAAGACATCCTATCATTTGCTCAGTGTTACACTGCTACCTAGGAGGTTGTACCCTGGGACTAAAAATCCAGGTCTATCTGACCCCGAAATGTTTGGCTTCAATTTTTTTGTTTATTCTCTGATTATTTTGTTGTCATCATCATGGTATGTGTGGTAAAGGTCGTTTACCAAAACAGGCAGATACCTCCTGGTTTCTGAAGTACCCTGAAATACATGTCTGGATAAAGCAGATATTCACCGTGCCTACTGGGATTACTTTACCAAAGGCTCTCTTTGTGGGTGGCAGAATGGCTGGATCATTTCACTAGAGACTAAGGGGATAAAATGGTACAATGTCCCCTGCACCTGCCAGTTTTTTAAACACTCAATTCAGTCATCTGGGATTTTTATCTGAAAACCAGACTGTGGGCTTTGGGTTCCGCCTGAGCTCATAGGTCTGGGCACTTGGCTCAGATAAAACTGTGCTCTCAAGGTCTCTTCGAGCTGGACACTTTGTCCGGCCTCTGCCTACACTGAAAACCTGCAAAATCTCTTTGTGTTTCAGAGATTAGCTGCTTTAGAAGTCACTAGACAGGCTCCCCCATAGTGTACATTTAAATGTGTGGATTATCTTTTTCTTTCAGCAAAATACCCACTTGGATTTACAAGATGTGAGGGGTACTATTTGGCAGAATGTAAAATCTGCCTTAAATCTCCCCATATTTGGCAAAGAAGCTCTCTCTCTCCTTCAGCAGATTTCCAATTGCACTTCATAGATGGATTTCAGCTGGTCCTTCTCCCCTGCTATATAAACTCCAGAAGGATTATTTGGACTATGTTTCAAACCAGTCTTCCTTGAACTTCAACCACCAAACACTGCTAAAAATGCACCAGAAACGCTAACTGTAATTCCTTGCCAGGGTTCAGAAACACCACTTGACCATTTTTAATGCCAGCATTTCCATTCTTCTGTCTACAGATTGTTCAGACTTTGAGAAGCTCCTTTCTTCCTGTGTAGGCCTTGGAATCTTTTTCATTGCCTTATTGCTGTCATTAGAGAGAGTGAGAAGAAAGAGAAAGAGAGGTGAGCTAGAAAAAAGGGGGGATGCCCTGGTTGGGTGGCTCAGTTGGTTGGAGCTTCATCCATGCACCAAAAGGTTGCAGGTTCAATTCCCAGTCAGGACACATACCTAGACTGTAGGTTCGATCCCCAGTCAGGGAGCATACAGGAGGCAACCGACTGATGTTTCTCACATCGATCTTTCTCTGTCTTTCTCTCCTTTCCTCTCTCTCTAAAATCAATAAAATATAAAAATAGTTTTATATCTCTATCTATCTGTCTGGAACTCAGCAGTTTGTTTAAAAAAAATAGAGAGAGTTCATATTAGTGATCAAGACTAGAGGGAGACTCAGCCAGTGTCTGCCAATGGGGAAATTTTTCAAGTGTAAGCCACTCAAGTAGCTGCTGAATAAAGAATGTTCATTCCAGCAACTAGTTGCTAAGCCAAAGATTTGAGGGGTAGTGTGTGTGGTGGGGGGCTAAGAATAGTTTGATATATTTGCTGTCGTTGAATAGAAGCCCCCCTTGTTAACAATCACTGTCTATTTTGCCTAATGAAGCTTTCCAGAGAGGTAATTCATGCTTGTATTTTTATCCTCTATTCCCTAATATATTTCTGCACAAGCATAACTTCTTGAAAACACTGTAGACAGACACCATGCTGTTTTTCCCCTGGGATTACATGTTTTGGTGAGTTAAAGGAAGGCTGTTTTTTGCTGTATACGAATAAGGATAAGAATACAACAGACCCGCTGTGCTTCAGGGGCGGAAATCATTTGCAAATTGACAGTGGAGAGATTCCGAGAACAGAGCATTTCAAACAGACTCCCCACATTGTTGCTTGTCCGTGTATGTTCTCCAGGCACTGAGCAAACATTTTAAATTCCCAACTGTTCACTGAGGCTGACAATAAATTCAAGCAGGTATATATTTATACCTTTATGGAATTTTGATGAAAGTGACTTCTTGTTCCCTGCTAATCCTATAAAGCCAAACAAACGTGGTAACCAGAGTAACTGTCATTTAAAAGTGACCGGAGGAGACCGCTGGAACTATAGAAGGGTGGAGCACTTTTATTTTGGAGATGAGAAAACTGAAGCCAAGAGAGGTAAAGCAACTTGCATAAGGTCACAGAGATCAAGAGTGGAGGGAAGCGCATGGAGAGGGCATATTCATTTGACTGTGTGCTGATTACTCGCTAGATTCCCGTATGGAGGTAACTTGTTCTTTCGGGCCATCTAAAGCAGACAAACACTCAAACCAGTGGTCTGTTCATCCGTGCATCCGAGCAGGGCCTCGGGTAATGAGGGGAGGAAAGTGGGTTAAATGTTCACGTCAGGAAGGGGACCACTGAGGAAGAAGGCCTGGAAGTAGCCCCAGAATGGCAGGGAGGGAAAGGGGAGCTAGCCAGGCAGCCACCAGCAAGGTGTGCTGGATCCCCATCAACACCTATCTGCCATTGTTTGTCCCTCACAAGATAGGATTACAGCAAATATGGCCATAGGTTGGGGATATTGCAGCTTCTGTTCCAGACCACCACAGGAAAGCAAGAATTGCACTAAAGCGAATCATAATATTTTTGCTGGTGGAGGGTCTTGCCTTAAATTTGTAAAGAAAACGCACATCTAGGAAGCATATAAAGCAAAGCACAGTAAAATGAGTTGTGCCTGTATAAAAAGGTTAAAGAAGCCTTTAGGTCAGTGGCTCTGAACCTTGGCTGCACTTTAGAATCATCTGGGGACTTTTAAAAAACAAACAAACAAACAAACAAACAAACAAACAAACAAAATGATGCCCTGGCCAGTGTGGCTCAGTTGGTCGGAGCCTAAACCTGTAACCAAAAGGTTGTGGGTTCAATCCCTGATCCAGGCATGTATGGGAGCAACCAATTGATGCTTCACTCTCGCATCAATGTTTTTCTCTCTCCCTTCCTCTCTCCTTCAAAGCAATGAAAAAAAATGTCCTTAGTTGAGGATAAAAACAAACAACAAAAACAAAAAACAAAAACTGGATATCCAACCTGCACCCCAAACCAATTTCAGCAGTGTGTTTTCAAGGTGGTCTCAGTGTGTATGCAAAATCGAGAGTGGCTGCTCTAGATAAATCATGTGGCCCCATTACAGGAATGGCAGGTGTGGTTTATCCCTGAATTCTGGAGGCCGACCTTCCACCTGCCTTTCTCAAGTCCTCAGTGCCGATGCCCAATATCAGGCAGCGTCGCCCACAAGGGTGGGGTTCTTTGTCAGCTGTGATACAGCGGTGTGTTGGACATGTGCTGAGTCTGGGCCACCCAGGATTGGCTGCTTCTCTTTTTTTCCAATTAACTACTGCTCTGTAAGAAATCACCCCCAAAACTATGTGGTTTAAAACAGCAGTGACTGTTACCTCTCGAGATTCTGCAGGGCACTTGGGTAATTCCTCTGCCAGTTTTGCTTGGGTTCAATGATGTAGTTGCTTTCAGCTGGAGGGTAGCTGGGCTGACAGGCACGAGAAAGCCTCGCACACACCTACGGTTGCCGTTGGCTATTGGCTGGGGCACCTCAGTTCTCTACATGGTGATCCAGGTCAGCACTGCAGGCGAATAAAGGTGGACCTACAAGGTCTCTTAAGGGCAAGCCTTGAAAATCACATCACTTCACTTATGCTGCCTTGTCCTGGTCAAAGCAAGTATTGTGAGTGGCCCAGGGAATGTACTGGGTTGGCCAAAAAGTCTGTAACATTTTTTTCTGTAAACATCACGGACTTTTTTCATTTTCACCAATAACTTCATTGATTTGGATATTTTTAAGCATTTCAGCTGTCTCTCACATGGTATAATGTTGATTGTTCTCAATGTCTCAATTTGATCACTACCAACTTCAACTGGCCTATCCCATCGTGAGCATCGTCCAGTGAGAAATCCTCACAGCATGAAACTTCGCAAACCACTTTTGACACGGTTGACCAGTCACAGCACCTTCTCCCTACACTGCACAGATCTTTTTGTGTGTGTGTGTGTGTTTCAGTTGCCTTTTTACCTTTCTTGAAATAATAAAGCATGATATGCCAAAAATATTGCATATCTTCTTTCATCTTCAATATTAAAATGCATGTACAAAAATCCACCAATTTTGATGTTTTGTTTTAAATGCACGCTGAGCTGTTGCAATACAATCTAACAAAACTGTTTTGAATGAAGTTAAAGACCACTAAACACTATTGAGACACCTTATGGAACACAACAGACTTTTTGGCCAACCCGATAACCTGTGGGCCTCTCATTACAGGAAATCAATTGACAGGAGGCCTCACCTACTGTGCTTTGAAATCCATTGCTGAATTTGCACAGAGGCCACAGGCTGGATATTAAGTCAGACCTATTGCTGGGAGACATGGGATTTCTTTTCCAGCCAACTTTGGCTCAAGGATTCCCCCATGGCTTTGCCGGGTATTTCTTAGACACTGCTACCCATCTGTCTCTCCCTCTCTCCTTCACTCAGGATTGGACTTGCGTTAGGTTTGATGGCTCTGCCAATTTTCACTCTGGAATTTCCTTCACACAGGTGCTTCCCCTAACAAAATCTTTGCATGTTTACTCTGGCCTTGACTTGTTTCTCAGAAACCTGTATTAACCGAGAAACTTCCCAGATTCAACAGGAGAGGAAATGGACACCACCTGCTGATGGGAGAAGCAGCAGTCCCACTACAGACGAACATGAGAATTTTTCCCACCGTCTCTGCACACAAGCTGCCATGGTTTCCCCTTGGGAGCGGCCACTGCCTTCACTCTCAGCACAGGTGCTTTGGGTGGAATTGATTCTACTCCCAGCTCTAACATGGGCATGTGGTACCAATGGGGTGATATTAATAGGTGGAGTCTTTGGGAGGTAATTAAGTCCATGTGAAGCCTTGTGGGTAGAGCCTCTGTGGCATAATTAGTGTTGTTTTAAGAGGAGAAAGAGACTAGACATCACCCTGTCCACCATGTGAAGACATAGTAAGAGGCCAGCCATCTCCGAACTAGCAAGCAGGTCCTCACCAGACATCAACTCTACAGGTACCATGAGCTTGGAATTCCCAGCCTCCGGAATGGTGAGAGGTGATTGTTTGTTGTTTAAGCCACCTGTTCTATGATATTTTTGCCCTCCCAGCCTGAGCTGACTGAAGCAGGAAGTAAAATATATGACTAATTAACCTGTAAATTGATTACATATTGAGATAATATTTTGGCTATCTTGGCTTAGATAAAAATATGTAATTTTAAATTAATTTTACCTTTTTAGTTTACTTTGCTAACTAGAAAATATAAAGGCTCAAATTTGTGACTTACTTGATATTTGTATTGGATAGCACTGCCTTTAAATATCACATTTGCAAGAAATTAAATCAACATTTCAATTAAAATACTTCTTTTAAAATAATTGTAGATTCACATACCATTTTAAGAAATAAAATAAAGAGATCCCTTGTGCATGAATGTTTAGCAGTTTTATTTGCAAAAGTTTTCAGTTTTCCCAATGAAAACTGCTTGCAAATTTCGTCTAACTCACAAGGTTATTGACATTGTCAAGAAACAGAATATTTCACCATCACAGCATCCTTCATGCTGCCCTTCCAGCACCACACCCGTCACCCTGTACCCCCCACTCTCTTGATAACCCCTGGCAACCACAACACTGTGCTCCACTCTTATTTCTGTAAATCTGTCATTTCAGTAACGTTATATAAATGGAATTACACTATATGTAAACTTTTGGGGTTGGTGTTTTGGTTTTTTGTAACATAGCATAATTCCCCAGGGATTTATCCAGTTTGTTGCATACATCATCCTGTTCCTTTTTATTGCTGAGCAGTATTTCACGATCTGAATGTGCCACAGTTTGCTTAACCTTTCACCTGTGAGAAAAGACATCTAGGTTGTTTCTGGTTTGGAATTATTGCAAATACGACTGCTCTCAACATTCATGCACAGGCTTTTGTGTGAACCTATTCGTCCCAGAGAAATGAATGCAGGAGTGCCATTTGTGGGAAATATGGTAGTTGCATGTTTAACTTCTAAGAAACGACCAAACTGCCTTCCACAGTGACTGTTCCAGTTTGCATCCCCATAGCAAGGCACGAGGGATCCCGTTCATCCGGTTCCTCCACATGTTCCTCCGCATTTGGTGCCGCCACTGTTCTGTGTTTTAGCCCTTCTGACACGTGTTGCATGGTATTTCATTGTGGTTTTAATTTGCATTTCTCTAATGCCTAATGATGTTGGATATCTTTTCGTGTGTTTATTTTCCATCTATATATCTTCTTTGGTGAAATATCTCTTCATGACTTTTGCCTATGTTCTAATTGTTTGCTTTTTTACTTTTGAGTTTTAAATTCTACAATGTTGTACATACTAGTCTTTTGTCAGATATGTGATATGCAAATATTTCCTTCAAGTTTTATCATGCTGTTATTACAGTTTTTTTGTAAACAGAAGTTTTTAATTTTGATAAAATCTAATTTATCAGTTTTTTTAATGGATCATGCTTTTGCTGCCAGTCCTAAGAAATTGTTGCCTAACCCTACATCCTGAAGATTTTCTCACAGTTTTACAGTTTACTTTTGAGTCTGTGATACATTTTGAGTTAATATTTGTATGATATATGAAACTGAAAGCTGGAGGTGTGTTTATTTATTTTTACATTTTTATTTATTTTGACATCCAATTGGTATAGCACCTTTTGTTGAAAGGGCTATATTTTCTCCCTTGATTTGCTTTTGCATCATTGTTAAATATTGTTAAATATCAGTTGGGCATATTTATGTTGGTCTATTTATGGGTTCTCTTAATTCTGGTCTGTCTTGGACCCTGGCTCATGGGGTCCACGGTGTTGCAGCTGAACCAAAAGAAATTCACATGGACTACCGAATCCTGTGGGAAAAAAGGGCAAGTGGCTTCTTTCTCAAGAGGAACAAAAGCCTGTGACCTCCGCCAGGACAGGCCTTTATTCTATCTCCTTACATTACAAGATGGTCCTCCTTCACTATCCCAGGTTACAACAAAGGAGCCAATGCCCCTAATTGCATCACAGAAGAAGGACATTAGCAAGTGAAAAGGCAAGTGGTTGAGCCAGTTACACTGGTCCCAAGGTTTAGCACTTGCAGGGTGGGGGAGTTTTAGCAAAGAGCAAGCTTCAAAACAGCCTAGGTATATTGCAAATCTGATTACCCATGAAAGAACCTATCTGTGGGGGTGGATCCTGTGCATCTCCAAGTGGGAGCTGGGCCCACGCCATGCAGAAGGGACAGCCACATTGGTTGACACCACATGACTTTAATTACAGTAGCTATATAGTGCCCTGAATCTTTAGACTGATTCTTCCCACCTTATTTTTTCCAAGTGCTTAAGTTATTCCATTTTCTTTGTCATACTAGCATCCTATATAGAATAATCCTATCTACCTCTACAAAAAAAAAATCTTGCTGAAATTTTGGTAGGAATTGTGTTAAATCTGTGGATAAACTTGGGGAGAATTGACACCTTTACTGTGTTGAGTCTTCCAGTCCATGAAAATGGTATGCCTCTGCATTTGTATTGCCTTTGATTACCTTTATCTGCATTTTGTAGTTTTCAGCATATGCATTCAGTACATATTTTGTTAGATTTACACCTAAGTATTTTTAAGCAATTATAAATGGTATTTTAACAACAAGGTCATTTAACATTCTTAAATTTTACAGTCACAAGAAGAGGGGTTTATAACTTTGAAGATATAATCTACCCAAAACAAATGTGCAAGAGGATTTGTTTTGGGACAGGAAGGAAACATATCTACATTTCATTTCTAGATTCTCCAATTGTCTTTGTGGTCTGAGCCCTAAAAATCCTCAATGCCTTGGGGTCCTCTCTCTGTAGGTGCTAAATTCCATTAGAAAAAAAGAGGAGTTAGGGTGAAGAGTAACCCCTTGTTATTTCTTGTCATTCCTGATTCCTTCTGTGAGCTATGAGTAGCTTCCATATGCCTCCTGGATGAGGCCCAGTTTGGGAAGTTGGTATTTGAGTTGTGCATGTGAAACACACGTACTGGGCAAATTTTACAATAATAAAAGTCCAACTTTATACTCGGTAGGAAGCAAGGAGTAACTTGAAAAAAGTTGGGTGGTGAGACCAGGATTTTCTTCTTAAAGACCTAGATTGTTGGCTGTGTCAGGGAATGGTCTAGGAAGAAAATCTTTAATATTTTGTATTCAAGATAACTGATTTCAAGAGACCAAACACAATAGAAGCAATATTCTAAAAAAAAAAAAAAAAAAAAAAAAAAAAAAAAAAAAAAAAAAAAAAAAAAAAAAAAAAAAAAAAAAAAAAAAAAAAAAAAAGGTATTACTTCTGCTACCTACTTGAGTTTTATTTTATTCACCGACTGACACCAGGAAGGAAAGAGTTACAAGAGCAGGTTACAGTAAGCAAGAGTGAGGCCTGTGTCACAGTGGGGCAGCAACCCAGGAAGGAGAAACCAAGTGCATGCTTAGTCCAGCTGGTGTTTCATCATTGTTCAGATATACCAACATAATGCTTAAAGAATGTGTTTCACATAGTTCGCTCTCCACATCTTTTTATTTTCCCAAAACACATCTATCTCTTGGAGAAATCACAGCTTCCAGCTCTTACTTTTGGAAAGTCTTGAGCTATTCAGCAAGCACAACTCCATCTGTGGAAGATTCGGGCTAAGGTGCAATTCCTGCTTTCAAAATTCTGACTGACACTCTTTCAAGTGACCTCAAGGATGAAGTGATCCACTCTTGGGCCAGCCAGCCAGTTGCTGATGAGAAAGGAGGGGGATTGTCAGTGTAGCATTAGGGAGAAGTCTCAAGGCCATCTCTGCTTGTGAGTTTTCAGTTTGAAGAATGTCTTGATATCTTGCAGAAAATCAAGGCTAGGGCCCAGTAGGATGCAAGAAGTGCTGAGAAGTATGTGTTAATACCATTGGAAGATTCCTTAATGAAACATTGCGGTAACAAGATTTTCAGTCAGGAGTTATCTGGAAGGCTCGAGGAGGTATTTGCCATGTGACGCAACTCTAACTGATTAATGCCATCTCTGTTCTGCGAGGGGACTCACAAGTTGTTATATTCAAGCTGTAGCCAGCCATGCTAATTAGAAAAGGCTTTTTGACCCTGTATTAGCTTCCTGTTGCTGTGTTAACAGATTAGCACAAATTGGGTGGCTTAAAACAATGTAAATTTAATATCTTATGGTTCTGGAGATCAGAAGGCTGATACAGGTCTCACTGGGCTGCAATCAAGGTACGGGAGGTTTGTAGTCTTTTCTAGAGCCTCTAGGGCAAAATCTGTTTTCTTGCCTTTTCCAGTTTCTAGAGGCTGCCTGCTTTCCTTGGCTCATGGTTCCCTCCCATCATCAATGCCAGCAATGGACAGTTGAGTTCTTCTCATGTCATGTCAACAATGACAACTCTTCTGCCTCTAGTTCCATTTTTAAGGACCCTTGTGAGTCCATTGGGCCCCCTCAGATAATTCAGAATATCCCTGTCTTGAGGTCATCTGATTAACAGCCTTCATTTCACCTAAAGCTTAATTTCCCATTGCATGCAATATGCATATAACATATTCACAGGTTTTGGAGATTAGGTGGAAGACATCTTTTGAGGGGTGGTTATTATAATACCTATCATGACCCCACTGCCCTTGGAGGTTCTTGTCACAAAGGTTTAGTAGTTTATAGTTGTGTTTTCACTCAGATAAACCCTCCGAAGGCATTCCTCACAGCCTAGTTTGATTTCCTAAACCATGTCTTTATCATCGTCTGGAGCTTTTGTTTTACTTGCAGCTTTAGAAGGAGTTCCTTTCCATAGGACATACAGTTTTGCTTCCATGGCTTGACAATCTGGGCATAATGTATCACACAAGACCTAGTTCACTTCAGAAAAGAAGGTAGTACTAGTGAGAGAAGGAAATGAGAAAATGGGAACTGAAATGCACTGGTAAGCAAAAGCAGTCTAATGGGAGATAAAAGTAGTAATCAAATAGTCACACAACCAGATGTAAGTCTTGTGTTCAACTAGTGCTACGACAAAGTGTGTGGCACCACAACAGACTGTGATAAGGGGAATGGAGCTACCCAGAGGGGCCAGGGGAGGCTTCCCCGAGGAAAGCGAAAATAATTCTGAGAGTTGAAGCTCTTGTAGGGAACCAATCTGCGTGGAATGGCAAATGTAGCTCAGCCCTATGGGAAAGCCCATGGTGGCATACAGGATGCCAAACCCATGAATCGGTTCTCCCGTGGGAAATCAGTCCTGCATCACACCTAGGCTGCTCTGTAACTTGCTCTTCCTAAAACTCCCTCACCCTGAGTTCAGGCAGCAAATGCTTACTGAATATCTTTAAAGTAACTTCCTAAAGTCTGTGCTAATTCTCCCAAGGGCGGAATGTAACCAGACCTGTTACTCTTATCGTTCCCTTGCATTTGCAAGATTTTTTCCTTGTTAATCTATAAGAAGTAATCAATAACGTCCTTCCCATTGCTATCTGTAAAAAGTAATTACCTACAGCAAACCTAAGTATAATGAATGAAAACCTTCTTTGATGTATACTATTAGAAAGCCAATAAAAGCTTGTCAAGGCAAGGGTCGAGGCATTCTCCTCTTAGAGTGGCTGTGCCATCCCTTTTCCTCCACAGGACTCGGTAGTTCATGTAAATTTGTCTCGTATCTCATCTGTAAGGCTGCGGACACTGCGGGCTGGTGTTCATATCAAGCTCAAAGTGAGGAATTAATTTGGTGATGTAAGTAAGAGAAGAATACTCGGGGAGAGCTGACTAGCACGTGCAAAGGTCCTGTAGCAGGAAGAGAGATGTGAAGAAGCCGAATACAGCAGGAACACAAAGAAATATGTTTTGTGTGCTGCTGGAAGAGCCTGGCCTTGCAGATTATGTAAAAGGCTCTGTCTTTATCTTAAGAAGCCACTTAAAAATTTTAAGGCAGGGGAAGAAGGGATTATGTTATATGTGTATAAAAAAATCTCTCTGGCAGCTCTGAAGAAAACAGATTGTAGGGGACCATTGGATGCACGTTCGGTCAACACAGACCAGTTAGAAGGTTATTGCCATTGTTCAGGTGAGAGATCTTGGTATCTTAAATGAGGCCAGTAATGAAAGAGACAAATGTGCATTAAAGCAATATTCAGCAGGTAAAATCCTGGTGACATGATAATGGATTAGGTTTAGTTAGTGTGGGAGAGAGATGAGATACCACCAGGCAGAAGAATGAGAGTAGGTTATGCATTTGTTAACTTGGAGCTGTCTTTCATCTACTGGTATGTCACAAATATGATTCTGAAATGAGGCTAATAGACATTAATTTAGGAGCGATTGGCGCATAGGTGGTAATTGAAGTCTCTCTTCAGAGAGTTATGAGAAAAGGGGCTGGGAATAAGCCTCAGGGTTCTCCAATGTTTAATGGCTTGGCGAACCTGAGGGGGAAGAAAATAGAAGACTAAGTTAACAGGAAAAGCAGGGAGAGTTTCCTAACAAGTTAAGAGTTTATTTCAAGAAGCTAATTGTAGTCCACGGTGTTAATACCCCTGAACTGTGAGATAAATTAAGGCCCGAAGACCACCCTTGCGTGTGTAGTGACGTGTGATCCCTGCCAAGCTCAGTGAGGGCTCTTTCTAAGCACTGGCAGAAGAGGGGGAGGGGTGAGGAGGAGCGAGGAATAAAAATAAAGACTATGGACCCTTCGTTTGAGTGATGGTTATGAAGAGGAAAAAGATGGTACTGCTAATCGGAAGAAAACGAGGGGTCAAATATGAATTAGATTAGATTATTGTCACATTTGAAGCACAAACTGACAATAAGAGCTTCAGCTTCAGTTTGAAGCTCTTATTAGACATTTAGAATAAAACTTCTGGATGAGTTGACTTCTTTATGATTGTAGAATGTTCCTATTTGTATCTGGTAATATTTCTAAACTCTACTTTTCAACTAATATAAACAGCTTTTTTATTTACATGGTATGTTTTCCTATCATTTTACTTTTTTTTAAAAAAGTGGACTTTATGTTTTAGGGCAGTTTTAGTCTCACAGCAAAATTGAGCAGAAGGTGCAGGGATTTCTCATACGCCTCCGGCCCCCAAGCACATGCAGCCTTCCCGACTGTCGGTGTCCTCCGCCAGAGTGGTCTGTTTGTTATAGCTGATGAACCTCTACTGATACATCATTATCACTCAAAGTCCATAATCTACTCTAGGGTTACTCTAGGTGTTACAAATTTAGTGGATTTTGACAAATATATAAGGATATACATCCAGCATTATAAAGTCAAACAAGATTGTTTCACTGCCCTAAAAATCCTCTGCACTCTGCCCGTTCATCCTTCCCTGTCCTCCACCCCTTGGCAACCACTGACCTTTTGGGTGTCTCCATGGTTTTGCCTTTTCCAGAATGTTGTATAGTTGGAGACAAAGAGCATGTAGCTTTTTCAGACTGTCTTCTTTCTTTCACTTAGTAACATACATTTAAAATTTCTGTATCTCTTTTTATAGCTTGATTGCTTAGCTCATTATAGAGCTGAAGATATATTTCTGTTTATGTCCACTTATTTTCTCAATGTTCTTCCTTTCTTTATGTAGATCTGAGCTTCTAACCTATATAATTTTCTTTCTTCTCTGAAGAACTTTTAACATTTCTTGCAAGTCAGTTTTACTATCAACAACTTCTCATAACATTTATGTTTAAGAAAGTCTTTCTCTTTTACTTTTGAAGGATAATTTCAAAGGATACAGGATTCTAGGGTGGCCATTTTCTCCCTACAACACTTTAAATATATTACTGCACTCTCTCTTGTTCCATGGTTTCTGAGAAATTGATGTAATTCCTATCTTTGCTCTTCTATAGGTAAGATGTTTTTCTCCCCTCTGTCTTCTTTCAAGATTCTTTACCTTATCTTTGATTTTTCTGGAGTTTCAATATACTAAGCTAGGTGTAGGGGGGCTGTTTCTTTTTAGGGGAGTATTTATCCTGGTGTTCTCCAAGTTTCTTGGATTGGCCTTTGGTGTCTGATATTAATGTCAGTCTTGGTCATTATTATATCAAATTTTCTGGTCAATTCTTCTTCTGATATTCCCATTATTTGTACATTGTACCTTTGGTACTTACTCCACACTTCTTGGACATTCTATTTCACTTTTTCCCCAATCTTTTCTCTTTGCTTTTCACCTTTGGAAGTTTCTATTGAGATATTTTCAAGCACAACATTTTTTCCCTCACCTATGTCCTTTCTTCTAATAAAAGTCTTCATTTTTGTTACAGTGTTTTTTATTTTTTTTTTGTTGTTGTTGTTGTTCTTTCTTAGAATTTTCATTTCTCTGCTTTTGCCCATAGGCTCTTCAATACTAGTGGGTAGAGGCCAGGGGTGCTGCCCGACGTCTTCCAAATGCCTAAGACGCCCCCAGCAGAGGAGTATTTGGCCAAAATGTCAACAGTACAGATAAACTTCACAAAGCACTTTTGACAAAGCAACTTTGATCAGTCACAAAACCTTCTCCATACACTGCACAGTTTTTTTTGTGTGTTTCAATTGCATTTTTACCTTTCCTTAAAGCATAATACACTGAAAATGCGTATTTTCTACCATCTTCAATATTAAAATGGCTGCACAAAAACTCACTAATTTTGATATTTTTTAAAAAATGGACACTAATATGGCACTTGTCACAATACAATCTAACAAAATTGTTTTGAATGAAGTTAAAGACAACTAAGCACTACTAGAGCCATTGTACAGAAAAAAAATCTAAATGAACTTTTTGGCCATACAAATATCATTGGGCCTCGATCTTTTAGTGAGCCTGTGCCTCTCTGTCCCTGAGCTGTGGACTTCACAAGTGATTCTCAGATTTTCCAGACTTCAGCTCGGACTGATGCCTGGATGGTACTGGAGCGAGGCATTTTCTCCCAGGTCAGGCAGGCTTTCATAAAACTCCCATAGCATTGGTTCTGGTAAAATAGTTTCTCTTGATTGAGGGCAGGGGGCATTTTTCTCTGATCTTCACTGTGAGAACCTGGTAGAGTTCTAGGAAGTACAACTCACAAAAGTCTAGCCCTCCACCCCACCAGGCATCTATAATCCACAGATTTGTCTACACTGAGCATCTGTTCGTTCATTAATTACGGTTTGATTTTACAGTTTAGGTTTTCCAACCCTGGTATGTGTTCCCACAGATGCTTCTGTTAACAGGTTTCAGCTCCAGTAAGTTGTGATTCTCTGTCTCTCCAGTTTTGGGAGCAAGAGTTTTTAATATTTCAGCTTGTTCAACATTTTATTTGTTTGCTGGGCTGGAAACTGAAAGTCTCCTAGTACCCTATATACATTTATATTTCCTGCATGTTTCTTGTAAATACCTTTTTCATGTTGCTTTTTAAATTCAGTCTCATAATTGCTACCTTTTGAGTGTTTTTTATTTATATTTAATGTAATTATTGATATAATTAGGTTTAAATATATCCTCTTGCTGTTTTTTTTTTTATTGAACTTATCAGTTCTTTTCCTTTTCCCTCTTTTTTTCACTTTTTTGGATTAATGGAGTGTTTTGGGTTTTTTTTTATAATTTTACTTTGTGTTTTCTCTTGGCTTATTAGCTATAACTCTTTGCGTTGTTCTGTAGTGGTTGCTCTAGCATTTATCATATGCACCTTCAACTCCTTACAGTCTGTCTTCAAACAATATAAACTACTTCACTTGTAAGAACCTTAAAAGATTATACCTCCATTTTATTCTCCTGTCTTTTGCTATTGTTCTCATACTTTTCACTTCTACATGCTCTAAAGTCCACAATCTATTGTTATTTTTGTTTTTAAGTTAATTATCTTTTAAAGAAACAGAAAAGAAAAGAAAAGAAAAGAAAAGAAAAGAAAAGAAAAGAAAAGAAAAGGAAAAACATCTTTCACGTCTCCTCACATATTTACCACTTTCGGTCTTTCTCAGTCTCCCTGGGAGAGAGATCCAAGTGTTTGGTACATTTCTTTTGTCGGAGGAAATTCCTTTAATATTTATCATAGTGCAGGGCTGCTTGTAGCACATTCTGTCAGCAATTTTTTTGTTCCCCCCAAAAGTTTGTATCTTTAATTTCTAAAGGATTTTTCCTCCTATTGGATATGGATATCTAGGCTAACTTTATGTTTTCTTCAAACACTTGAAACAGCATTTCATTGTCATGATGGTTTCAGATAAGACGTAGCTGTTCACTTTCATCTTGGTTCCTCTGGATATAATGTGTCTGGTTTCTTCCTCTACTTTTAAGCCTTTTCCCCTGTTATCATTGGTTTCTAGTAACTTGATTACAATGGATCTTAGTGTGATTTTGTGTTTATCATTCTCGGGTTTGTTGAATTTTTAATACTAGGAGTTTACAGTATTCATAACATTTTTTAAAAATTGCCATTATTTCTTCAAATACATTTTTTTCTTTCTCTCCTCCCAGCTCCCCCTTTCTTCAGCCCCCACCCTATTCTGGAAATCCACTTATGTCAATTTGCTCTAAATGTCAGCCATGAATTTTTAATTTCAGCTATTGTATTTTTCATTTTTAGTAGTCTCATGTGATTCTTCCTTTTTTTTCCCTCATTACTTTAAGAGCCCCCCCCCAGATTTATTTATCTGTTTACTTTGGAAAGTGATGGATTGTTGAGGAGAAAAAACATGAGGCAGAGAGGTATGGAATAGAAAATAAATACAATTGTAAGCTTTTTTGTTCATTATTTTGTAAGCACAACACTGAGCACACAGAATGCCATGTACAAAACAATACATAAAGGTTCAAGGTCAAGGGCTTCCTTTAGGCAAGCCTGGGGATTTCATCTCTGGCATTCGGAATCTGCCCTGCAGTCCTTGTGTCTGGATAGATCACCGGGTGTGTGACGCACTCTGTGCTTTAACCAGGTAGGGACAGAAGAATGCCCTTTGGCCCAGGCAGAAGCACATGAGGCTTTGGTTTCTTGTGTCATGTAACCATCACAGTTGCCCCCCATGATGCGGTGCCTGGTGGGGTTGTACTTCCTGTCAAACCCCTGCACATGAGGCCCAGTGTCCTTCTCTATGTTGTCTTTGTCCTGTACCTGAGCAACACTCTGCCCTGAGGCCTGTTGCATAACCTCCAACATACCGGCATTTTTATTTTAGTTTAGTTTTCAATTACAGTTTACATTTAATATTATTTTATATTAGTTTCAGGTCTACAGCATAGTGTTTAGACAATCATACACTTTACAGAGTGATCCCCTGATATTTCCAGTACCCACCTGGCACCACACAGTCATTACAGTATTACCGACTATATTCTCTACGCTGTACTTCACATCCCTGTGACTGTTTTGTAACTGTCCACCTGTACTTCTTAATCCCTTCACCTTTTCGGGCCAGCCCTCGAATCCCCTGCCCATCCAGCAACTGTCAGTGTGTTCTCTAGTTTTGGGAGCTTGCATTTCCACTTTCATTTGTCTCTAGATATTTTAAAGTTTCTTTTTGTACTTCTTCATTGACCCATCGGTACTTCAGTAGCATGTTGTTTAATCTTTGCACATTTGTGCTTTTTTTTTCCTGTTTTCTTATAATTTCCTTCTAGTCTCATAACATTACGGTCAGAAAAGATGTTTGTGATCCTCAATGTGATTTCAACCTTCTCAAATCTGTGCAGGCTAGTTTTGTGGAGCAGTGTATGGTCTATCCTGGAGACTATTCTGTGTTCACTTGAGAAGAATGTGATCAAATTTCTATTTAAATTCTTGAGCACATTTATAATACCGATGCAAAGTATTTGCCCGCTAATTCTGTCATCTCTGTCATTACCAGGTGTCTTTCCAATGACTGATTTTTCTTTCCAGGTTGTGGATTCCATTTTCTGCTCGCTCACCTGTCTACTAATTGTAAGTTGGACATTGGATACCTCATGGTACTGAGTGCTGGATTTGTTGTATTTCTGCCAGCAGTGTTAGACTTTGCTCTAGTGGTCTGTTACTTGTGGATCAGCTTAATCCTTTCAAGGCTTACTTTTTAACATTCGCTAGGGTGGGTTAAGAGTAGCCCTAATTTAGGCTTAATTTAACTATATTTATCAGGTGTGCTCAATGAGAAGGCTGCACTCTGACTGGTTGGAACTCAAGCCTCTACCAACTCTGCACGAGCTCAGGGAACTGGAGCTTACAGTTGCCCAGTTGTTCCTTGCCGTGGACCATGCACTTTCACTCGGTGCCTGTGTGCTTTTGTGCTAAGCAGCAGACCAGCGTCTGGAGCCTCGCTGCAGACACCTGGCGCTCGCTCCTTGTGCCAGTCCCTTCACTCGGGCAGCAGGCCCCACGGACCGCAGCTCGCTCGGCCTTTTTGCACTCCTATCCTTGTGCTCTGCTTACGATTCCTGCTCCTTCACTGTGGTTCAGAAAGTATTTCCAGGGAGAAGCCAGATGATTGCAGGGCTCCTCTCCTTTGTGTTCTGCCTGTCAGGACCCACAGCTCTAGACTGTCTGTTGTCGGACATATGGAAACTTTTTTTCAGTTTTCTAGTTGTTCGCACTGGGAAGGTGAATCTGGCCCCATTTACTCCATCACAGCCAGAATCTCCTTAATTCTTTTCACTTATTTTTATCATGAATAGAATTCTAGGTTGGTAGTTTCTTCCTATGCTTGAAAGATATCATTCCATTGTCTTCTGGATCCGATTGTTTCTGTTGAAGAGTCCGTTAAAGGTCATTCAGTTTTGATTTTTTATTTCCCTCTAGCTGCTTTCACTATTTTTCATTTGTTTTTCAGCATGTTTAGTAAGATATATCTAGGTATATACTTCTATTTATTTATCCTTCTTAGGGATCAGTGCACATTTTGAATTTGTGACTTCATGTATTGCATCAGTTTGGAAAAGCTCTACTATCTCTAAAAATTCCTTCTTTACCACATTCTCTCTCTCCTCCTATGGGGTTTCATATGTACATCTCTATAGGTGTGTATGTGTATATGTATAACATATAATCTTCTCACTGACACCTGTATATCTCTACCCTATATATTTTACATTCTTTTTTTCTTACCACACTTTATCCTATGTTCTCATGGTCTGTTTTCAAGTTTACTGCTTTTTTCTTCAGCTATTCATACAGCAGGTCCTCAAATAACATCACTTTGCTATGGCTTTGATTGGAAAAAGAAATCTGATCCCTTGCTAGGCCCACTGTTTGTCTGGAGTGTGCACGTCCTCCCCGTTTCCGAACAAGTGTGCCCTGGTTGATGGGCCCAGTATGGGTGTGTGTGTGTGTGTGTGAGTGAGTGTGCTCTGTGGGGGAGTGCTGGCCGGTCCAGGGTGGGTTTCTGTCTTGCCCCTTGAGCTGCCAGGATGGGGCCTGGCTCCCAGCAACTCTGAACTGGAATAAGCAGGCTGGAAAATATCTTGTTTTTATTAATCTTTCTTAAGTGTATATGTAGCTCCCATTTATTTCAATGCTTGATATTAGAAGTGTTTTGAGTCTTTATTTAGATGTTTGGTGATGTTTTTGTGACCAGAAACATGCCATAGGAACTTAACTCTTGTTTGTATCAATTAGTCTAAGGTAAACTTGGTTTGATTATATATTATTTCATTTAAAGTCACAGTTTTGGGGGACCTATTGAGGATGTTAAGTGAGGACTTACTGTAATCTGCAAATGAATCACATCCTAAATTCTTATTTTAGGTTATTGACCTTCTTTTCCCCCTTGAATGTTCATTAGTTTCTTTTCACAGTTACCAGATGTCTTCCAAATCCACTGTCTTTTTCTTGTGCCCCATTTTAGTCCGAATTCATTTGGAAGCTGTACCTCAGGCCCCGTGCACTTCTGGTCCATCACTGCCCTCAGGCTGTAGTCCTTATACCTGCCATCCCAAGGGGAGGCAGTTCAGCTGGACCACACTGCCTAGTGGGCACTGTACTCCATCAGGTTCCCTTTTAACTGTAAAAGGCCAGATATCACACTGTCCCTCAGCTTCTCCTCAGCCCTTTCTGGAACTATAAATGCTGTCAGAGGAAAATGGACCCAAACACAGGACTCATCCTGCTGGGCTTTTGTCTTCCTCTGTGTCCTGGACCAGCAGTTATTCACTATCCTGTCAGCTTGTCCATGCCTTTAGGAAGCTGTTTTTAATATTCTATCCAGCTCTTCTAGATAAATTGCTGGCATGTCTGAATTATCTAGTTTGCTTTTTTTTTGGGGGGGGGAAGGGAGGGAGAGAAACATCAATGTGTGAGAGAAACATCAATTGGTTGCCTCTCACACACCCCCAATGGGAGACCTGGCCTGCAACCCAAGCATGTGCCCTGCCCAGGAATTGAACTGGTGACCTTTCGGTTTGCAGGCTGGCACTCAACCCAGTGAGCAGGGCTAGTCTGCTATTCTAAGAAATAAATGTCTCAGGGGTCAAGGTGAGGTTGAATTTATAGTGGAACTAATCTGTTCTATTTGGTCATTCTCTGCAGCTTCCTTCAGCTTTACAAGTGCAGGCATGGAGAAATAAGTTAGCTGGCTTCATGTCTGCAACAAATAGACTAGTTTTTTTTTGGGAAAGAGTAAGTATAGAGTATTTCCAAGTTTGTTATTTAGTTCAGGAATATGAAATTTAACCTGGATAAGAAAGAAAGTGAAGAAGAGAGAGGGCTGGTGCACTGGGAGAAGGTAAAGTGGTAAAAATCCTGAAGAAAATCCTAAGAATTAAGGAAAATTGAGTGGAAATATTGGGTGGGTCAAAAAAAGTCTATTTAGTTTTTTTTTTTTTTCTGTGAAATAAAAGAAATTTTTCATTTTCACCAATAAAATAATTTTATTGATTTGGATGTTTGAGTATGTTGGCTCTCTCCCACTATTGGTTTCTAGTGGGTAGGAGCCAGAGGTGCTGCTGAACATCAGCCCCACAGCAAAGGAGTATTTGGCCACAATGTCAGTAGTACCAAGAAACTCCACAGACCACTTTTGACACAGTTGATCAGTCACGGCGCTTTGTTCATACGCTGCACAAATCTTTTTTGTGTATGTTTCAGCTGCGTTTTTACCTTCCTTGAAATAATAAAGCATACTATACCAAAAATGTTGCATACCTTCTTCCATCTTCAATATTAAAATGGCTGCACAAAAATTCACCAACTTTGATAAATTTTTTCAAAAATGCACGCTGATATGACAGCTGTCACAATACATCTAACAAAATTGTTTTGAATGGGGTTAAAGACAACTAAGCACTACTAGAGCCATCATACAGAAAACAACTAAACGAACAGTTGAAAAAAAACAATTAGGAAGCGTAATTGTCAAATGTTTGAGTTAGTGCTTTGTAGGTAGAGAAGTTACAGATTCAAAGGTTGAGCATGGAGATGGGTGGCTAGGGTGGAGCAGAGAAATTGATTACTAGAGATGAACATGTAGAGCATCCAAAATCCAGGCTGCCAAATGGGCTATTCCTATGTATGCTGAAGCCACCCAGGGTAATGTCAGGGGAGGTTAATAAGTGGTAGGAACTAGGAGGGAACCAGGCACATTTATTTTCTAGATCATGGATCAAAGTTCTGCAAAGCCTTGATAAAACCCTATGTTCTCTGTAAATGGCCTAATCATACCATCTGATGTGGTTTGTATTCACCTACTAAGACTGATGCATGTTTAGTATGGTTTTTAATGATTTTAAAAACCTGGACACATGGTGCAAGAGCCTGCCCAGTGACTGACTGGACTCCCGTTCTGAACCTTCTTCTTAATTGGCCTCTCTCCAGAGTTGGCCATATGATACATATCTGGCCAACGAGTGTGAGCAGAAATCTGCTCTGTGGTGTCTGGAAAAGCCCTTGCTTTCCTGACACAGGTACCCCCATCTTTTTCTTCAGTCTTCCATTGCATGTAGTAATGACGGTTGGAACTACAGCAGCCATCTTGTGACCATGAAGAAAAGGTCTGAAGACCTTAGGGAAGTCAGCCACGTTGTAGGCGAGTCCTCAAAAAGTAAGCAGCACTTACTCTGGACTTCACTTACTCTGCACTTGGTGATATGTGAGGGGGAAAACCGATCTGTTGAAGTCAGTTAAGTAGACTTTTGTCTCCAAAAAATTCATAATATATATAGTATATAACAGCTGTAAGTATAAAGATATAAGTTCATAGTAATGGACTAGCTTCTTCTCATGGGCAAAAGTATGCTCTTCAGTCCATACCATACTGTTTATCCCCCTGACCTCCCCCAACTGTAAATGAGAGTATGAACAGATTTCAAGTTAAAAAAATGCCCAGGGTTAAAACAACAGGAATAGATCACTTTCTCCCTAGTCTATTCTATGTTTGGTGGATTATATGTAATTCAATCTATACTACTTGCAATAAAATTTATCCCCAATATTAATATTTAACACCAATACATTCACAAGTGAGTTTATGGTGATATGTCCTATTTAAAGTGGTAAGTCTAACTCGTAAAGATGTCAAAAAGAAAAACTACCCTTCCTTTCTTCAGTGGCTCTGCGGGTGTCCCTAGCCCTGGCAGTCCCGGAGGTGTGAGAGCCTACCTCCGAAAGGCTAATAAGTAACAATCGAGTCAAAGGTTAAGAAGCTAGGAGGTCTCAAACTGCCATCTGAGTAACTGAAATGAGGGCATGGTTTAAAAATGTATAAATGATGAAGAAAAAGGATACGAAATTATGACACATTTCTGGTGGTTAGTTAGAATGGGAGAAGTCAGCTTTGTCAGAGTTCCCTTGATCTTTCATATTCCAAACCATTAAATTAGTTTCTTGGTGCCTAATTCCTCAAAAACAGTGGATTTTCTTTTGACTCTAAATTTTTCCCTCTTAGTGTACCCAAATTTTTTCCAAGTTCCAAACACACTGGTGCATACTTATTCTTTTATATGGATATTTTTAAATAATTTTTCCCTTAAAATATATTAAGCTATCATTGGATTTTATTGTTTTTTTCTTTCTGGAAACATCTCATTCTTTATAGAATTATGCCCAGAAAAAGTGTTTGGGTAAACAAAATCCGGTATTTTGAAATAACTGGGAATCCTGGCAGTACCTTCTAAAAAGATAACAGCATGTGCTTCTGAATGCGGTCTTACTCAGCTCTGAACCATCTTGAAATTTACAGGCACGCAGCCTCTACCCCCAAACTTGTTCCTTTACAATCCAGTCCAAGGACTGACTTCATAAAGTAATTCGATAGCTAAATACAACTTAAGCACATTCCAACATTTTAGAATATATTCAGACATTAGTACTAACAAAATTGTGATATAATAGTTTTTGCACTGGCAGTGAGCCTCTCATTCTTAAGTCCTGTTTTATCAAAATTGGAAACATAGTTTTATTATTTTTTCTAAGGATGTACCTTTATTAACCATCAAAAACTCGAGAAACTTATTTTTTTTTTAAAGAAGGCAGACACTCTTTCAGAACATGGCCTAGATAATGTTCCTTTACTTTTGTTATAGTTTTCAATATATGTTCCCTCTCCTCTGATTTTTCTCCCGACAATTAAACATCACCATATGTGCCAGTTCTCTGATGGAATAGTCTTTCCTCTCTGACTCTAATTATATTAGCACCATCCACTGAGTGGGGAGCAAGACAAAAGTGCATTCCTGTCACCAAGGAGGCAGCTGGCTTGACCTACCTGGAATCGATTAGTCAGGGCTGGTGTGAGGGCTCATCCTGCAGGCAATGGCCAGCGCTGGGCAGGTGGAGGGAGTAAAGAAGCCCTCTGAGCAGAATGGCAGTAAGGTTGAAATGTCTGCATTACTTTTCTTCAACAATTAAAAATTATCATCTTTAAAAATGCTCTAGTGGTAGCTTCCAGGAAAAGGTGGAATTTTTTTTCATATATGTGTTATTGATATATAGTCTCTCACTGTGTGCTCTGGTAGCAGAGTCATTTCATGCTGGGGGTCCAGGTGCTAACCTTGAACATCAGCTCTCAGCTGCAGTTTGGCGTGCATTGAAGGCCGAGTGTTTCTTAGCCTTAATTGTGTTGCATTCCTGCCCAGTTCCTCGGGTGTTTCCCCACCTGAAAGCCGTCCCTGGATGGCCCTGTCATCTTAACTGGGCTTTCCCTACAGAAGACTGTGTAAAGGATTTAGGTGCATTTGTTTCTTTGAGAGGTGACCTCGAAAGCACAGGGGGAATGTGAAAGTGTGGCAGGGGAGGGAGGGAAACCAATAAAGGTTACATGAGTGAGCGGGTCCCAGCAACAGCAAGCGGGCTCCGGCCCACTGGGGACCCTCTAAAAGGGCGTGTTGAAATAGCTTTGGGTTTGCCCACCAAGGACCAGAAACTGCAGTGTGTACCCACCACTGCCTGTCCCTCACTTGTGGTGTGTCATTCCTGAGGAGTTGACTTACAGCTTCTGGTCTGGGACCAGAAAATCCTGGAAGGGTGCAGGTAGCTCCTGACCCAAAAGAGAACTGTCTGCAGTAACTGTTGTGTGAGTCAGGCGACATGGAAAGGTGGTCACTCTCAACCAGTCTGAGAAGTGACATAGGGCCAGCCAAGCTCCGTACCCGTGGAGCCAAGGGCAAGGTTTTGTGTAGGCATCTGTGTGGTGTGAGCCTGGAGTTGTGGGGATTCATCATCCCTCATGGCGAGTGAGCAACCTGCACAGGGACACTGACCTCAGGAATGGGATGATAAATACAGCAGTGCTTGTGCACTAAATCACACAGGCCTCACCTTTGTGATCTGGAGATTACACCCAGCTTCCGCACCTTCCAGGAGACCCTCCTTCCTGTCCTCTGCTGGAAATACAGCCCCTCATCACTCAAGATACTGAAGCCCTAGCCTAGGTTCATCTGCCCTTTTAAAAACATTATTAATGTGCCATAATTAGGTATTCATTCATAGGTACCTAATCAAGCAGAGCTCTTGAAGATGGCCCCTGGGAAGACCGACATGACAAATTTTAAAGAAAATATTAACCATGGATTTTGTGATCTTTTCTGTCTTGATCATGTCAGTCTGAGTTCTTTTCTGTGAATGAAAAAGCTTCTGATAACCAAGGGATACTCGAGTCTCACTGCATGTACTCGTGTATTTGCCACATATCTATGTGCACAACTTCAACAAAGTCAAACCATTTTTAAGTTCTACATGTAACCCACATGTACAGAGATTAGTTTCATAAAGCACTTAGGATTAATGTTGTCACCTAACAGATACGGACATCTGTACAGGCTTTTTCTGTGTTCAGTAACAACAGAGCTGCTTGGAGACACGGAGACAGTTCACATGCCTACACTCAAACTCACAAAGTGTTGCATTCATCCAACATCCAAACTGGTTTTGCATCCTCACTCCCCCCAGCTTCCTGGCTATCCATGCCTGCCATTCCTTTTAAGAGTGTATGTATCTCGTACTTCTGGCCAAGCTGCCATTTGCGCCTACCGGGAGCCCCCTGGTAATCAGGCCAAGGGCACAGGGGCAGGCAGGCATGTGCTCTGAGGGCAGTGGGCCAGGTGGGCGTGTCCTGCTGCCATTTCCCCAGGTTTACAGGAAGTCATCTTAAAAAGACTGAGGGTGCAGGGCAGGTGCCGCTTGGGAACACCTGTTGTTAGAATCTTTTCCCAACTCCGAGTTCAGTGACATCACCAATCAGCGGCTTAAAACTGGGCATGGCGGAAGTATTTATTTACACAGAGGAAATAAGCACACACCGTACATCAGTCCCACACTCCTGGACCGTCACCCCCTCTCCAATTGTTAACCATTTTCCAGGATACCACTGGCAGTGGTCCTTTTGAATTCCAAGAAAAGGAAGCAGGCCCCTTTTGCTGATGCTGTGGTGATCCCAGGTATATACTCGTTGCTGCTATAACCCCTGGAGTGCTCTGGCATGCCAGGGCAGAGTGGCAGGCAGTATGGGATCCAGGCCGACAGGCCTGGTGTCCTAGGTGAGGTGCGCCCCAGAGCAGACAGGACCAGGGTCTGCTCAGCAGCTGTATTTGCCTCCTAGCAGCTGGGTTGCATGGTGTGGAATTCCCATTTGCAGACTTAAATAAAGGGTTTGCCAAACCCCATTTGCCAGTCTACCTTTTCCTGGCCCCCTCATTTCTAAAGATACTTTAAATACCCACCACACCAGGATACTGGGCAAACTGAGAACAGAGGGAGCCCCAGTGGCCCTTCTCTATGCAGTCCTGGGTGGGACAGGCCCACAGTCCACCAAGAGCAACGCCTCCTCCAGGGCTTGGGAGCTGAGCAGGGCTGGGGAGGCCCCGCCAAGGGATTCCTGCCAGCAGCTCTTTGTTATCATTTGGTTTAATTACCCTCTTAATTAAAGAGCGTAAATTGCCTCATTGTACCCACAGGCTAATGGGACAGAAAAATACCTTTGCATTCTTGGAGGAAACAGGATGTTTCTCTATGAGAGAAAATCAACACAGATCAGATTTCAAGTCTTGAGGCATTAGAATTCAAAGAAAAAAGAATCTTTTCAGAACTCCCTGTGTGCAGCTTAGATTTTAAAGAGACCTCCATTTCATAATCAAGACCTTGTTTTGCAGTGATCTGGGAAGCTTCCTTAAAATAGGTTGTTCTGTTCCTTGTAATAGCTAGATCTGTATTTTACTCAGTCCTGGCAGTAAAACAAAGGAACAATGGTGATGTGTAGATAACTTTAAAGAAAACCAACCAACTAGAAGCCCACCCTTCACCACTGCCTTCAGCTCTCCAACTCTGACCAAAATTTCGATAAGGACTTTAAATGTGGAGTAAGAGAAGCGTGTGGTAATGACTCAACATTAGCAAAAGGAAAAGCAACTGGCTGACTTACCATCAGAAATTGCTCTGTACACTTTATCACCGAGCCATTACTGTTCCTCAGCATCAAGTTCCACCCTCACTTTTGGCTATGGTTTCACTGGTTCCTAAAGAGGCAGCCCTCAGGCTATCAAATGAAGAAAAAGGGGAGGAGGCAGGGAAGATGAAGAGCCCTGCAGGAAAAGCTTTCAGACCAACTGAGTTTTTTTCTTCCAAAAGAATAGGACAGAAAATAATCTGACTAGGCAGGCTTGGTCTAGGAGTCAAAGGTCCAGTAAAAATTTCTCACTTAGATCAAATAATGTTCAGTGAGTTTGTGTTTTCCGTGGACTGAGGGTCTTCAAGATGGTGATGCCAAAGGACACAGCTCCTAGGGTGCTCAAGCGCGGGTCAGAGGGCCACCGAGTGGGGAGAGCTGAGGGCAGCTGAACACTCTGCTTCTCCACAGAGAGGCTGTGGGAACTGATCACTCCAGGCCTGTTCTAAGTGACAGTCCCCAGTCACACCATCCCCTTAACCATCCGATCCGGAGAAAAAGGAACACCAGGTATTGGAAAGGGTCTCCAAGATGTGCAAGAATGGGATAGGAGAGCCTTAAACCATAGGCTTTTTAGAAAGAATGAAACTTTCTTCTCTAAACTATTTAGATGGAACAGTTTGCTGAAAAACACAAAATTCCCTAAGAAAGACCTGGGCTGTCAATCAGAAAGGCCTGATCATAAATAACAGGACCAGGTTTTGCTTTTGTTAGGGTTTGAAGACCCTGCACAGGCGCGGATTCTCTAGCAAAACACTTGCCACCATCAACACCAACTTTACAAAATTGTCAGCGCCCCCACCAAACCCTCCCCCCTACTTTTTAGCTGATTTCAAAAGCCTAGATGAGCATTTCTAAAAGGCAGACATAAAAGACACCTCCACAGGTCCTGTGCTCCCGTGGAGTGCGCCCTTTCCCTGCACTGCTCACTGGGGAAACTCTAGGCCAAGCGTTGCCCCTGCAGGCCAGCATTCCCCCTTGTTAGCAGACAGACTCAGGTGGAGGCTAGGTGGCCCTTTGTAAGTCTTTATTGAGCAGCTATATAAACTGATTTTTACAGTTACTTGCAACCTAAGTCAGGGCAAGTTTTTTTTTTTTTTAATCAATATGAATATTCCTACTAAAGCAGACTGAAATTTCTGCTAATGTACAGAAGGGAAAAAGACTCTTTTTTCTTTTTGTTGGTTTAGACACTATTGAACCTAGTTTGGAAAATGCATGTGCAGTATGAAGTGTTTTAAGGAAGAAAAGATTTATTCCAGTACTGCTCATAATAAAAAAACATTCTGAGAGAAGCTTGAGCAACTTCAAAAGCAAAACTCAAGAATGAAGAATACTGTAGTACAAATTATGGCCAAAAATACTGTATTTTTAACCAGCAAGATCATTGGGGCATTATTATACAACATTAGGTGTTTTCTTTTTTTTTGCAAAACTAGTTCCCATCCCCAAACAGTAGACAATACATGCATTTGAATGACATTGTAAGAACAGTAAATATGATTCTTTTAAATACTGCAAGTTAAAAATGTTTTCTGATAAAACTCCCTAATACATGGGTCTAGGAAGGGCTTCCCAGCATGATGACGGGTGAGGATCCCAGCAAGAAGCTGTATTTAGGGAGTTCTTTGAGGAAAAGAAATCCACCAGAAACGTGCTTCTGTCAAAGTAACCTGAACAAAGTTACACAGTAATTTTCTTTGTTCCTCAACTTAAAAATATTCTGCCAAATATCTTCTTCCCTGTTGTTTTACTGTCTACTATCACTTCCACAAAAATCGGAATTCCCTTATCTATGTAAGATCAAATTTTACCCAATAGGTGTCTTAATAACATGTAAATGTCATTTTCTATCAGTTGGAATCATGTGGGGAAATGAAGATACGTGAGAGTAAAGGGAAGTAAGAAGGAAATGAATATCTGAGCACCTACTATGTGCAAGGTGTGTATGCATACTTGGAACAGATGATTCCAGAGGCAAGAGTGTTATTGAAAGGGCGTCGGATATTGGGAAAAAGGCAGGAAATGGCTTTTCTGTGAGAAACAAATGACAAGTTGAGACTCTGTACTAAGTAGCTACTAAACAGCAGGTGTGTGGCTCCAAAAATCTCTAGCTAATCACGTGCAAGTAGGCCATTTCTTTTCCTAATTTGATGGAACAAAAATGAAATCCCAAAGACATAGTTACCAGGACAGATCTATTAACGCTACATATGCTGGAAATATGTAGAGAGAGATAAACATACAATATTACTCACTTTAATTTTTGTGTGTTTCTAATCAAAGACACATCTTTGGAAGAAAATATTAATGTATACCAAGCACAGCTTATCTGTATCAATTGAGATGTTGTCAATTACCAATTAAGTGGTTTTAAACCCTTATTTAATTTTAAGAAGAGCAGCAATATACATTACAATATTTGGGTACACTTTATTTTTATATGGGTTAACATTCTGCTATATTTCATTTCATTCATTCTGTTTTTAAGAAACTGAAAACAAAGGGAAATTGAAGGTAATTTGAAAGTTATTTCCAACCAATATGAGTCTTGCAGTATTTCATTATGCAGCCCTTTCTTCCCATTATTTTAAATTTTTTTGCAAATAAGTCATTTTGACCCAAATCCAGCATAAATAGCATTTCACCGATTCCTAACTTAAGACAACTACAATTTACAATCGTGTGGCAGTATAAATTTTAAGATTACAGTTCATACACCTTGACAATCAAGATAGTCTTAAGTACAAAAAGTAAATTGTCCTTTAGCTGAATTACCTTTTTAAAATTAGACCTGCTAGTTAATCTACAAAAAAAAAAAAAATACAAGTTTCAGGTGTTCTTCAAATACCTTCTGTAGATGTCAACGGCTAGTAAACAACATAGGCAGGTTCCTAAGAGGACTTTCCCCCCAGTTTATTTGTGACATTCAACAGAGCTCTTTCTATGAAAATGTTTTTAAAAAAAACACTGACAACTTTGAGGGGATGTATTTACTTTTGAATGGGTGTGCTATTTCCCTTTGTTTCAGATATGAGGCACAAACTTCTGAATTTAAGCTCTGTAAGGCATAGTACAAACCTCCAATTTACAAATAAGGAATTCTCTGTGGGTTGGAACTGCCGTGTCACGCAAAAAAGGGGAAAATCATCTGTAAACTGGTACACTGCGATGTGTTGAGTGAGTCATGAAACGGCTGCTCGCCTCGGTATGCTGGAGAAAGGGTTTTTGTTTCTGTTTCTGAATGAGACATGCCCAAGTCACCATAAAACTCGCCACAGGCCTCTGTTGCCTAGAGCATCGCCAGGAGCCCAGTGGTACACGCTTACAACGCTTGCAATCACAATATAATATAAAGCATGAGTAAACTTTGTTTTTATACAAAACTGAAAAGAAGCCCTTCCCACCCCTAGCCCCTTCAATAAAACCCCGAACAAAGAAACAAAAAAGAAAATCCTTTAGCTTCGATTGACTAGTGTGGATACAATTAGGTTTCCAGGCATCACTGCAGCCAGGGTGATCAATGTTTTCCTTTCTCAGGAGAAGGGATCTTGTCATGCACCCTAAGACAAACAGTGGGGCCACAAACCTCAATTCTGCATAGCGATTCCATCCCAATTTCATGAAGACAAATATAACAATCTTTCCCTGTTTCGCTCAGCTTCTTCTGAGCTTTGAGATCAGTTTTAATCGACTACAATCTACTATAGCTCTATTAAATAGAATATCTTGATTCCCTACAACTGTAACACTTATGATCTTGTGATGAGGTTTTCTCTATACACTGTAGGCCTTCAAATATTGTTTACTTTTTTTTTTGTTTTTTGTTTTTTGCTGCACCAAATTTAAGATCGCCCTTTCAGGCAAGCAGTGGTCTCTAGCTGTTAAAACATCTCCTTAATGGGTCACAATAGCTTCTAAAACTGCCTTTCTAATAAAGGCCACCAGAGAGGTAATACTAAACTGTGCATTTGCCAAATAAGAATATGAATTGTATAAAAGCTCATATTCCAATCCTACATCAAATGGCAAAAGTTCTACAAAGTTGGTTTCCATGTTTGTATAAAAGCTCCAGCTGATTTTATGTATTTTGCTATGAAATTACCTTTGGGTCTTATAATCAGTATACCTCTGCTCAGGAATGTGCAAATGGTTTTAGACAGCACGATGCTAGTACCGCTCTGTACGACAGTAACTTTTTTTTTTTTTTTTCTTCTTTTCTAAATGGAAAAAATAATATCCCTAGTCAGAAATAAACTGACAAATTTACATTCTCCTCTCTTAAAAAAGTAAATAAAATAACATTATTCAAAATGTGAATTAGCTATAAGACATACAATTACATAGATACATATCAATACAGCACATTCAATCTGCCAAAAAATTAATGATCACAAAGCCAGTATGGATGCTACAATATCAAGAGAGAGATGTATGTACAATGATTAGAGCTTTCGTAATTGCACTACACCTACAGGCAGTCTGTTTCTGAATTAAATCACAGGTGCTTCTGAGCAAGGAAAAAGTAACCTGTGTTACTCGAGGCTGGGAGAGTGAAGAATGAGAACATTTCATTACTGTTTAGTAACTCTGATAACTCATCTAACAAGCCATTAATTCTCTCCCTCCCCTTTGTTGTTCCAAGAGAGTGATTTATATGGAAGTTGAGACTTGTGCCAAATGGTATTACAGTTAAAACGAGCCCAGTGTCATGGCCCAGTTCTAACTCCCCAGCAGGTTTAAAACAAACCATGGTTTATTTTCTTAAACCATGTTTCAACTAAAGCCGCTCCACAGAAGAGCTCATGAATGTATGTACTGTATTTTTTGCATTTGTTGAAAATTGCACATAGAGAACTCCAAACATCTCTCTTAGTAGGTTCAGTTACATAAATACACGTTTTACAGAACAATGAGAGGTTACTTTTGAGTTAAGTCCACAAATTTTCCTTAAGTTCAACTTAACTAGTCACCAGTATAAAAAGATCCAAAGGTGGCAAACTAGAATAGCTTCAGATTTCACAAACTAAAGTTTCAGAATAATACTATCAATCAATGTTCTTGGCAGACCTACTCAACTTTAAGAATGTAAAGAGAGTAAAACTGGCTTCAAATGAAGAGACACAAGCAAATTCCACGTTGCATCACAGAGGACACTGTCCACACTGCCGATTTGGACACTTGACATGGAACGTGAAGACTGAACGATGTAATTAAGGTCAAAGAAAAGAATGGACCATGAGAATCAAATTTACAGTTACCAACTGTTTGGCAATTGGTGTTTCAGGTTCATTCTCAGCCAATCACTTTAGGCTTCACAGTCTTATTCACCTGCATTTTAAGATACCGGCCTTTATCTTTGAAGTTCTTTTCATTCTGTTTTACAAAAGGCCAGGTTTGGCAATACATACCCATCATAAAAGTCATCTAAAAACTGTGGCCCACACACTAAGGAAAAAAGGCAGGAAAAGTGGTAACCAAAAGAAAAAAATTAAGAGCAACCTATGAAAGGGGCCTGGGTAGCAGCCATTGGGGTAATGTAGTGTCTGTTGGCATCTTTTTTGGCATCTGCAACTTAAAGAACAGAGGGTGGGAAGGAAGAAAAAGCGAGGAAGGACAGACTGACAATGGCACGTGGCATTCCAAAAGAAAGGACTCCTCCTGTGCGTCTCCGCCCTCTCCTTACGCGACTTCCTCACATTTCTCTGAGCGACCAAGCTAGGGCTGAAGGCAGAAATCCAAAAGAAATGAACTTAACCATGAGATGGGCTTCCAGCCCAAAGTGAGGCAAGACAATATATTTATATAAAAAGCTCTATGTGTGTATCCAGAGCAATACATTTAAAACCATAGTATTAATACTTATAATCCTTCAGCAAAAACTACAAACTGTTAAGCTGATGTTGATGGCTTAAATCGAATGACGTTGTCCTGACGGTTTCATTCGAGAGAAAAACCTGACCAAGAATGGAACTGGGATAAAGGCCATTGTAACCAGGGGAAAATCAGGAGGGGAAAAGGGAAATCAGCTTCGTTTTGCTCAATAGAAAAAGAGAGAGAGGGAGAAGGGGCGGGGGGGGGGGGGGGGAGAACTCTTTGCGAGTGCATGACTGAGAATTTAAAATACATTGAGTCACGAGATTTTGCCTAAAAAAAAAAGATAGAGAGGAAATGTGCTGGGACTGTACTTCAGCAACCTGTTTTTCCTCTGAATAGTTTAAATAAAATCATAGTATTTACTACAAACTCTGTGGACACGCTCACACAGAGTCCAGGACGGCAATAAATTAGTATTATGCAAATTGTTTTCCACAGAAATACAGTCCCTCTTGTATAGCTTCAATAGCCCACCAAGGAAGGGAAGGGCGGTGTCGAAGAGGCACAATTAGACCAGATTGTACTCCTTCAGGTTCAACTGGAGGATGGTGTCCTTGACGGCAGCAAAGACAAAGCGGATGTTCTCGGTGTCTGTGGCGCATGTGAAGTGGGAGTAGATAATTTTGTCACTGTCTGGGTTCAGGTCCACGAACATCTTCAGGATGAATTCTCGAGCTGCCTGGGCATCTCTCTGGGGTCCTGTTGGCCAAGGGATGAGAGGAATGGTTCTTTAGTTGATGCATTAATGCATTTGCTCAATAAATACTTACTGAGTCCATGCCCATGAAGATGCCATCTGTATTGCATCTTTTTAAAATAAGGCAAGTAAGGCACCTATATCTTTTTTCAATTCCAGTTGACATATAGTAATAGTTTCAGGTGTACAACATAGTGATTAGACATTTATATAACTTATGATGTGATCATCCCGATAAGTTTAGTACCCATCTGACACCACACACAATTATTACAATATTGTTGACTATATTCCCAGTGCTATACTTTAAACATCCCTGAGCCTATTTTATAACTGGTAATTAAGTACTCTTTAATCTCTTCACCTTTTTCACCCATCCCCCAATCCTCCTCCCATTTGGCAACCATCAGCTTATTTTCTGTATGTATGAGTTTTGTTTATTGTTTTTTAGATTTCACATACAAGCAAAATCATGTGGTATCTGCCTTTCTCTGTCAGACTTATTTCACTTGGCATAATACCACCTAGGTCCATCCATGTTGTTGCAAATGGCAAGATTTCATTCTTTTTATGGCTGAGTAATATTGCACTATATATATAAACCACATCGTTATCCATTCATCTACTGATGGACATTTAGGTTGCTTCCATATCTTGACTACTGTAAATAATGCAGCAATGATCACAGGGGCTAATGTATTTTTCTGAATTAGTGTTTTGGATTTCTTTGGATAACTACCCAGAAGCAGAATTACTGGGTCACATGACAGTTTTTAATATTTTGAGGAGCCTCCTTACTGTTTTCCATAGTGATTGTACCAATTTACAATCCTACCAACAGTGCATGTTGTTTGTTGATTTACTGATGGTATTCTGACAGGTGTGAGGTGATATCTCATTGTGGTTTTCATTTGCATTTTCCTGGTGGTTACTGACGTTGAGCATCTTTATTGGCTATGTGTATGTCCTCTTTAGAGAAATGTTTCTTCAGGTCATCTGCCCATTTTTTAAAATTGTTTAGTTTTTGGTGCTAAGTTGTTAGGAGTTCTGCATGCAGATTTGATTGATTACAATCATCTTCCCCCCAAAACAACAAGTGTTGACAAGGAAACAGAGAATAAAGAGACCCATCAGACTTCATCAAAATTAAAATCTTTGTGTATTAAATGACATTATCAAGAAAGTAAAAACACAACCGAAAGGATGGGAGAAAATATTTGTAAATCACATATCTGACAAAAGGTTAATATAAAAAATATAGCTACAGAATACAGATTTCTCCTGCCCTGGTCAAGTAGCTAAGTTGGTTGGAGCTTTGTCCCAATGCACCAGGGTTGCGGGTGTGATCCTGGTCAGGGCATATACAAGAATTAAGCAGTGAATGCATGAATGGGTAGAACAACAAATAGATATCTCTGTCTGTCTGTCTGTCTCTCATGCACTCCCCTTCCTCTCTCTGAAAAATAAGTAAAAATTTAAAAAAGAATATATATTTCTCCAAAGAAGATATAAAAGTGGCCAATAAACATAAGATGCACATCATTATTAATCATTGGAAGAATGCAAATCAAACTACTTCCCATCTATTAGAATGGCTGTAATAAAAAAAGTAGAAAGTAACAAGTGTTGACAAGGATGTGGAGAAACTTGAACTCTTGTGCATTGCTAGTGGGAATGTAAAATGGTGCAGCCACTGAAGAAAATAGTTTGGTGGTTCCTAAAAAAACAAACAAAAACAAACAAAAAACCAAACATACAATTACCACATGACCTAGCAGTTCTATTCCTAGATGTACAGGAGATGGAAAAAGTAGGTTTACAGTTGTTTGCATGGAAAAAATACAGGAATACACTCTGTTTCCCATACTCACAACTGTAAACCTTCCTTTGCCCCACCCTATATATCCAAAGGAATTGAAAGCAGGGACTCTTACAGATACTTGTACATCACTATTCATGGCTGCATATTCAGAATAGCCAAAAGGTCCAACAACAGCGGAATGGATAATCACAGGGTAGTATACACATGCAGTGGAGTATTATTCAGCCATAAAAATGAACTTGATGGCTTTTATAATATTCATGAACCTTGAAAAAATAAAACCAAGTAAAATAAGCCAAACACAAAAGAACAAAAATAGCATGATTCCACTTATACAAGGTACTTAGAATTGAAATTCTGGTCAATGATTAACAAAGCTGGTATATTGATTAAAAAAGTGCCATAATTATAAATGGTATTTTATATATGTAAACACAATTATTTACTGTCCTTTTTCAATGTATTATGGTTAAGCTACTAATTTCATAGCAATAATAATGTAAAACTAGATTATTAGAGCTGGGGAAAGTTCTTGTTTTCATCAAAGAACTCTGTCTTTCTACCTTGTGAATGAATGAACTTAGATATGATTTTGTACTTACTCCATTTGAAAAAATGGGTCCATCTATTTTTCTTTCTTTTTCTTCTAAAGAGTATAAGAACTAGATTTAAGTGCATTAAAGAGCACTTGGAGTGTGTTATGTTTTTAAGTATAAATTATGCTATCCGAATAAGCATAAACTACAAAGGTATCATTAGAGCTATTAAAGCAGGAACAGAATTCCACAGTCTCTGAACAATTTTGCAATTCAAGTCCATGTGGAAATGATAATTTCCCTCCCTACAGAGAAATATAGAAATGGCATTCATTAGGATTAAGACCCTGTAAATACAGAAATGTGGAAGTGTGAAATTTACAATACTATAAACATGTTTATTATAAAAACATCACTGCAGAGTGAGTGGCCTGGAGGTTTTTCAGTCTTAGCTCATCTTCCAAGGGCTTTGAATCTTGTGAAATGACAGCTGCATCTGCTTTGTGGATAATACTGTCTCTTTTGGCCATGGCCAAGTCCTATGTGCGTTACATGGTTCTGGGGGAGATTTAAACACCATCTTCAGACTTTAAGACATTCACAATGGGCATATGATGGAAGGAAAATACTCATAGTGATGAGGAATGTGAGGAAAATTTGACAAAGGAGATCAGGAAGATGTTGCATAGGGGGAGAGGGAGAAAAATTAAAGTTTTTTGTTTTTTTGCAGAAAAACACAAGCAGCGTATGATGTGACTACACGTGCCATGTGGAGCAGCTTGAGCCTCTGGGGGCAGGCTGTGCTGGGTCTACCCTCCACCATCCGGAACTCGAGCAGCCAGGACCGCAAACTGGGCGCTAGGCATGGGGGGCGGCATCACTTCTCATCTGTGGATTCTCACCCAATTCCGAGAAAGATTATGTATCTCTCTTTCCAGGGGTGCGAGGCAAGCATGTGTGTTTCCGTGTAAGCCAGACGCTTGTGCCAATCTTATTTGGGCTGATGTTGTGTTTAAGAGCTAGCCTGTTGCTGTGGAAGAGCATGTTAATGACACACTAAGTCAGTTCCTCTTGCAGTTTGCTCAGGGAGCCTGAGGGATACAGTTTCAGGCATGTGTGCTCGGTGGCAGGCTAGTGGCAAACTGAAAGAGGTAAAAGTGAAAACACTGCTGAAGCTAGGAATGTGTTTTTAAAGAAACAGCACTGCACAAAGGAAAATGTACTTGGAGAAGGGATGGGAACACACTGTTAACGAAAACGGTATTGTCTGTAATCCCTGATAACACCTGCAACCGTTTCCCCTTTCCCTTCCCAACCTTCAGAATCTTACACGGATTTGGGAAGGGACTTTCAGTTCTCTAAATGTGTACCTCTTCCAAGGGCGGCCCGGGGCCAGAAGCATGGGGGGTGAGGGGAGATGGAAAGGTGAGGAGAACGCCATTCCTGATGTGTTTGTGTATTCGGAGAAAGCTGTGAAGCCAAACTGAATCGTAGATTTTTGGAGTAATTACCTTTCGATGGGAGCTCTCAGAAGTACAGAAACACTGTTCAACTGATATCCATCCAGGTATCATGTTAATGAAGTAATTTTTAAAACACTCCGTTCTCCTCCTGTCGTACACCCTCTACAATAGGGACTCTCAGTTTGTGCTCTTCTGTGGCAGGCGCTGTGCTAAGTGACTTAATTCTATGATTCCATTAGATTCTTCTTCTTTTTTTTTTTTTTTACTTAGGAAGAAAGTAGGCACCATGGCCAGTAAGTGGCAGGGCTGGAACTCTGCAAAGTCAAAGCCTGTCCCCTAACTACTATTCTAGCTGGACCAAGGTTTGGCAAACTTTCTCTGTGAAGGGCCAGAGTAACGATTTTAGGCATTTGAGCTCTGTCCTGACTGTGTAATTCTGCTGTTGTAGCATGAAGGCAGCCACAGACGGTGCCTAAATGAATGGGTGTGGCTGTTTCAATAAAACTTTATGGGGCAGCGGTTGTGATTCTTTCACCTGCTTTAGAGTGGCTGTGTGTGGCTGCATTTTGTTATCGATTGATCAAGTATTTCTCAGAATGGGTTGGATGTCATGTCCAGTTCAGGATTTTACAGACTTGGCAAGGCAACACCTGTTTACAAGAAGGAAATAAATAATGCAAAGCCGAATGAATACTGAAGTGAGTACTATTGATTCTAAATGCCAGAGGAAGAGCTTAAAGGACGGTACCTTTCCTAAGCAGGATGGTACTTCCTCGGCTCATGAAGTCTCTCAAAAGTAAACATTTCACTATGTGTTTGTCAGTCTTCATGCTACAATGTCACACATATGCTATCTGTTACAGTCTATAAAATAACCCCTTGAACTTGGTCCTACGGCCCAGGGGAATTAAGTGACTTTACTGCGGGTTTATATAAAGGGTGCACGAATCAGAATCTGAGTAGAGTGACTTCAGGACACGGGCTCTCGACCACAGAACTGTGCTCCCTCCAGACAGCGGTGAAGGCAGACTGTCACCAAACGAAAGGCGGATACAGAGGGAATTACAATGGTTGATACGCAACGGGTCAACGCTGCTGCGTCGCTCCTCCCTCTGACAGACTTACTTCAAAACATGCAAGAAGTTGTTTTGTTTTTGCTGTAAGTTGCATGTCGTTAAAAGACAGAGCAAATGAAAATTTGTCCTTCCTCAGTCACAACACGCACACTTCTGAGAGCGAAGGCCGCAAGGGCGCCCTGCAGAGGGTTAGCTCTTGCGCTGGTCCGGGAGGGAAAATGCCGCCCCAGCTCCTGGGCCGGCTGGAGAGCTGACTCACCGTCATATTCCGGGAAGTAGTCAACTAGGTGGGAATACATGATTTTCTCCTCTAGAAGATCTTTCTTGTTTAAGAACAGAATAACCGAGGAGTTCTGGAACCAGGGATATGTGATAATTGTTCTAAAGAGTGCTTTGCTTTCCTCCATTCGGTTCTGGGGAAAAAAACAACAACAAACAAAACAAGGCATGAATTACTTGATTATTCAATCTGTGAATTGTGTTTATTTCGGAAGTCCAATCTGTCTTCTGCGTGCATCTGATTTTTGTAGCCGTGGGCTGAGCTGTGGTAACTTTTGGCAGAATTTACGCACATTGGTTCAGGACACGAACACGTATGGGCTATTTTCATAATGTAAACTCTCAGGCTGATGAGCACACGAGAATAATAATAAATCTGCAGAGATAATGTCTTCAACCTTAAGAGAAAACAATCAAAGCCTAGAGAATCATGTTGTATCTGGAACACTGTCATACATTTCACCAAAAAATTATTCATTCATGACTAAATACTTTCAATCTGAATTAAGAGCTAAATATAATACTAGGCTTCACTTTTGTGTTGCCTAATTTGTGTTTAACTTGAGGCATCAGAATTAATTTTATTTTTAAACAACGAGGACAGTTTAAGGGACATGGTCTGTGCCCCCACAGGGATGGACATGGAATAGCAAAGTGGCCACAGAACCTGAGGACAGGCCATGAGCAAGTAAGCACAGTGGCCCGGCTGGTCTCCACGCAGTCACCTTGCCTGGCTAGGGTGAACATGGTCTCAGAAATGTTAGCTTACCTGGACCACATTTGTTATGGACTGAAAGTCTCTCTAAAATTCACATGTTGTAGTCCTAATGCTCACTGTGATGGTACTAGGAGGTAGACTCATCAGGAGGTGGGTGGGACTGGTGTCCTTACAGGAATGACTTTGGGGAGCTCCCTCACCCCTTCCACCATGTGAGGACAGAGCAAAAAGGCAGACAACCGCTTATGAGCCAGGAAGTAGGCCTTCCCCAGACACCAAAACTGCCTGCACCTTGATCTCGACCTTTTCAGTTTCCAGAACTGTGAGAAATAAATGCTTGCTGTTTATAATGCACCCAGGCTACAGTATTTTGATACAGCAGCCCAAATGGACCGAGACCATGATGCTCAGGTAACCCCTTTCCCATGGGATGGAACCAGCGAAGGGGGAGAGCACTGAACTGGGAAGCGCTTACCCCCAGATCCTTGGCCCCTACAAGGCAGGCTACCTGCTCCCCACTTTGTACCCACAATGGACCATTCAGTGTCTTCTCTTGTGTCATCTGAAAAATCCCTGTTCAAGCCATCACTGGGGGGGTAGGGGGTGGGTCTCATACCTCTAATCTTTAACATCTCAAATTGATTCTTAAAATCTCTACAAAAAACATTGCTGACTGATGCAGTCCTCTGCTAACACGATCGACTGACGCTGCCTACAGGGTGACGCCCCACATTCCTCAGTCGGGCCTTTGCAGCTGAGCACCACCTGACCCCAGTGCACACCTTCGATCGGAACCCGTACACAAATGCTCTCGTCAGCATGCAACAGACTCAACAGTGTCACCGTCACACAGCGTGAATAAACTTTCCTGACCTGTAATGCTGTCCTCACTCCTAATCCTTCAAGGCTCAGGTCAACCTGACATCCCCAAGAAATCCTTCCATGAGCCCTTGATGGGCTGGCTCCCTCCTCACACACCCCCAGCACACGCTGGTCTAGTCCTTGTGTGCCCGGCATTCAGCAGACACATGCTGCGTGTGTGTTAGAAGCTGGGAGGACATGTTGGAGCCGGGGTCTGTGTGCCGGAGGACTAGGGAGGACAGGAGTGGCAATGGGTAACTCCAGGTCCATGTGAGGGCTGACAGAAGAGGGGAGGTCACACAGGAAAGGAAGATTTGACTGAAAAGCAAATGTAGTTTTGAGGTGAATCTCGAGAGATGGAGAGATTACAAGGAGGAAAGGAGAGCAAATGCAAAGGAGGATGTAAAGCCGAAGCCCTGAAAGAGATCTGTGAAAATACTGCTTCCCTATTTCCTCTCAGACATAACTCATTGAAGAACACCTTACAAATCACCTTATTAAAGGTCATTATTATCTTAAAAGACCAAGATTAGTTGCTATTTAAAAAATATAACAACTCATAATAATGTAAAATTTGACTCAAAATTATTTGTAGCTTATCAAACCTTGATACTTTAAAAATTCACATACATGGATGTGACTTAATATGGATATTAGTGACTTAGGAATATACTCCCTCAAGTATTTATTTCATTTCCATACATCAACTAGGTAAATAAATACAATGACTCAAAAGAAAAATAACTCCAAAGCCTTACAAAAAAAATTTGCAAGCCTGGTCTAAGCATATGGTTTTCCTCCCTCAGTTATTTAGGAAAAAGCTTGTTGTATTGGACTTCGTATCTTCATCAGGATTGCATTGTTATGTGTCCTGCCTGATGTCAACGCTACCAGAATTCAAAACACATTCAGTGCCAAGATCCTGTTGCTGGATGAGAGGGGACGGGGGAAGGGTCAGGGTTGTAGGCTAGAGACTTGGGTTGGAAACAAAGGCTCTGTCTTAAATACTATGTGACCTTGGGCAAGTGACAGCCTCAGTTTTCTCCTGTCCCCAGGGTCAGGGAGGACAGAATGAAACAATGCATGCAAAGCACTCGGCTGTGACCCGAACACACTGGCAGTAGCTTTCAATGGCAGCCACCAGCAGAGCAGGCAAAACGGCTGTGTAAGAACCTCTTGGTCAGGCAATGCTCTTACCTCCAATTTCTGATCAAACTGTAAATCCAATAGAGTCTTTCTATTTACTGGAATTGTACAAAGTAAACTTATTCATGCTTTCAAGTCCAGATACATCTAATTTATGAGAAACTGGAAAATCACTCAGGTGCCTGACAATTTCATTTATTCAATACTTGAATGTTTCTTCAAGTATCTTAAAAATCTCTAAAAATGTTTAATACTCTTAACCCTGGAGCAAGCTAAGAAAATAACAGTTACAATATATAAATGAAGCAGTGCAATGAGCAATTAAAGACATTCCCTAGCCATTCCACCTCTGCTATCCAAATCAGACAACACAAATAGAAATGATAAGGATACCAAACTTGGCTGGGCAGATATCATTTCCTCCATGATTTACTTAGTCTTTGCAAATCTTTGCAAAGTGATTATTTGAGATCAAAGTTGGCACACTCTCTAGGCTGGAAGAGAGCTCCCAAATTGTAATTCCTGCCTGTGAGTCTGTGTATTCTACCTGTACAGGATGTTTAGAGAAGCAAAGACATAGAACTGATTTGCCTTTTACCCCCAGCTCTAAGGTTTCTAGGTAATGAGATGAGAATACAGAACAGGCCCTTGAAAGTGAACTAGCGCAAAGCAGTGCATGTTGTCGGAGTGGAGGAGGAAAAAGGGAAGGACAGAGACAGAGACTGGGAGAGGTGGTCACACACCCTCAGGTAAGGAGAGTGGAAAGCCTCCATGTGAGGGACGAAACGTGACAAATGGGTAACCTCTCTGAGGCAGAAACCCACCGTCCTAGAGGTTAGAGAAGACAGGACTGCTTCCTTAAATATTTGCTAGAATTTTAATTTAGTCACGTAATCAAGTAGCAACCTCCTTTCAAAGACTATTTTACAGCACACTGATCTTTCTACTTGAAATTAGCCTATTCTCCATCTTACTAATTTCATGCTTATATGCCAGTGAGCCAAAGCCTTTACGTACATAAACTCCTTCTCTTTGCTCATAACCCTGCTCGTGCCTTGAGAATTCACATCGTTGACTTTTCAGTTCACCTACCTTCCCCCTCTTATTTTTCCCGTACTCCACTCACACCCACTGTTCTGTCACCATCTCAGGCAGTTCCACGAGTGCACAGGTGGCCATCACAAGGCCCGCAGGCCAAATCCGGCCCTCCACCTCGTTTCCACCCAGCAGCAGTGCTGACTTCTCGCTTAACTCTTAAGGAGTAGTTACATGTATACAGCCCTAAAATTACATTTGGCCCTTTGAAGGCAACTGCGAGGCTAATACCCCGCCCCCAGTAAAGATGAGTTTGATACCCCTGCTCTAGTGGCTTAAGAGAGATCACCACCTGCTTGCTCTGTGACGTGGTATCTCATGCCTGAAAGCAACTGTCCTCCTCTTGACTCTTAAGTTGCTCCATCACACTGCAAACTTAAATCGAATGGGCTGTCACTTTCACTGTAACTTTTCTCCCTCCACAAAATATCTGCACACCAGATTATTTCCCTCAGCTGGTTCACTGAAAATTTCTTCCAGCCTGAATCTCATGAGGACCAATCTCTCCCATATTTGAAGCTCATCTAAGTTGATGGCTATAATTTGTTTCCACTGAAGCTAAATGAAAAAGACTGTTACATTTTTACACATAATTAGCCCTAGCTGGGTGGGTTGGTTGGTTGGAGAGTTGACCTGTACACAAAACAGACTGTGGGTTCAATCCCCAGTCAAGACGCGTGCAGGAGGCAACCAGTCGATATTTCTCTCTCACACTGATGTCTCTGTCTCTCTCTCCATCCCCTTCTCTGCCTTTTCCCTCCCTCTCTAAAAATCAATAAACATATCCTGGGGTGAGGATTAAAATTTGTTTTTACACAATTAAGATGCAGGTTTACCCTCATAGTTTAGACAGAAAATTAACATTCCAGCCTATCACAAACTGCTCCTGTTCCCAATCATACAAAATATTTTTGCAACAACCAACCAGATGGCCTTGCACTGAGCCAGCATCAAAAGAGCCAAGGACACAACCAGACAGATCTGCAGAAGGTGGCTGATAACTTGAGTGGGTGGACTCTAATCACAGACCACGATGGACCCATCAGCACTATGCCAAGAGTCCAAAGACAAAACTTGGCAGAATGGGCGTACGTTCCCATGGCACTGAGGTCACTGCTTGTAGAAAAAGCTCATTCACTGAGGTCCACTTAGTATCTTTTTGCTAGATTTAGCTAGAAGCAAACTCAAATTAACTTAAAATGGACAACAAAGAGGAAAATACAGATTATCTCCATAGACACGAGTGATTCTTCTTTTTCTGGAGTGTCACTGGTAAAAGCACAGTAAACATTTAAGGTTAACTTCAGGGCAAAAGTTCAAGCTAAAAGACTCGGTTTTTTTGTAATCCACTTGTTTGGAATTGTGAAAAATGGCAGTAAAAGAAATGTAGGTGTGGTCACTTTGAATTATAGTTATATGTAAACTCCTCCAAGACTGAGTACCAATTTGATGCCCCCCTGCATTCCCTAAGGACCTGAGTTTCTGAAATTCTGATCCAACCTGAACAAACATAGCAAAAAACAAAAACAAAAACAACCCCCCCCCAAAAAAAAACAAAAAAACCCAACAAAACAACCCACCCTCAACTGTGGAGAGTAAATTTTCGCTGGCTTTCCCCAAGCTATACTTGTATTCGTTCCCCATACATTTTTATTATTTAAAATAAAGTTCAATGATTCATATATGGTCATGAAAGAAACTTTAGAAAACAAAAGAAAAGAAGGAAATAATTTCCATGATTAAATTGTCCACATAAAACTATCGTTTTTTGTTACTTTTGCTTTCTTCCTGTTTATAAACTAGGTATGGTTTTGAAGGTTATTTTATATCAGTGCTATCCAAAATAACTTCTTTTTTTGTACATATTGCTGTCCTATTTAGAAGCCACCAGCTAGCTACATGTGGCTAGCTTACTGAATACTTGAATGGTTGTTAATGCACCTGAGAAATTATATTCATTCATTCCTCGCCTGAGGACATTTTTTCTATTGCTTTTTAGAGAAAGAGGAAGGGAGAGAGAGAAATATCTATGCGAGAGAGAAGCATCCTTTGGTTGCCTCTGTACGCACTCAGACTGGGGATCGTACGTGTCCCAACTGGAGACTGAACCCGCAACCTATGCATGTGCCCTGACTGGGAAAGGAATCCACAATCTTTTGGTTATGGAATGGTGCTCCAACCAACTGAGCCACACCAGCCAAGGCTGATAAATGAGTTTTAATGTAAATAGTCACACATCGCTTGTAGCTACTATATTACTGCAATTTTAAAGGGCTGTGGTTATGTTGTGTATAAAATTTTATACACTGTATTTTGCTAACATTACGCCCTAAGCGTTTTGTTTTATAATTCATAAATATTTTGAATTGTTTCATGAAGTTATAGTGAGCTTAACTAAATTCCTATCATAAGAGATTTTTTGCAGTATTATAAATCACACTGTAATTTACAACATTGTGTATAAAGATTTTCATAGTTAAAATCTTCTTTATAACAGCATATCAGAGCACACTGCTAAATTTAAGGCTCTTGATAAGAGACTAGAGGGGTTGAACTAACTTATGCACCCTGTAGTCATGTGTGATTTTGCTCATTTTACTGTTCCCTCTCAAGAAGGGAGTTTTATCCTTTCAAAATCATTTTCATATCAAACTACACAAGGCAAGAAATGACACACAGGGTGAAGAAATGATAACTTACTGTCTTGATTTGAATTTTTTTAAATACCAGTGAAGTTAATCATTTTGCAATGCATTTGCTAACCTGCAGCATTTTCTTGGGTGAGTTATCTGCTCATGTCTTTGCCAACGAAAATTGTCTGTACATATTTTTTTGCTCTTAATGCTTAGCAATAGTTTATATGAATTCTTTAAAAAATTTAAATTATAATTTGTTGGTTATACTATTACAGTTGTCCAATTTCCCCCTTTGGCCCCTTCCAGCCAGCACCCCCTACTACCTGAGGCAATTCCCACACCAAACAAGAGTAGAGTGGATGAAGCTGAGAATCAAATCAATGACTTGGAACATAAGCAAAAAAAAAAAAAAAAAAAAAAAAAAAAAAAAAAAAAAAAAAAAAAAAAAAAAAAAAAAAAAAAAAAAAAAAAAAAAAAAAAAAAAAAAAAAAAAAAAAAAAAAAAAAAAAAAAAAAAAAAAAAAAAAAAAAAAAAAAAAAAAAAAAACCCAAAAAACAAACAACCACCACCACCACCACCAATGAAAACAACAACAAGAAAAAAGAATCCTAAAAATGAGGATAGTATAAGCAGCTTCTGGGACAACTTTAAGCATTCCAACATTTGCAAGGAGGAGAAGAAAAAGAGCAAGAAATTGGAAACCTATTTGAAAAAAAACAATGAAAGGAAACTTTCCTAATTTGGTAAGGGAAATAGACATGCAAGTCCAGGAAGCACAGAGAATCCCAAACAAGACAGATGTAAAGAGGCCCACTCCAAGACACATCATTATTAAAAGACCAAAGGTTAAAGATAAAGAGAGAATCTGAAAAACAGCAAGAGAAAAACAGATATTTACCTACAGGGGAGTTCCCATAAGACTGTCAGCTGATTTCTCAAAAGAAACTTTGTAGGCTAGAAGGGACTGACACAAAATATTCGAAGTCATGAAAAGTAGGGACCTACAGCCAAAATTGCTCTACCCAGCAAAGATATAATTTAGAATGGAAGGGCAGACAAAGGGATTCCCAGACAAAAAACGAAAGGAGTTCATTATCACCAAACCATTATTACATGAAATGTTAAAGGGACTTATGAAAGAAAAAGAAGATCAAGACTATGAACAATAAAATGGCAATAAATATGTGTCTATCAACAATTGAATCTAAAAACCAAACTAAGCAAACAAGAAGAACAGAAACAGAATCATGGACTTGGAGAGCATTTTGATGGTTGCCAGATGGGAGGGGGTGTAGGGGAATGGGTGAAGAGGTGAAGGGATTAAGAAATACTAATAGACACTTAAAGAATACCCATGGGGATGTAAAGTACAGTACAGGAAATGGAATAGCCAAAGAACTCTTTATATACTGAAGTTATTAACCATTATTTTAGTTTCTCTTTTTGTCAAATTTTTAATTTTGGATATTTCAAAGAGGTTTTCTGGAGCATTTTGAGGTTAAATGTCTTTGATATTCCTAACGTAGAAAATAGTTCTACTTTATAACAAAAGTCAAATTTCAGTTTCCTAGTGGGGGACTTTTCCTTAAAGCCAACTCAGTTTCTAGTACTATCTAGCTTGGCGCACATAGGCACTGTTCAACCTGAAAAAGTATTCTGCAAATTGTATTAGAGCTGTTAGCAAGGAGCCGTGTGTGCCTGAATGGCAGCTTCTGTGGTTTGGTTGGCCACCTTCTGATTGCACAGGTGATGAAGACTCACTTGGTCAAACTGCTGAAGACTTTGGATAAAGAGACACAGAAGCAGACTGTGGGGAGGTAGAGGTAGGAATTAAAAAGAAAACAGACCTGATGACACAACTGTGTTTGGAAACCCCAAATACCCTGAAAAGGTCCAAGGAAGATTTGATCTGCCCACATAAACCAAGTATGCACACGTCAGTACATCTCACTGAATCTGAGCAAATTCCTGGTGTGTTTTTCCAGGAAAGTCTAAGTCCAGGGAAAATAGGGATGGAATGACATAAACTAGGGCAATTCAGTAAAATATTTCTTTTATTGCCTCCAAAACTTTTATGGGTCAATTTGGGTCTGGAAACGTGTTGTTGTTTAATTCTTTGGCCAACACAGTAAGAAGATGTTGGCATCAGGATAAGACTTGGTTTGCCTGTGTCTAAAGAGAGAAACCCAAAGGGCTTTTATGGATTGCATTTTGGGGCCCCATCAACTGGGGTACCACCTGACCTGACCCAGCCATGATCACACACACACCCAAGTTCTTGTCATTAACTCCTGGGACCCATATCTTTTCTTCCCTCTTTCTTCCCTCCAAAGACTGCAGGCAAATGCCTAGAATTTCCACTGAACAGAATCAGACAGTAGGTAACGCTGGAGAACTGAGATAGGGAACCAGACTAGGTGTGAAACTAAAGGATGTCAGTAAGTAGATAAATTGATATGACAAGAAAATTAAGGAGAAAGGAGGTGTAAACTCTTGACTGAAAAGTTTTCTCATATGAAATACAGGGATGGGCAAAAGTAGGTTTATAGGTCTTATATATAAAACAATACAATAATAAATAACAACATAAGAATAAACTGTTTTGTGTACTCACAACTATATACCTACTTTTGTCCATCCCAGTATATAAAATATTCTGAAAATAAGTTGATTGTTAAATGAGGCAGGTGCATTATACTCCTAAAGCATTTTTACATTTTTAAATGGTGATTTGTCATGTAATTAATAAAGTTTTTTCTTTTTAGTCCTATTTTCAGGAACAATATATTATGAAACTTTTCAGACTGATGTATTTTTTAGCTATATGAATGTTATTTATTTCATATAAAAGTTAATAATAATAATGATAATAATTAACATTTGTTTAGTGAGAATATATACCAGATTGTTCGAAGTACTTTAGTGTGTAAAACAGACTGGTAAAGTCTTCTGTAAAGGACTGGGAGTAAATATCCCAGACTTTGCAGGCCACACTGTCTCTGTTGTAAGTACTCTACGCCACTGATGCAGGGGGAAAGCATTTACGGACAGACAGTTCGTAAGCGAAAGTGTGTGTGTCTGGGCTCCAATAAAACTGTCTTTCAGACACTGAAATTTGAATTTTTACACGTTATGAAATACTTATTTTGATATTTTTCAACCACTTAAAGTTGTAAAAACCACTATTTGCCTGCAAGCTGCACAGTAACAGATGGCGGGCTGGGTTTGGTCTGGGGGCCAGAGTCCGCTGACCGCGGGTGTGGAGCAGCATTTAATTCTCCCACCAACTCAAAGCGGTAGGCATCGTTACGATTCCTATTTCCTACGTGGGGAGGCTGATAAGGAAACAAGTTATGAAACGCACCTAGTATTTAGTTAAGTAACTATCATCGCTATTTGAGCCATAATTTATTTTCCTTTTTTTTCCCCTTCCCACAGCATGTAAACATATGAAAGAGAAATCAATGTTTTAATTTAGTTGCTTAATTTTCAGTGTCAGGACAGTAGGTCTATTTAGCCCAGATGTTGCACACATGTAAAAATGCCTTTCCTGATGTTTCAATGCCCTACATCTGGCATTTTAAACCAATAAAACTATTGTGAAATAGTGCTCATTTGAAGATGAATAGCTTTCTCATTACTTTAAGTCATTTAAAAAAATCCTACAAACGTTCCTAGTTAACAAGATGCTAATAATGATCTGTGTGGGTTTCCCCTGTCCCTGCCTATAATTTTCACTCCTCCAGAGGACAGACAATGTGGAAGAAGGGCAGGGAACAAAAGCATGAAAACCTCAGTCCACTTGGCTTTGGTATATGTGTTTACTAAAAGGTTAGATTACAGGATTTGGGGTAACCTTTTGGTAAAAATTCTGTTGTTTGCATTATCTGCAGTTTGCAGCGATTTATTAGACCCTTGTCCTATTATCAGTGGTTTTATTTGACAGCGCACAGGAGGACACAGTCTGGCATCTTTTAAAAGTCATGTTTACTGTCTGATTAAAAAAAATCAGGATCCTCATCTCGAATGGCTTGTTGGTAGGTACAAGAAATTCACCTGAATGCTTGTAAGCTGATTCAAATGATCCCTCCTTGGAAAACTATAAAGCGCTCACACCCGAGTATGCTTTGGACTAACAAGCTTTGAAAAACAATGGGCTTCTCCCTGCCTTTCTAAAACCTCAGCATTCTGTATAATGTGTATATATCAGTAATTCATATACAAGGTACAAGGTATTACAAAATTTACAAAGAGCCTAAGTATCATTTTGTCAACAAAAATGTACTGACCACCCCAGCAAAAAAACAAGGATTGGTTGTAAAGTGTTAAGATGAAAAGTTTTACTATTTTGTCCTTGAGAAGAGTTTTCTCCTCTTTGCTCTTTATTCTGAAAAAAAATTTTGCTGATTTTTAAATATTTTAAATAAGATATCTTCATAAAACATTTGCAATGTAACCTTATCACTAACTTGAGCAGTCTGACCAAACAAATGCAAAACTATCGGTGTTCCACTCTTGCAGGAAACTGTGCTCTGCGTGTTATGCAGGAAGCCACAGGTCTCTTCCACAAGCCAAAGCCAAGTGAGACGAGAGATTAAGTCCAACAAACACCTTTAAAGACAGCTAACAGAAATATTAAAGTCACACAAAATCAGCTTCTTGTATAGCGAAACAAAGGAGGTGGAAGTGGTGTGTGCGTGTGTAACTCAGGCAACACGAAGAAAGCAGACAAGTTGCAAAGACCTGAGGGAAGACCTGAAATGATCAGCACTCGAGCAAAACGCCAATAATTCACATAGAGAAATCTGTGCTTGTAGTCATAGACACACAGTCCTTAGACTCCATCGGTGTTCCTGCGGAGATCGAGCTGGGTGGGGGAGCACAGCAATTTGAAATAATAAATCCAATTTAAACCCTTTGAGATGAAGTAACTCTTCAGGTACCCAGACAAAATAAATGTGTTGGAAAATTTAGGAACTCATGAATACAAAGGGGCTGGGGACTAGAATTTTGAACAAAGAAGGAGGGAACAGGACTAATGCTGTGGAAATGGGACAGATGAGGGAAAGGAACACCGCAGACCTCGAACTGTCAGAGGCACAGTGAGACAGCAGGAGTCCCACCGCTGAGGGCAGATGTGTGCTGTGAGTAGCTGACATTCCGTGTACGGCAGAGGCCCACTTTGGCTGAGGGTCTTTTCTGGTCAACTGGTAGCTATGCCGTACTTGTTAAACATTTAGTGCATGTCTAAGGTTTTGTAAGTTTGCAAACTCTAAGTTTCATTAAACTTTAAGAAGAGCTTGTAAAATCCCCAATCTATCCTCTCCACCTTCACCCATATTTTCATCTTTAAGGCTCCTAAGCAAAGTCTGAACTACCCAGTGGGAGCTCAGAAAGTGGAAGGTGTTTGGGGTGACAGTGACCATGTGCTCTTAATGGTTGCGAAAGCAGAAAATGAGCACAGGTCTTATATACATTCCCGCTGATTTTAGGAATGTGAATTTTGAAGGTATCCACTGGTGGCCTCAAGACCATCTTTCCGCACCATGACTCTGCCACAGCCTGCAACCGCCCCTAGTGGTAGAAAAGGTCAGGCCGCCTTTAGTGAGCACCAGGTGAAGCTCAGTTAGGGTTTGCAATTACACAAACACTTAGTATCACTGGATGGCACTGCAGGTGAGGCGTGCAGGAACTGCGACCAACTGAGGGAACAACTGACCCCATTTCAAAGAGGTTTGCATAACTTAGTTTTTCTTTTTCTCCCTCTCCGTCCTTTCCGCGTTGGGGGTGCTGAACACTTATATCTACATTTTCATAAATTCACTTTTGATGTGACTCTACGATGTAATTCCACAGCATGCGTTTAACGGTCATACTGACCCTAAAAGTTTAGAGTCTCCCAAAGATGTGACCTGAACCGCTTAAGCCAATGTATTCGGAGGATGGTGCAGAGACTTCCGAAATCATCGTGGATTCAAAGGGAGCTTTCCCATGGCCCAAACTTTTGAAAAGACAAAATGGGGAACTGTGAAGAAAATCACATAACCAAAGATACTCAGGTAATGTAAGGACTTGAAAGAATTACCATCGGATTCTGGGCTTAGTAGGTGCTCAAAAATTGTTAAATAAATGAAAGTAAAAACTAGAAATAACAAAAACCCTTAAAAAATGCCAAGTGCAACTTAGATTTAAAAGAATGTCTCAGCAACTTCCAAGAAAAGCATATTTATTCGATTCCCCAAGTCTTCCCCCTCCCCAAATAAAACAATAAAACCTAATGAATAAACTGGGAAACAACCCCAAACCACAGATGTGGAAGAATTTCTGCCAAATGTGTGATATCTGCACTGACCCAGAGTAGCTGCCAAAAGCCATTAAACACCTTTCCATCATTCAGTCAGGCTGAGAGTTGTGTGTGTAAATGTAGGGTATACAGACACTCGAGTGATAACCTTCCACTCAGGAAACAGAGGACGGGTGGGTGTGAACTGGCCCTTGGAGGAGCACACGAAAGGTGTATTTCCTCAATTCATGGCTCTAGAGGAAGCAGGATGATGAGAAGACCAGCTGGGCTATGCATCTTCATTCTCTCTGCCACCCGCACTCCTAACCCCAGGAACTGCATGGAGAGGACACAGTGAAAAGAAAGCTGTGTGGTACCGTACTATTGCAAACACCCAGGAATTCCAAACTTTTGAAGACAGTGTCTAGCACAAAAACAAAGAACATGAGCAAACAAATCAAGGAAAAGAGATTAATGCAGAAAAATTATAATATTTTGAAAAGGAAAAGAAAATCCCCAGAAAGATATCCCTGAGACAAAAACAGGATACGGGAATAAAAAAGGGAGTATCTGAAGAATAAAAAGAGCTCTTAAGAGTTTCCAAAAAAAGAAAAAAGAAAAGAACATCTATGAAAGCCAAAATACAAACAAAAATAATGGCTGGATAATGTCCCTAGGAAATTTTTCGGGTAGCAAAAAAGAAGTAAAAAATTGTAGACAAAACTTGAGAAAAAAGAAAACAATCAATCAAGGTCGTCCTCCAGCCAGAAGAAGTTAGAGCAAGAGAAGATGGAGAGGAGAAAATCTGAAAATGAGTACAAAACTAAAATTTCTTATAATGAATTGAATCTCTAGTTTAAAGGGCTCCAGAAGGGGTAGGAGAGAAGAAAATCTACACCAAACAGATCCTCCGTTAAATTTGAGAATATCAAACAAATGCTTCTAAAACTTTCCACAGAAAATAGTGTAGCATATGAAGAATAAGGAAGCAGAAGAGTCATGGATTTTTGAAAGGGAACATTAGCAGACAATGCAATAACATTTTCAGAATTATTCATATATGAGAATTCAATACCCAGCCAAAATATCAAGTTTGAGGGCAGAATATGAATATTTTTAGATGTGAGTGAAAATTTAAAACTATCTCTCTCCCTTGAACCCTCACTCAGAAAACCACAGAAGATAAGACAACCTTGTATCCAGAAACAGGGGATTTAACATAGGAAAGAACTTAACTCCAGGATAATGGTGAAACAAGGTCCCAGGATGACAAACGTATACGATGCAAGAGAACAACCAGTCCTGATTAGGAAAGACAAAGGATTCTAAAAGGAAGTCTTCGTTTAAAAAGAAAAAGAAACTGACATGTTATCGGAAATGTTCACCGTGTTCTGAAAGACTTCGCAGATCTGCTTACGAAGTAGGAAAGAATCAGCTAGTGGCACACCCACCGGCACCTCTGCCCCACAAGGCACTTATTAACCCCAGAGAAAAAAGCTGACCAAAAAATGACTGAAATCACAATGTACTATTTAGCTCATCAGTGAACAACCTTTGTTCTGTCCTGTAGTATACACAATGAATTATAGAAGAAAATGTGACATAACTAGGTTGAAAGGATGGGAGAAGCAGCAGCGGGTGAGAGGTTAAAACACCACGGTCTTTATCTACCATAAGAGAAGGAGGGTAAACACATTTAGAGATATGAAGGAAATAACAAACCAAGAGGTAAGAGCTGAAGGTAGTGTTTCTCATTGTCAGGACTGTGTGAGGAAGTGCCATTTAAAAAACTGTGTACATATATGTATATGCATGAGCATTTTAATCCTCACCCAAGGACATGCTCATTAATTTTAGAGAGAGAGGAAAATACATACATAGAGAGAGAAACACTGATGTGAAAGAGAAACATTCATCAGTTGCCTCCTATACACACCGCACCTGGCGATTGAACCCACCACCCAGATAGGGGCCCTGGCTGGGGACCGAATCCACAACCTCTTGGTACACAGGACGATGCTCCCACCAACTGAGCCTCCCAGGCAGGACAAAAACTGTGCATCTTTTAGTTTATTTGGCTTTGTAAACCATTATTTGATTTAAAAATAACTTAAAAAGATGTACTTGTTCACATGCAAAAAATAAAGTGCCGGGAAGACACACACAACTGCCGCAGTAGTTACTCACATTTGGGAATGGAAAAGGAAGGGGGAGAGGGTGAAGGAATCTGTACTCTCTCCTACGTAGCCTTCCATTTAGAATTTTTAATAATGAACATGTATTATCTTGGTTATAAAATAATAAAATTAATATTTTAAGAAATTAACTTTCATATTAAAATATATAAAAATCAAAAGGCAAGACATCCAAGAAAAAGATAAGCCTACTGCTGGAAGCAACACATGGTGCAGAACTGGCAAATGTCAGGGACTTAGTTTGTTCCTAAACACTTTGTCAAAGAAGACTTTCACACTGAAAAAGACAGAGAAGATCAGCAAGAAGAAAGTAAGATTGGTAAGAGGCTATCTTAATTGTTCTAAATGACATCAAGACACTCTAAGGCAAGACATCAATCTGTAATAGTTTTAGTTACTACATTTTTGGTGAACATTAGTCTGTCTGATGAACAAAGCCAGAAGGGAATGGGTCCAAGGATCCTGAGCGTGGACGGGGAAGCGGCACAGAATGTGATGGTGCGTGAAAGGAGGTTTGCCCACACTGGATTTGGAAAACTTTAGGTATTATTGTAAGGACAACATGCACCTATCTAATAGCATCTCCTAGACGAAAGCAAGGGTAGGTGAGAAGGCCTTAGGGACCAACCTCGCTGACTCTAGGAATGTGTCCAACCAAAGCTTGTCATTCCTGTATGGGAACTTACTTCATGAGCACCTGCTCTGTGCTTGGTAGTGGACATGTCACCTCAAGTAACTCATGCAACTTGTGAGATGAAGTATTCATTTCTACCATGGTGCAGATGGTAAGAGCTATGATTTAATTGTGAGTTTCCCTGTCTATAAAGTCCATGTTTTTTTTCTAGTAAGTCATTAGATAATATCAACTGGTGAGGAATTTTTTAAAAAGTATTCTCCTTCAGAATAGGCAACACAATTAAAATGTTGGTGAAAATTCCTAGGGTTTCATTCGAGCAGGCCAATGTGGCATAGAGACGGGGAGCTAGGAGAGCTTAGTTCTCTGCCTGGTCCCCAATGGCACTTCTTGAGGAGCCTGTTCACCTCTCTAGGCTTTAGCTTCCTAATTCAGAGATGAGATAAAACCCAGCAGAAGAAATACTAATAGGATAAATATTTTCAACTCTTATTTTATTTTAAAATGGATTACTTCAATATTCACCTTTTTAAAAAAATATTTTATTTCTTTATTTTTAGAGAGAGGGGAAGGGAAGGAGAAAGAGAGGGAGAGAAACATCAATGTGTGGTTGCCTCTCGTACTCCCCCTACTGGGGACCTGGCCCACAACCCAGGCATATGCCCTGGCTGGGAATCGAACCGCGACCCTTTGGTTCACAGCCCGTGCTCAATCCACTGAGCTACACCAGCCAGGGCAATATTCACCTTTTTAAAAAAACCCTCACCTGAGGATATGTTTCATTGATTTTAGAGAGAGAGGAAAAGAGGGAGGGATGGAGGAAGAAAGGAAGGGCAAGGGAGGGGGAGAGAGGGCAGGCGGAGAAGCATATTGGTATAAGAGAGAAACATCGATAGGTTGTCTCCCTCATGCACCTCAGGCGGGGATGGAACCTGCAACCTAGGTATGTGCCCTAACCGGGGATCAAAACCACAACCTTTTGGTGCATAGACAATACTCTAACCAACTGAGCCACCGGGCCAAGGATGGACTTTTGTTTTAAATCTACATCTCACTGCAATTTAAGCAATATTTTTTTAATATTAAAAGCTGACATTTAAAAGTACTAATAATCTAAAAAAAACCTAGTGAATGAAAGGAGAGTAAACGACTGAGGCTCCTAAAACACCCTTGAAAGATCAAAGGATTCACTACTGTTCTGGGAAACGGATGTTTCTAGCACTCACTCTCCCCAGAAACTCCAAGTCAACTTTAAGGACAAGCATAAAGCTTTGTAGAGCCTGAGGCCTTAAGTTGGTACTACAGTAGATATGGGGCATCCCATTAAACAACTGTGGAGGGATCAGCTTCAAACAACAGCCTAACTCAGTAGGCTAAGCCGTAAAACCCCTCAGTGTAGGGCTCAGCATTTTTGAAAGTTCTGGGTAATCAGAAAAATTACTTAACCCTTCTTGGTTGAAATATCCTAGTTCTAGAGAGGAATGTCAACTGCTCCCGTCAAAAAGCATATGGGAATCAATGGCACAGCATGCATAAAACAAATTTTTAATAAGATACAAAGTAAATACAAATGACACACATTTAATAGGTGGATACGGGCTCACTGGGGTGGGGCCAAGTGAACCACGTTGGCCAGGCCACACCCCCTGGGACAGTTCCAGGTGTTCTGTCAGGACTTGTGTTATTACAGTCCGATTCCACCAGTGTCAGAAAGCTGTGTGCAGGGACGGAGTGATTCAGGCTGGAGGAGGTTCAGGAGAAAGAATGAGGAGGACACGTCTCCTGCTAGGACCCTGGCTTCTGAAATTCCCATGGTTGGCCACACCCAGTATTCCTAGCTTCTCCATTCTCTGTGTTCTCAGCCTCAGACTTTGGGAAGGACGCAGGGTCTCCACTTCCCACTCCGTCCCTAGGTTTTCAATACTGTGCCTGGTTCTGACATTTTCTCCCAGGTGCCCCAGTCAGAACATGAGACTTGCAGCAGACCCTTACGGAGGAAGAGACTCGCCTGCATGGGAACAATGAGCTGATGCCAACCAGACCTTCACAAAGTGAGAGCAACGGACAGTCACCTCAATGGACCCCTTACTGTAACTCCCTTAGCCAGGTAACAGAACATTTTCAAGGAAAACAGGCAGAAAGCTTTAAATATGTCAGTAGGCCCTTCTCAACCTTCCTTTTCTCTTGTCTAGATTTCTCGGGACTGTGTATATATGAGCATAAGCTTCTGACAGGAACGGATGCACTTGAGAAACATTTATTTACACAAGTGATATATTAAGTACAGGTGATTTTCCTCTAGTCGCTAATACTTGGATGGGTTTTCCAGGCCAACAGCTGTTCTTGTAATTCCATTTGCTGTGTACACAACTGAGAGGAATAAATCAGCATTTCTCTAAAAAATGTTTTTAAACTCCTGATCACAACCCAGTGAGAAATACAGTTTACAAAGCAATTCAGTAATATATGCATATAAACACACAAAGCTAAAACTAAAGTTTAATGAAATGACATTTTTCCTTATAACATGCAATGTACTCTATTTTACTCAGTTGAATTTTATCCTCCCTATGCTATTCCAGCCACCTGTATTTTAAATTTTATTTTTATTTTTGATTTTAGAGAAAGGGGAAGGGAGGGAGAAAGAGAGGGAGAGAAACACTGATGTGAGAGAGAAATATTGATCAACTGCCTTTTGCACATGCCCTGACTGGGGACCGAACTTGCAACCCAGGCTTGTGCCCTGACCCAGAAAGGAACCAGTGACCTTTTGGTTTGCTGGACTACACCCAACCAAGCTACCTGGGCCAGAGCGCCACCCACTTGCATTTTAAATATAAATGCTGAATAGCACCTATTACATTGATTTTGTACCCAGGTCTTGAGTGCTGAAGAAAAAAAATTGTGGATAGTCTATTTATTCACTAATTTAGAATGTCTTCTCCTCAATCATACTACAAAGACTGGGCTTAAAGAGTCTCTACAGCCAAGTGAATACAATTTTGAAATCTTGTGGTAGAAGACCTGATTGGCAAATAATATTATATTACTCACATCTAGTAAATCTTTAAAAATTATTATCCCCATTGAAAATCAGCTGCAAATTTTCCTTTTATAAATGCCAAATACTAAAAAACAAATCATAGAGTTCTTTTCTATCAATATAAAAAGATTCCTAATTCATGAACTAACAACTTCAATTATACTGACCCTTGTATTTGTTATAGAATTATTGAGAACATATGTTTTGGACACTTATTTTAAATGTAAAATATGCAAAGCAATCAAGCGCCAACTACCTCTTCTCAGCAGTGTTAATCTTAATGCAGTTTTACTTAATTAGCAAACAGTGATGAGGCCTTAATAAAAATACTTTAAATATACAGAGGTTTTTGTGATAATATCCCATTAGTAATTATCAAGTTGTCATCATTAAGTAACTTAAAAAAACAATCTGAGTTAGTCAAGGTCATTTCCAAGACAGTTTACAGGGACTGATCCCAGGCCCTCTATTCTGTAGCCAAATGGAGCAGCTCAACCTCCTCCAAAAATGTCTGTACTTTTTGGTTTTACTGACTTCACTTTCACTCTTCTCTCTGATTGGAATATCCTTAATCTTTACCTTCCTCTTTTGAGAAAACTGCCTATTTTGAGTCTCAGCTTAAAAGCCACCTTTCACAAAACCTCCCCCAGTCATCAAGCTGGAAAAAAACCCTCCAAAAATCACACTTAGTTTGTGGATATCACTTGTGATATTAATCCCCTTGACTTTCCATTACAATTATTCATGTTACATCAACTCCGACAGACTGTGAGCAACTTGAAGGGGAAAGGCTGTGTTTATTTCTCCCAACACCCAAACATAAGCTTGTTGTGGCAGGTGATTTGAGTGAGTCAACATTTTGGATGAGGATGAAAAATGTCATGTATCTAGAACAGTGTAATAACTATGTATTTAACGCTACTCTAAGGTGATTTAAATGCATACCGGCTCGGGAGTCTAATAAAGGCAGACACAGTACTGTTTCGCCTTTCCAAGATTTCCCCTTTTAGAATATTCCTTTACAAATTGGTTTGCCTTTAATAGTCTAAATAGCCTGCATCACGTGTAGTCAGTGGAATCCTATTTACCAATTAAAGGTGATTAAGGGAGCTATTAGGCATCTGCTTTCCATATTGTTCCAGGCATGGGAATCAGTAATATCCTACCTTCCCTCCCAAGACACTGCTTAATACCTTGATTTTGGAAGGGTCGGTTCAGGCTCCTTTGCGGTTTTGCCTGCTAGGGTCCGCAGTACTTCCACATGTTCCGTGCAGGTATTGCCAAAAGAAGAGAAATATTCTTGAGTGGTCTGAGAGGCTTCCCTGACTATGCAGGCGGGATAGTTCCATACTGAGAATACTTAGGTGGGCCTGGTACATAACCAGTGAAATGAACAGGCTTTTAGATAATCTAGTTGAGTGTGTTCCATGGTGCCCAGTAAAGACAAGACATGAGCATGTACGGTTAGCCTAGGAGCAGGTGGAAATTTTATAAAGGGGGTTGGAGGACTGGGAGCACAGGGGTATGGAGAGCTGCAGCCTCACTCCAAGCAATGGGTCACCCTTTGGAAACCAAGAGTCAGAACCTGTATCTGAGTCAACAGCTCTCCCGCCTCCTTAGTAATAAACAAGCAAGACCTTTTACTTCCTGTAAGTTCAATTTGATGGCTGTTGCCAGGACAACTAGGAAATGAGGCAAGGAACAGAGAGACCTCCAAAAGAAAAGAATAAAAAAGTAAAAAAAAAAAAAAAAAACAAACTAGGTCACCGAAGTAAAGTTATTATATTAATTCTAACAGGAACAGCGGCCCTGCAGAGGGTGACGTAAAAATGAATGTGAAACGAGGTTCGACCGTCCTGACATGTGCCGGCTGCACACCCGTGTCCAAGCCGTGTGAGGGACTCACATCATGGAGGGCTTTCACACGCTTCCCTCGGGGGTAGGGCCGACAGAACGACTTTCTCTAGCTCTCATCACGAACACCCTGGGAAGGAAAAGCTCATTTCTAAAAATCGGTAGTCCCTTGTAAGTTTAATCGCTCCGGCAAGCATGCGTCTGTGCAGCTGAGTTGTCAGACAGACAACAAAACAAAATCAACACAGCAGGCTGAGGTCCCGAGGCAAAACTGCAGTTAAGGCACCTCGGCGAAAATGGCAGGAGCATTCAAAAGGACCATAGAAATTGGAAAAACTGAAGAAACAGTTCCAAAGGTTCGCTAAAACCTTTATTATAAAGTGATTCTATCTGATACGAAGGAGTGTCTCATTGATGCCCTGGGCAGGTGGCGCTGGTGCTCCTTAAATGTTTGCTGAATCAATGGCAGTGCCAGGTGAGAGACGTGCTGATAGCGCTGATGCGAACGAGCGCTTTACGCTAAAAGCGAGTGGGAAGGGAACACCGAGTGCATCCAGACCCCATCTCCTCTGTGTGCAGCAGATCAAAATGCAACCTGCAGAGGTTGAGGAACTTGTCCAAAACCCACAAAGCGTTTCTGGTAAAGTCAAGCCGAGAATTCCGTTTTCTCACCCTTAAGCACAGGGCTCTTTGTTTCTTTGTTTCGCTTTACGGAGCTGCCTCTCTTTGCCTGTTGTTAAACCGTGTAGCTCTGAATTACTTGTGCAAACTCACTGGGTTTCTACCTAAGTTATTACTGCCTACAAATTCTGTTTTGCCTCCTCCCAAGTGATTTTAAATTGAGGGCAATTTCAAATTTAGCTTTTTTATAGATGGAAATTTAGTGGCCTTTGCTGAGACTTCATTTCACAAATGGGTAGTGGGGAATTTTAAGTCACACTGCTCAGACACATTCGTACCTGAGACACCCTTTCTTCAGTGTGACCATCAAGAGGTGGTATACTCATTTATTCTCTCTCTCTCTCTCTCTCTCTCTCTCTCTCTCTCTCTCTCTCTCTCTCTCTCGCACGCACCCTTAAAGGCAAAGGTTTCAGGCTATAAAACAGCTGCAGAAGGCACACCTTCACATTCACTTTTAAAAAGTCATGTTTTCTTGCCTTAAAGATGATAAATAGTCCCTCTGTGGAAGTGTCAGGCTGCTCACTCTGCCTGTGGATGGCTGCACACGGACACCTCTGCCTTCAGAATGATGGGGGTTAAGACTAAGACTGTCTCTTTAATTGAAGAGCAAAGAAGCTTTCCTAGATTCAAAGGTGTGTACAGTCACCCAGACTCCAATTCAAACAACAAAATGAATTTTTCTGGAAGGATTCTCGGGAATGTGGTGATATGACTGGGGCTGATAGGGAGAGGAAGTATAATCTGATCATTTAAACAGCACTGTGATAAAGGCTAAACTACTTTTCTGCTCCCCAGAGAGGTACAGAAATACTAATTCGGTGTCTGATGATCATGTTTATTATTCTTTAGCATGCTTCCTAAAATCGTTACTGGATATGAATGATAGAAAAGGCACTGGATACTCTCCTCTGAAAAGCCAATATATCAGAATTAATTAAAAAGTTCACGAGCCAGTGGGATATTTAACAATGTTGAATTACTCTATGAACTTAATAAATGCAGCAACAATTTCCTAATTGAAATAGTAAAGCAAAATCTTCCAGAGCGCTCCAGTCATGATGGCATCTTTCTCAAATCACTTTCCTTTCTTTTGTGTGGGGATTGACTTCACAATGCCTAAGTCAAGGGGAAAAAAATTCTGCTAGAAGGGAAACCTTGGTCTCTTCCCTGGAAGCCCTGACGCACAGAACGCTGAGAAGTAACATCGGAAGAGTGTGAGGAGACCAAATTAAAAGGGGTCTGTTTGTTTGCTGGCAACCTCTCACCTGCTGCTGGGCACCAGCCTAGTCATGCTTCCTTGGCACTGAGTCCCTCCAGGACGGGGTCGGGTGCCTTTCGTTTCTGTTCCCATAGCACAGAGACAAACTGAGGGGGAATGTGTTACTGCATTCACGTGTCTCCTCCACTGGACTGGGAGCTTCTGAAGGACAGGAGTAGTATCTTGTAGACTAGAGCATCCGAAACACTCTAGCACAGCCCCTGAGACACTCCATAAATACTTCTTGACAAAATAAACAGGTATTTTATATGGATCATCTTATTGAATATTCATAACAAGTTCCCAAATCACAACAGCTATTTTATTTTAATGATCCCAGCAAAAAAGAGCAAAATAACCAAACCAAAACAAAACAAAGCAAACATTACTGAGCTGCAGAATTCCTTTGTTCTTTCCACGTCTTAGATTTATTGTAACAACAGGACCTAGATACCACATGGTCCTGGGCAGCAGGCATGTCTGACCAGGTAAGCGATGCCTTTTGCTACATTAAGTGTCCTGCACAGGACTGGGTGATCAGTAGGAATCACTAACAGGGAAAACAAGTTCCAAGACCTGCCAAGTACTTCAAATTAGAAGACCTACTTCAAGGGCGCATTGCAACCTGAATGGAAACCACATGGTTTAGTTGTGGATTTTGGAAAAGCGGAAACTGCAGACAGCAAGCAACCTGACCAGGAGTCTGGTCTGCCCCTATGGCAGAGATTATTCACCATCAATCCAAATGGATGTCTCCCCTTTTTCTGTAATAATAGAAGGGGAGCCAGAGAAATGACTTCCCAGCTAGAATTCACGTCCAAGCATCTCCTGACTTTCTATGGGACCAACATTCTTACAAATGGAATGTGAGCGAAGTGATGGGTGCCGCTGTGCATCTGGGGCTTGAAAAGGAAAAAGGACTCATGGACATGGACAACGGTGTGGTGACTGTGGGGAGGAGGGGGTAGAGGGGACTACATAAAAGGTAATGGAAAAATACAATAAATTTTTTTTTTAAAGCAGGTGCAACCCTGCCATGCTGTCCCCTACTTTGAGCAAACTGTCACTGATGTGTCAGTGACTCAGCTTCAGTTCCCTACACGATAACCCTGCCTGAGGGAGCCCTGGCTGGCCGCGAGGAGCACAGCTGCTCTGCTGAAATGGACTGCTTCCTTAAAAGAGAAATGGATGTCTACGTTTTCAGGACTCTGGTACAGCAGCTGAGCTTCCCCCTAACTAATAAATTCTCTAAGGAAAAATTTGAATTAGGAGGAGATGGTGGCCTCATCTCTCCTTCACATTTCTGAACCTCAAATGTCCTTATCTGTAAAATGAGAAGGGTAACTAAAATCCTTTCTGGCTCTAAAATTCTATGATTGACCATTATTCTCATTCCCGGGAGACCGATCTGATCCCACCCTATCATGTACCCTGTTCCCTCAAGTTTGCCTTCCCTGGATCTTGTCACACCCCACTCCGTGGCTTTCACTCCCACTGATAACAGTGCACTGTCTCAGCTCACAGCTCTGGCCATTTACTGAGGATCAAAGCCTTCAACTCAAGGATTGAGCTCTTACTTGAAAGTTTGGGTATCAACTAGAGTTGATGAGATTCTGGAAATACAAAGACTGTTCCTGAAATGATTCCAGTGAAATGGAACCTTCAAGTTAACCTCTGCTTGTATTAAAACATAAACATGCTGAAAAACTGTTATAACTGTATTCCAACAGATGAGAACCTAGTCCCACGAGTACTACAAACCAGGCCCCCATTTTTTTTTTTTTTTAAACCAGCAAAGGAACCATCCTCAATGACCCAGGATCACACAACTTCTGTCATGGCTACCCTAATATCTAGCAAATAATGATCAACTTTTATCAGGTTAAATGTCTCTTCCCTGTATTGTAGAAATACTCCCACATCCACTAAATCATTTTTCTCCCTTTCCACCTCCTCCCCAACTCATAAATACTTCCTATTACTTCTAATTATCATTCCTAATACTTTGTATTACTGATAACACAACCTTCACATCTGTATCTCTCAGAGCCCAGTATCTGAGCTTCCTGCCTCAGGTGTCCAATTCTTAACAGCATAGAAAATACCCACTGTAGTATTTTCTCCCACTGCTACCAAGCCATTAGCTATCACCATAGAGCCCTCTCTGTGTTTTGGATATCAGCTTGCAGAAGAATATCAACACTAACTGCATTTCTGTCTTCCAGCAGCACTGCCAATTCTTAGCAACGTACATGTCCTACAGTTTCACTCACTGTACACAAGTCTCCCCCTGGCATACCAGTTGTTTCAACTTCCAGGGGTCCAGTATCACTTCAGCAGCACTTTAAAGTCCTTCTACAGTTTTCCCCAATCAGCATATAGCTCCCTGACATGTGAATAGAGTGCACATCAGAACTGCCTTGAAAATTTCTAAGGATGCAGAAACTAGGTATGTTCGTAAAGATACAAGCAAAACTCCGAAAGATACACGTATCAATCATACGAACTACAATATTTCTTGATTAAACACTGAGTCTAAAAATATTATATAAATTTAAGCCAATTCAAATGTCAAAGGAAGGTTTATCTGGAAACCTCAAGTACAAAGGATTATTTCTCTCCGGCAGGGGGGCCATTTGCAACTGCTTGTGCATGGCCACGCAAGGACACTTGCCCTACATCCGCATTCAGAATTCTATTTTTACCCATCCTCAAATTATCAACTTCCCTCAAATCACCCTTTGTAATAACAGCTCATTCATCCAATATAGGTTGCGTATGTGTTTGACATGATTTTCTTTAAGATTATTTAGCACAGGTATTAACATGTAAGAGTTAAACCAACAACTCAACTAAAAGGTCTGAATAATATTATGTATGTTCCAAGACACAATATTCAAGGAATGCATTCAAGAAACATACAAAGAAAAAGCAGATGTAAATTTAGATGGCACAAATGATATGTATGACACATCTGTGTTTTAATGGGTACTAAATATTACAGTGCTAATTTCTAAACTTAATTAATTGCTACTTTTAAAATGGAAATTACAGACATGGTAAAAAATTTGAACATAAAAATATAGAAAGAAAAATGGAAATTCCTTTTGCCCTGTATTCATGTTACCTCTTTGTGTTCTTCTGTATCATTTCAGACAAATGTTATGTACATACAAATATATGTATTTATGTATAATTTTTAGGTAATGGAAATATACTATACTTACTGTCTATGGAGACTGTTCTATGTCAGCCCATGTAAATGAAGCTTATGTTTCTTACCGTTTGAGTAATTTTTGGAATCCGTCATTTTCACGTTCCTTTATTTTTTCCAGTCTTTCCAATCTCTGCACACAGGCTTTGCACAAATGTGCACGGATAAGTAAAACCACTGAAGCAAGGGACATGTACCTTTTAAATTTTGAAAGATATCCAACATGCTTTCAGAAGAGACTGCTATATGTTTAATTTAAAAAACAAATCATCTTGTTTGTAAAGACTAAAAACAGCCCACTGAAATAAATGTACAGATAAAAATAAACAAAAGGACTCAACAGACTGGCCTTAGGGTATGAAACAATTTGGATACCTACAAAGCCTGTATGTTCTTGGCAGAATTCTGCACCCATGAAAATGCGTGTTTCAGATTTCAAAGATCAGTATTGGTAAGATAAACATGGTACTCAAACGGTATCATGCCAACTTTATCAGTATTGATCTGAATCTAATGCCATTATGTACAGAGCAAAAGTCATCATTTCATAGCTCTCTAAAAGCTTTAAATATTTTAGCAAACCATTCTTTTGGGATTTTCAGTTAATAATTAGAAAACATCTGGGTGCTGAATGAACATAATAAATCTAAAATTTAAAAAAAAATTCTGTAAAATTCAATCATAACAAAAGCAAAATCTTTTTATTAGGCTTTTCTCAAAAACCCAAAATGCGATGGTCCCTTGCCAATCAGAGTTCTCAGATAACATGTTTTTCAATTTATATGCCAAGTATTTACAAGCCCATGTTCAGTTGGGCACCCTTAACGAACACCTGCAAGGCTGGGGAACAGGCTGGGGCTGGAATGCTCCCTCCTTCAATACACAGCCCAGGAGACCACACCTCAGCCCAGGGATAACTTGTGAAAAGGCCAGACGAGGACACAGACATTCTGTCAATACCTGAAGAATGAAAAAGGCAAAGGCTGGTGACAAAGGCAGAGGAGCTGGTTGGAAAACTTGAACAATATAAAACAAAGCTCTAGGAAGCACCATGGTACTGGATAGGGTAATCCCAGAAAAGGGAACAGGGTTTTCGCTTCATTTTTCCCTCCAGAACTATTATGTGCCATGATAGTTATATTCTATGTGTAAAGCCATTTAAACTGTATTCCCCCACCTCTGCTTTCTGTGAGGCAATGATCTTGCCTTTTGTGATTTTGCTAATTGCTGTGCTTACCAGAAAGGTATGACTTTGGTGAAAGATTACAGTGCTGTGAAAATGAGGAGATACTATTTACATTCATTACTAGGGTAAGTAAGAACTGTTACTCTGAACATGACTGAGCTGTACAAACATAAAGTCAAAACGTCCTTTCTGGTGGGATGATTCTGTAAACAGAGACATGGATAGAAAAGCAAAGGGCATGGACAATATAAGCAATCTACTTAGGGAAGAGACAGGTGAGAAACAATGTGAAGAAGCAATGTGTGAGAATCCGGAAGTGACTAGCAGCCTGCAGCTTGCAAGCTGTCTGGGAAGCCTATGTGAATGTCCCACGTCAGTGCTATTCGTGTACTTTCTACAGTAAGTTGCTACAAATTAGTTGTATTTTGTTAGTAGTTCTGATTTAATTGCAGGCTTATATATTATTGGTAAGAATTAGCACCAACACTAGGGAAAGTGAAAGATGCAAAAGTTAAAAAATAGTTAGGTGGTGCCCAGATTTCATCCAATACCATGAGAAAAGGTAAATAGGAATTTCCATCACTTTATGGTAAAAGAATACAAAGCTATGCTCTCAAACAAGAAAGTAAGATTAAGTCAGGGAAATATCAGGCTTCCGGTATCAGAGTTCCAGTCCCAGATTAAATTTTTACATAATATGAACTTGAGGGTAATCTGCATAGATTTAATGCAACCTCTTAATTTAATATAGATGCTAAGAGTTGGGTATTAAATGATTTCCCCAACGTTAATAGGTAAATTAGTGAAATTCTGTTCTCCTTATCTGTAGCCCAAGCTGTTCACACCCAGCTTCCTTTACTTACAAAGAAGGCATACTGACCTGGGCCCTGTCACACTCGTGGGCACTCTGGGAAGACTTTTGAACAGTAAGCATTGACAACGTGGGGAATTAGACAAAGTGTAATTCTGGATCAGGAGTAAAAGCCCTGCATGGAAGCTTGGCTTCATCAGTAACTAACAGGGGGTGTGTGTCCTTGGGCAAGTCACTTAACCTCACTGGATCCCAATGTTCTCATTTATAAGGAGAAGGTTGAAATAGATGAACTCAAGCCTTCAGCGCTAACATTTTATAAATGTGATTAGTTTTTCAACCTAACATAAACACTTTGTTTTTGTGAAGCGACAAGTCTTTGTCAGGACAACTTTGGAATTTACCTTAAACTTTATGTGAATACTTCATGCTGCAGTTACAGTACCACCTAGTGGACATTTGGCTCACTTGACTGGCCAAGAGTTAAGATTTCAGCTAGAAAAAAACTATTACCAAAAATAAATAAATTTAAAAAAATCAAAGGATTGGAAGAACATCCAAAGGTCATATAACTCATTCCCCCTGACTTTAGGAGGGGTCAAAAACAACCATCTTTGACACATAAGACTCTCCTTATTCAGTCAAGTGGTTGAGTGCCATTATTTGGCATGCTATAAATATAATATCTTCAGGAAATTGACTATCACCTATGGAATGAGAGAAAATATTTGCAAGGCATACATCTGTAAGGGTTTAATATCCAGACCACATAAATAACTCTTACAACTCAACAACTACAACAAAAAACGTGATTCAAAAATGGGCTGAGGAAGAGACAGTTCTCCGCACAAGAGGTACGAATGGCCAGTAAGCACATGACACCACCACTGATCCTCAGGAAAGTCAGAACCACAGTGAGACACCACTTCATACCCATTAGGAAGGTTGTTATTAGAAAACAAAACCAAACCAGAAAATAGTAAGTGTTGGACACGGATGTAGAGAAATTGAAATATTTGTATGTTACAGGTTACAGCCACTGTGAAAAATACTACAGTGATTACTCAAAATACTAAAATAGAACTGCCTTCCCTGACCGGTGTGGTTCAGTTGGTTGGGTGTCACCCCTCAAAGCAAAAGGTCACTGGGTCAGCTCCTGGTAGAGCACATGCCTGGGTTGAGGGTTTGGTCCCAGGTAGGGGCACATATAAGAGGCAACCAATCAATGCTTCCCTCTGTTTCTCCCTAAAAATTTCCCTTCCCCTCTCTCTAAAAATAAATAAATATTTTATTATTTTTTATTGTTGTTCAGTTACAGTTGTCCCCAAAACCTTTAAAAAAAATAGAACTACCATATAATCCAATCCAGTGACTGTACTTTTGGGTTGAAGAAAGACTTGAAAGCAGGAACCCAGAAGAATTCAAAATGGAAACTAGAACAAATACCTATATACCCTTTTTCATAGCAGCATTATTTAAATAGCCAAAATGTAGAATCCATGTGTCCATCAATGGATGAATAAATTTTTAAAATGTGGTATATTCGTACAATGGAATATTATTCAGCCTTAAAAAGGAAATTGTGATACATGCTACATGAATAAAACCTGAAGACATTATGCTAAGTACAATAAGCCAGTCTTAAAAAGACAAATACTATGTAAGTCCACTTATATGAGATACCTAGAGCAGTCAAATTCACAGGACAGATGGTAGAATCGTGGTCTGTCAGGAGCTGGGGGAAGGGAGAGTGGGGAGTTACTGTTTAACATGCTCAGAGTCTTAGTTTGTAAGGATGAAGAAATTCCGGACAATATTCACAACAATACGAATACCACTACATTACACACTTAAAATGGTAAATTTTATGTGTATTTTACTATAGTAAAAAAAAAGAACCCTGATTATCAGTCTGAAGTTAAAAATGAAATCTCTGTTCTTACAGAAGAAAAACTCCTGTTTCCTTAAAAATTCAAAAAAAAATTTTCCTTAGTTTCTTTCTAGTGGTTTAGAGTTCATGTATTAATACATTATTAATTCAGTGAATATGTACTGGAAAGAGTGAATTGTTCTCGATAACTGTGGAAACACTTTAAAAGGGGGAATGTGTAGTTTTCGGAATCTGGGAGAAACAAAATAAGTATCACTGTCCCTGGTGATCTTTGACTAATAATGCAGATTTGACAAGAACTCTGGGGGTCTCTGATGTTCTTGAGTTTGATCCAGAAGGGCGAGGGGCTAAGCGTGAAAATGTCCACTCCATTCCTGGGCTCAGTGTGGTGGAGAAGAATCAGACAGGGTGTGGTGTTCATGGCCAGGGGTGCTGGCCACAAGCGGTGTACACTAGTGACAGCTGGAGCTGCCTTTGATGGAAGGGACTGGAACTCTATCGAGAATGACCGACTCTGAGTGAATGCCCTTCCCTCTTGTTTTCGAAGAGGTGGCTGCATGGGCCCTCTCTGAGGAGCTACCAAAGGTATGGCTGTCCTTAGCAAAAACTGATGAAGCTAACCTGTTGGTTTTGGTAGGCTCTTTCCACTGTCTTTCCTTTCTAAACACTCACTGTATCCTGCACTTAATTCATCTCTACAAAGTGTACCTTTGGAAAGACATACTGGGCAATGAAAATTCCTTTGCATATAAATGCCAGGGGAGGCTTAATGTGCATTGGCATTTTAATAGGGTCTGACAAAAGCTAAATGCGTGACCCTCTAATTTCAGAATTCTCGGCGTCAGTCTGCCAGCAAAGGACTGAGGGGAAGGTGCTATGGCAGTCCTCTGGTTCTTCTGAAGCAGGCTTTTTCAGCCTGTGCACTACCGATGTCTTAGGCAGGATAATTCTTTGTTAGGGCTGAGGAGCTGCCGGGTGCAGTAGGGTGTTTAGCAGCACCCCTGACCTCTTCCACTACATGCCCAGAGCACCCCTCCAACTGTGAGATTCCCAAGATGTCTCTAGACATTGGTCCCTTGCTGTTTCCTGGGGAGCAAAATAGCCTTCCCCCAGCCCTGTTGAGAACCACTGATCTGAACATGGCATGTACGTGGTCAGCTGCTCCACCAATACACATCACTGATCATTCTTGCTGAGGAGTTTATAGTCTCACTGAGGAATTCAGATCTATACTGAAAGTACTGGAAAGTGGTGCAAGCCAGGACAAGAACGAGAGTTCAAAGGTGCGAACAATTTTACAGTAATTCTTGTCAGATTTGCATAAGAATTTCAGTGCAGTGTCATAAAACAGAATGAGAATATTAGTATCTGAAAAGAAGCCTTTTTTTCTTTAATGATAAAACTGCTTAAAAGAGACGGAAAGATACAGATCTCAAATTGGTCTGTTTTCAGCGAATTTCATAAGCAAAATCTTTCACCTTTATTTCTCCTCAGCCCATCCAGACATTTTATCAAAACTGTTAAATCTTTTTAAAAAAAAATCCTCATCTGAGGATATGTTTATTGATTTTAGAGCGAGCGAGCGAGAGAGAGAGAAACACTGATCAGTGCCTCTCACAGGCACCCCAACCAGGGATCAAACCCACAACCTAGGAATGTGCCCTGACCTGGAACCAAACCCTCAACCATTTGGTGCATGGGACGACACTCCAATCTCCTGAGCCACCCGTCCAGGGCAAGACTACTAAATCTTGAAGTCATGGTGCCCCTCTCCCTAGCTGCTCCTTCTGCAAGGAAATAGCCCTAAAATATCCTTCAAATGTAGGGAATTTATTGAGTTTTAATGTTTTGAAGTTGTAGCTTTTATACTTTGAACCCCAGTTAAGTAGAAAATTTCCAAAGGGAATACTGTTAGACCCCCGGATTAGGAATCATCATCATCATCATAATTATAACAATCACTTTCATAGCATTTACTATGTGCCAGGGACTCATCTAAATACTCTGCATATATGAAGCTACTGAATTCTTAGAGTAATGCTAACAATGCTGAGGAAAATACTGTTACTATCCCTACTTTACAGCTAAATACACTGAGGCCCTGAGGGACCCAGGGTCAAATGGTGAGAAAGGAGCAGGTCTATGGTGTGAATCCTCTTTAGAATTCTAAGTACTTTTTCTAAAATTGCTAATGGAAAGTTAACTCTGAATAAGCCAGGATGCTTTAGGCCTGAATTCATTCACCTGCAGAGGTTCAATAAATATTTAGCCCTGGGACTTTCTGCCGTGAGGTAGTCAGAAAATCCTGTGGTAGGAGACAAGAATGTCCCCACCACAGCCTGATACTGAAGCGTGGTGCTGTGAAACACAGACGGAGCTCGGGACTTGAAGATGTGAAATCAAAGGCTTCCCCCTCCCTGCCACAGGATCCATCTGCTCTTCAGCCGGATCCCAGCATGGGTCAACTTTAACGGCAAGTAGAACAGCAGTATACACGTTTTCTTTGAGGTGTATTCCTTTAGGTTGAGACCTGTTTCCTGAAGAAATCTCTCTCTGAACTTTCAGTAAAGGAGTCAGTTCTCTAGGTTGTACTTTAACACAGCCCAGCACTCGGAGGAGCCTAAGCCAACCGGGTGAAGTCTGCAGCCTACAGGGAACTTCCAGTAGCGGTAGTCAGACTGTGTTTGGCATCACAAAGACCCCTTCTACTGTAACATAAGTGACGGTCTAATACTGCTCTGCGCGGTGTTTTGAGTCGATAGTGACTTCTGGATCGCCCACTCGCATGATGACCAGGTGGAATGAGACAGCTAATCCAGGGAATCCTTTAACGCAGGCCAGTGATGTGCAGACGCTGATAAAACAACGATGTGTGTTGTCCCAGATACAGAGAATGAACTTAGGGTTCGTTCCCTGAAACCCACTGGAGTCACGCCCTGTATCAAACAGCTAAGCAGCTGTTTTAAGGGGGGCACAACTGCTGGAAAGAACAAACAGGAATTGCAAACGCCCTTCCATGTTCACATAGCTCTATATACCAGGCGGACGGAAGGTTTGATAGAGATGCATGGGTTTCTTACGTACTGAGATTATGCTACTCAAAAGAGGAACACAGATTGTAATAATTACAACAAGAATCACCTGTTTTCTTGCTATAAAAGGTAAGCAGAATCTAAGGAGACTGTTTACTTGGTTAATAAAACAGCTGCAAGCATTTTGAGGAGTTTCTCCTTGGGATGGGATTGAATAATTAGCAAAATGCTTGGTACAAACTGAGAAATTTCAGTTTAGTGTTAGAATTTACTATATGGCCTGACATATTAAGAATTCTAAGTTAATTTTAGTGTTCAAAATGATATGTATCATTCAACAAGATTAAGTTTAAAAATTTATCCTTTGTTTTTTTAAAAGGCTGTCTCTGTTGATAAGAGGAGATAAAGGAAGAACACAGCGATTGATGAAGGCTCATTAATTGTCTAATAAGGACTAAACTGGTTTTTATCCAGTTAGATGTTGGTTCATTTCTAATGTGCTCAATGCCTGGGGAATCTGTGAAGAGGCAGGTAAAGACTTCCTATCCCAAGACCCAAAAAAACAATCTCAGCCGAAACCAGAGACCAGAGCCTGCCAGATTCAGAAAGACAGGGAGCTTATTATCAGTGTCAACAAAAGGCCTTTGTCAGAAAAGTTCTCCCCGGGTGATTTTATTACTGTCTTTCCTTTTGGAAAGAGCTCTACTTCTGTGAGAGCTAGCATCTGAAATTCCAACCTGTGAATCATGTAAGCCAGATGGCTCAGCCCACCCTAAATTCCAGCTCCAACATCTTTGGAGCTCTTCCTCTTGTTTGACAAGTCTCACAGCAAGACCTCAGGCAAAATGTCCCTATTCAGAGGGACAGGAACTAAAGAGCACAGAAACACTGGTCATTTTAGAGAATATGAATTAAAACAAAAGATTATACATGTTTTCTATCTGTGCCAAAGGAATGCTTACTGAGCACAGGTCAATTTGGAAATTGAATCACAAAACACAGATAAACTGTTTTAAGATTTTTCTTTTTTAGTTTATGAAAGTCAAAACATGGCTCTACCTGGTGGGTGCACAGTTTTTATAAGTATTTGGCTTTTCGGAGGAGTGGGGTGGGGAGGGGAGTGAGCCTGCCCATTCCTCCAGTTCAATGGGCAACTCCAGGATGAGCTGACAGGGAAGCACCTCCATATTAACGCTATACACTAGAAATTCAGTTTAACAAATACATAACCTGAACATGAGCTCTTTTAAATTTGATGCTGTCTCTTTCCTTTCAGCAAGTTGACAGCCTATTTAAGGGATGTGGGGGCACTGAGAGGATGGGGGGAAAATGGGGCATACATTAGCATGAGTTTGGGCTGCCGGGCTTCAATGATTAGTTTCTGACCAACCTCACTGGGCAGGTCAGCCTGGCACCACTGGGTAAGTGAGGCAGGACATCAGCTGGTAACTACAGTACGTATCAGCATGCTTCAAATTAAGTAGGAGAAACATGTTTAGTGTCACTTCTTTAAATGAGAATTCGAACTGAGAGCCATCGGGTGATACCAAATTTCACAGAGGACTGAAGATATATATATTCCCCTTGTAGGTATCGCGCGCTGGAGCACAGGTGAGCACTAAGGATTCCCATAGCTCTCTGGGTGCAGGCAAAAAGATTCTAACAACCTATCACTCAGTTTAGTGCACACCGGGCAGGCCTGGCTATGTAATTTACAGGGCCTCATGCAAAGTAAGAACATGAGGCCCTTATTCAAAAATTATTAAGATGGCAACATCACAGAATAATTAAACCAAACGTGGGCCCTGTGTAGTTGCACAAGATTGCACACCTGTGAAGCTGGCCCTGTTAGTAGAAGATTTTGTATGTTAAAACAAACAAATAGAGTAGAACTTACGCCATAGCTGATAATTATTTATCTTAATTGAGTCACATAAAGAAAAAATAAAAACCTGCCCTCCAGGTTCCCTACCCAAAACAAAACAAAACGATGACCCAGCCCTGGTGACTGGGAGGTGAGGAGCAACTCTTCCCCATCTGCCGCTGTGCTGCTCCACACTTACTAGTCTTCCCAACTCCTGGGGCGGATCCCAGGTCCAGGCGCACCACCTTCCCACTGATGGCAGCCACTGACCAGGGAAGAGCATTGTGCGGTGAAGACCTGGAACCTTTCTAGACCAGGATCCACACTGGCAAATACATTTTAGATTGTATTTAGCGTGCGCACACACACACACACACAATATAACGGAAACAAGAGTTTCATAAAACAGTAATTCCAACTAGGATTCCCTTTTGATATTTTCTGTTCAATTTTATTTAAATCTGTTATACCTCATATTGTAAAGATGCTTGTGGATGACTTACATGGAATGCAAAACCCAATAATGGTTCCCACTCCCCGATGTGCTGAAACCCACAATTTCAAAACACCACTATAGTAGCTATTGTTTTCCTCCGACAGGTGTGCTCTCTTCCATGATGCCCAGTCTTCTGGAAACCCAAGCTGCCTCTGACCCCTGGGTCAATGTTAACTTACATTGAGACAATCAACATACTACATCCCTGTCCCTCAGATTTTCAATTTGGAGTGAAAACTCCCTTTTTTCTTGCATTGCTATGGTGGGAGGATGTGATTCAAAGCTGGAGGAGAGAGAGACAGAGATGCCCACCAAGTCCCAGGTTCCAAGAGCCCCCAAGACAACTTTCTGGTTGCACGAGTTGCTTTGTGCTTGGGCTACTTTGTAAGAATTTTTGTTTTTCAACCAGAGGCATAACTAATATAAACACTGATAAATAAAACATGCAAGCAGATAAATGCTACAAATATGAAGAGCTGTATCTTAAAAGCCATACTGATTTCAGTTCCTTTCTTTGCATTTTAAATCCCTTTCCTTCTGTTATTCCAAAAAGAATTTTCTTAAGCCAAGGCTTCCTGGTTTTTTAGCATTTGCGCAGATAACAGTTTTCCCCACATTTTATCTTATTGAACAAATATCAGTTAAGTATACTACTCTAGCTGGAAAGCATAAATGTCAAATCAAAGAGTTCTCTTATAGATGATGTTGTTTGGAAGTAAAAGTCATCACAGTGCTCTTTCGTTATGAAGATTACCAGTACTAAGAACTGTCATTTACTAAATGTCTCTGTGCTCCAATAATTTTACATGTTATCTATTGTAATAATCCTCAAAACACTTTGAGACAAATAATATCTTCATTTTGTACATCAAAAGGGAAGCACAGGGATATTTTGCTCAAGATTACCCAGTCTGAAATGAGTGGAGATGTGATTCAAACCAGGACTCTAATTTCCCTGTTGTGTCTTGGGAGGCTGTCTCGAAGTCAGACATCACCATGGCCCAACGTCCTTTAAAATGATCCCTGTTCTCTTATTCTTGTTTTAAAGTAACAATTCACATGACAGGAATTGCCAATTCAAAAAACATACTGGTTTTATTCATTTCTTCACCGGCTCATGTGTGGAAACACATGGGAGATAGCCCTGAAGCAGGTTTGACTGAGGCAGCAGCAGAAACCTAGAGAAAGGTACTTACTCATGCCCCTGAACCTTACCTAATCTCTCAGAAGAAAATTTCACGCAATCTGAAGCGCCATCAAACTTGCAGGGGTGTCCAGCCTGCAGCCTGTGGGTGCTGCATGCAGCCCAGGATGGCCGTGCATGCGGCCCAACACAAAATCATAAATTTACTTAAACCATCATGAGATTTTTTTGTGATTACGTGTTGCAGTGTATTTAATGGGTGGCCCATGACAACTCCTCTTCTTCCAGGGTGGCACAGAAACGCCAAAAGTTTGCACACCCCTGTGAGAATAACAAAGCCCCAGATAATGATCTTAAGCTTTATAAAAAAGCAGATTCCCTGCTAAAAGGCAAACTCTTATTTTTTAAAAAAGGAAGTCAGATGGCACTCAAGAAAGACCCCAGCTGGTTAAACTTGGCCACTGAAGCGGTCCAGACTCCTCTGGCGCCGGGCCCACAGCATTTCCATTCGCTTGTCCACAGCGCGGAGCTTTCGTTGACTTTGAGCTTTAAATCCCCTGCATTTGCTCCATCTAAGATGAAAACCAAGGGCTGAGATAAATCCTAACCTCATAAAACTGTCTCCCTTATTTCAGTATCTCCTTGATTTGTATTATTTCTGCAGGCTGTCTCAGTTTTGAAGACACTCTGAGCAAACTGATGGAAAATGGGTGTTTTCTAATATCGCTAAGCTTCTGAGGCTACTCATTTGTACGGATTTCTTTATTCACTTGTGTCTCCATCTTATTCTTTCTAAGGCAGTTGGGAAAATAGAAGGCAACCTAAAAAGCTTAGTTTTATTTAACTAGATGTTAATTGACAAACTTTTGAAAGTTATTTCTTACCTTCTAAAATAGCTATCATTTCTTTAATCCAGAAAATAAGAAGATTAGAAAATAAGTAAAATGAAACATAAAAACATTGCCCTTAACCAGCCATTCAGACAATCTCTGCTACTAGCTCACATTAACCTTCCAGACATTGTCGCATGCATCGATAACAAAGACCTGTGTTACATATCTCTGGAGATTAGATGCATGCTATCTAGATTATTTTGAAATCATTTCCTTACAACAATATATAATGAACTTTCTAATATTAGCTATACATAATCCATATTATCATTTTAGTATTTAAAAAGTATTTTATTATTTTAGATATAGTCTGAGTTTTTAACCAATTTCCCACTGCTGAACACTTTAGCTGTTTTCAACTATTCACAACTATATACAATGCTGTGATAAACTTATCCTCTACATATCTTTGGGACATGGATCCAATTAAACAATTAGTATAAATCCCTTCAAGTGGAATTATTCGATTAAAGGGATTATTAGTACAAATCCCTTCAAGTGGAATGGCTGGATTAAAGGGAATAAATCCGTATGCACGTGAACGTTTGCAGCGGCGTTGTTTGTACAGCCAGAAGTGTGACTGACCCAAGCAGCAGCCATAGACTGAGGGATGGACAGATAAAACAGGGTCTATCCATGAAACAGGATACTATTTTGCAACAAAAAGGAAGTGCTAAAACATGCTGCCACGGGGGTAAAAACAAAAGGCCACATGTTATATGATATGACTTGCATGAACTGTTCAGAATAGGCAAAGCCCAGAGACAAAGTAGATCACTGGTTGCTTAAGACTAGGCGGGGGAAGGGAGCATGACCAATAACAAGGACAGGGTTCCATTTTAGGGTAAACAGAAGTCCCAGAATTAGAGAGCAGTGAGTTCCTGATTCCAGTCTAGCATGTATGGAGTCTGGAAGCTGCTGCTTCACCAAGTCAACAAGTAAAAAAGGTGAACAACATGAAAAATGAACGATTCTTCTTAGAACCTAACAGGTCCACTGAATATAAGAATTGTCTTTCAATAAATACGTACAGTACTATAAATGTATTTCTTCCTTGTCTCTAGCTTACTTTACTGTTAGAATACAGTAATATACAATTTATATGACAAACAAAATATATGTTAATTGACTGCTTATGTTATCAGTAAGGCTTCTGGTGAACAGTAGGCTATAAACAGTTAAGTTTTGGGGAAGTCAAAAATTATACTTGAATTTTCAACTGCACAGGGGTCGACGCTCTTAACCCTTGCATTATTCAAGGGTCAAATCAACTGTGTGTGTGTGTGTGTGTGTGTGTGTGTGTGTATATATATATATATGAAAAATTAGTGGCGACCCTTTGTATAATTCTATGAATATACTAATGTCTATTGACGTGTATACTTTAAGAGGGTAAATTTGATAGTATGCGTTTCTCAATAAACTGTTAATTAAAAAACTCAGCTTACTACTCTTTTCTACTTCCTGTATAGCAAGGCCTTCTGTCACCATCCTTCTGAAACACCCTTTCCTGCCCACGTTAGTCATGACCTCCTGCACATGTCCTCTGGCCACTGCCTCCCTCACCCTGCTGCCACCACCAACTGCCCCAACTGCGCAGTTCCCAGCACTCATGAAAACACAGCCTGTTCTGTGGGCTCCCCCAGACTGAAGGACGGACACCACCAATGCCGGTTTGCTGCTTACATAACTGCTTTATTCCAGCAAAGAGCATACCTGACTTAAAAAACATCTTCTTAATAGCAAGAACAAATTCATCAGAAATACATAAAAATTTAAAGCTTATAATGTCGTATATAATAATGAAGTCTCAAAATATGAAAAGTAGAACTGTGTAGAAAAAAATGGACAAGTTTATATCCAAAGTGAGAATTTGTTTTATACTCAGTGAGGGGGGACAAAAACACCCACATTATTATTTTTCAGATAGCTTTATTATTTTTCCTCAAAAAAGTGAAAGGATTTTTTCCCTTGTGATAAGTCATCAAGCTGAACATGTAATTTATATACTTCCCTATATGTGTATATGTCAATAAAAACATTATTAAAAATAATAAAAGTAAGTATCAATAATTGATTAAGCAGACAAGAAATTAGTAAGGCTATAAAAATTTGCATAAGTCAATTAACCAGTTTGGTGTAATGATAGACATAATGTAGAACCTTGCACCCAAAAATATAAAATCACAATTCCGAGTGCACATGGAACATTTATGAAAACGGAACACAAAGACAGGTACAGGAGCACTAAACAGATCAACCAAAATGCCCAGAGAAGACCCGCGTGCGAAATAAAACCTGGCACACATCACAGGTGTCACTAACATCAGTGGGAAGGAGAACAGTAAGAAGAATTAACAAATAAAAAATATTTACATCTGCTTAAAGGCGTAAGAGCCAAAAAGTAATAACAAATTACCAGGCCAGCTTCCGGCCAAGATGGAGGCATAGGCAGACGCACTGTGTCTCTTCTCACAACCAAATTAAGGACAACAAAGATTTAGAAACAAGAAAACAACCAGATCTCAGAAAATCAAACTGTTTGGAAGTCCAACAACGATTCATCCAGACTGGTAAGAGGGGCGGAGTCGCGGCAGGAAAAAGCAGAGGTGCGGAGGGGCACGCAGACAGCAGCGGCTGGCAGCCCCCAGGTGCACAGGCGGTGGCTAGCAGACCCCGGACACGGGGCAGCAACTGTGCAGAACCAGTGAGGCCGCACAAGGCAGCTGGCTGACCGGGTGGTCCCACATTCACGTGCGGATAATCCAGGC